>JAUMHQ010000081.1:12601077-12625188 GCA_032361165.1 Enteromius paludinosus
GCCAGAGCCCTGACTTAAACCCAATTGAGCATCTCTGGAGAGACCTACAAATGGCTGTCCACCAACGTTTACCATCCTACCTGACAGAACTGGAGAGGATCAGCGAGGAGGAATGGCAGAGGATCCCCAAATCCAGGTGTTAAAAACATGTTGTAGACTCCTGGCTGTATTCGATCAAAAGGGTGCTTCTACTAAATACTGAGCTTACTCAGGATACTTAGGACCATGTGATATTTCAGATTTTCGTTTTTAATAAATGCTAAAGTGTCTGCTAAAATTTCAAAGATTCTGTGTTTTTCTGTTAATATGAGGTGCTGTGTGTACATTAATGAGGAAATAAAATGAACTGATTTTAGCAAATGGCTGCAATATAACAGAGTGAAAAATTCATAGCTTTGGAAAGACATGAAGGTATTTAAATTATGACCATTTCAATTCTTGCATAAACTACCACATTACAGAAAATGTGTACACTTGCCTGTATTTATCTTGTACTTTCTGCTTAATGTCCTGCAGAGAATCTTGGGAGATGTCTCGTTCCAGGTATCCAGACAGAACCTCTGTAGCATTCTCCAGATCTGCCTGGTTATTCTGGGTGCAAACATTTCAAATTAGATTATTCATGTTCTTACGACATAATCCAACACCTCTTTAAAAACGATCAACTTTGGCTTACCTCGAAGATGATAGACTGGTTGTTCTTCTTGAGGTAGAACGCAAAGACGTAGGTGAACATGAGCGTGGAGCGGCACTGGCACAGCACATCCACGGCCTTCTTCAGGAACTGCACCTCGATCCATGACATATTGTGCTGCTGCATCTCCTCCATCTTCTGTTTGACCTGGGCATACAGCTTGTGCTCGAAGCGCAGGCTCTGCATGTGGTTCATGTAGCGGTTGCAGTAGAACAGGTACCTCTGCAGAGCTGCTCTGGAGCGCTGCACAGTATGTACGAGCAGAAAAAATGTTTACTGATGAGTTGGTGATATACATGTTCAGACATCAGCATGAATTAACTGATGTCATTTACCTCTTGAGCATCCCGGGCTGCCTTGGCATCATCCTCGTTGTAACGATTGCAGTTGTACCTATGAGTCAAAAACACATACCAATGTTTTAGGCATAAATAAACAACTATAAAATGAAACAAACTGTTTTGAACGTCATGAAACATTAAACTGTTTGAATTTCAGCGGTCTATGGAATGAGTCACTCTGGGTTTCCCTATGTGATGTTTGCAAGTGATCTGTAAACAGATGACTATGGAAGGAGGAGGAGGAGGAGAAAGCAAGCCTTTCAGCTCACAAGTTTAAGTGGATTGTTGATCCGAGACATGCATATTAAAACGTTGCCCATGGAAAAGGTAGAGGAGTTCAGGGAGTTCACTTTTGATGGCGGATTGTTCTATTTAGGGGAGTTTGGTTCAAAACGCTTACATAAATACACAGTAATAAAACAATAGGAATGAATTTTTTTTTTTTAAGTATTTGTGAAAGCATTCTGAACGTCTCCACCAGCTGCCTAACTTATGAAATGCTGTTCGATGTTAATTAAGGATTCAAATTCAAAGGCAGACAACCTACAACAAATCCTACAAGTGGGGAACAAAATAAACATAAAAAGTATTGAAACATTAAAAAGCAATTTAATTATTATAATTGCATGCCATTTTATTGTTTTGAGTCAATAATACTTAAAATATCTTAAACTGAACCATTTTACCATTAATAAACTACTTTATCATATCCTCCTTTTTACTTCTATGGAACACTGGTAACATCAGATCTGTTTTACCATGGCTGCTTATTATATTGCATTTTTAACAGGCTTGTCTCTCCCACAGAAGTTCACTGTGTAAACTATGCCAAGTTGCTTTTTTTGGGATCTCTGGCAACTTGAAGCTTTAATGAAGAGAATGCATGTGTGAGAAAGAAAATTCAGAAAAGAGGAAGAAGAGCAGCACCACATCTCCAAACACTGAATGTGAGATATTGTTAATCTCAACTATCCAGGAGTCATTTGATAAAGTGTTTTAAATTAAAACAAACCTTATAACCACTGAGCTTTTCACATTTGCCATACCTCACACATGCTCATGTTTACTGAATCATAAAAATGTGATCAGCAAGTTGAGAGATCACGTACTGAATCAATGATTCTTGGTTACAATCAGTGGCTAAACATTAGGATTCATAAAAACTTAAATGTTTGGTACTGGGTTGGGAATCAATAAAATACATCACCTGTACAGATACATACTTTAATATTCTTACGTTTTTGGGTGTTAATGTGAAGTCTTTACAACTTTAAATAACCAAAAAAGAACTAGACTAGACTACAAAGATCTGCACCTACCAAGCAGAGCCATGTGGCTCCCAGGGCCCCAGGCAAACCCAGCAGAATTCTGCTTTACAGTTCTGGTTCCGGCACACCATGTGGTTGCAGCCACCATCTTTCTCTATGGTGACATGGCATTTTGGACATTCCTGCGACACAACAGGAAGAAAGTTATTTTTCCAGGTCATCAGAAGACACAGGGAATAATTTATTACATCACAGCAAGCCTAACACCTGACCTTTGTATTTGCTGCAATCCAGTTTGATGTCTCGCTGTCATCATCACATTTTTTTATCCATTTCCTTAACCACTGGAAACAAGAGGTAAAAAAATAAACATCAGAGGACATACAGGAATCAATGCACCATAACAATTAGGACAACCAATAAGCATAGTATTCATGACAGAATATTAAATATAAACATACACAAGAGGAAAAAAATTGTGTCCGTTGCTTATGAAGGGTTAAATGTTTTCTCTCACTGGAAGATGATTGTAATCCCCATATGAGAAGCACAAGGGACTAGAGGCTTCCTTTGTTTTTGCCAAGACTACCCCCACAATAACAAGACAAGTCTCTGAAGAGCCTCTTAATGCCGAGAGTAGGAGAGGTGGCAGTCTGTTAGCTTCCTTTGTTCAGACAGAAAAACACTTGCCATACCAAATCAACACGTTTTCTTGCATTTTACTGAAATTACTACACTTAAAAGGTGCAGCCATTTTTTTTTCAATGCTGTCCTTAAAGTCTGTGTATAGTCAATATTAAATGTGTGTTCTGAGTTTGTCACATCACATCCCAGCCAAATTTGAATAAAAAAAAAAAAAAGAAACGAAGTGCATAAAATAAAATCTCTGCTCTTAAACATTGGGGCTAGATAGCAAACTGTAGGTTGTAGTATCTAACGGTAATAACAGTAACTCATGACTGAATTGAGGAAAAACTGATGCTTATGCACTTTAGTTATGTGTGTGTTACGATGTGAAGCAGCACTGTGCAGAATGGTCAGTGTTTGACATCAAAGTACCGCGGAAGCGATTCAGAGCCTAATGAGCGTCTGCTCTCTTTAGCTCTCACTTTACTGATGTCACACAGCGACCAGTCTTTGCAGTCAGTGCTGCTTCAAGTCCAACACAGCTCTTATAGTTTCAGAGGGGCAGAGCTTGTGGCTCCACTGCATCACCGAGCTCTGATTTAGACCCACCCAATAAATCCTGCTCACTAAAACTGGTGAAAAACTCTTTACCGGTATAACTCCACCATTAAGTATTATATAGTTCGCAGTCTTTGTAACACGTTTCAGCAATGCATTTCTAACATTTATAATGGGTTTACAAGCAATTCTCAAAATTGACTTTACACATCTTTAACTTATTTCAGAATGGATGTCTATTAATAGTATTTGAATGAGGAATTCTACTCATTTTGCCTCAGAATTTATTTAGAACGTGTGTTATGCTCAGGGTTTTGGGGTTCATATCAATGTAGAGATGTGAAGAAAATAGGGGTATTTATGGAAAAGTACGATCCAGGTTTGTCAACCAGAAATAACAGCCAAAACTGTGCTTAACTTTGAAAAACACAGGCACTGTTGACAAAGGAGAGCATAAAAAAACACGCAATGACACAAAGCCATGACTCAACATATTTATATATAAACACTGATAGCATTTCGAGTTGGATTTCAAACATACAATGCTGCCTCAACACACCTTACACTTCACTGGATCGTGCCAATTTTCTCCACAGTTGAAGCTGCAAAATAATTGAAAACATTAGCATTCTCTAAGAGCACAAACATCATGAACACAAAGACTTGATCCCTTTAGAATTGTGTGTAATATATATAAAAATCATAGTGCTGCTTTTTAAGGCTTGGTGAGCATAATAAATACATACAAATACATAAAATGACTCTAAAATGCTCTAATGGTTCTAATAAGTCAAAATGCACGCTTCCCACAATGCATAGTTATGTTATGGTTGGATATGATTACCAGACTGCCATCTTGGGAACATGTCTCCTGAGTTTCTGTCACTGGTTTGATCAGGTTTTCCCTGAGCTGGTGGAAGGCCTTAAACTGATCTGAGGTCACGATCCGAAAGTATTTGAACCCATTAGCAGTTTAGCGTCTTACCAAAACTGCCGACCACACTTGCACCGTACAGGTTTGGCATCTGGGTACTGTACTTTGACAACATGATGACAGTCAGGTGCTGGACACCATTTTAATAGTCGGTTACACTGCAGAGGAAGACAGAGTAAACCAAATTTACGAACCACGATGATATGTTATCAAGCATTATTTGATAAATATCTTTTGTTTTAATAAAAAAAATAAATAAAAAAAAACAAACCAGGAAACCTGACCTTTTTATGTTCAATGTCACAAATTTGCTTACATTTGATTAGTGACTAAGATCTTGAAGAAATCTTAAACATATCTTCATTTTACCTACTAACTCATGTTAAACTATCCAGAATCTAAAAGCTTTTATTTAGTTAAATATACAATTTGTGGTATCAGAGCTTTTGGGCCATACTATATAACAGAATGTAATTAAATCATACCTCTACAAAACTATTGGTTATTAAATGCTGGTACTTCAACTTCACTTTCGAATCTGTAATCAGTCGCCTGTTGGAGGAATTGAGATATATTTAGACAAACATGCATGCTCAAATACTGTATTTGTTTTCCACAAAAGTGCATACAAAAGGATCAGACCCTGTACCTGCATCACAAAAGCAGCAGGGAGATCATATGTAGGTTAAGACAGCTGTGCGAATCCAAAATAATCTAACTGAATCGACAGGAGGTGCCGTGTTGTGACTCACACCTCCAGCAAGGCAGGGTAACAGAGTGTCCTACTTCTGTTCTGACTAGGAATAAACTCTATCTCTAACTCGCTCATCTAGGATAGCCATAACATACTTTAGGACACACCATTTCATAGCTGAGCTCAGAATAATGAACCCAACAAGGCTTTAGTATGTCGCAAGCAATGGCGATGTGAGTCAAAGACAGTATAAGGGATGGAGACAGACTACTATTAAATAGGAGAAATTGTAATGATGAGAAACAATTTGAATACTGAGATTAAAATACTGGGTTTTGTTTCTTTGAACCTACTGCCTACATAAAAAAAATATATACACTTGTGCCTTTCTATAAATGCTGATTCATGTTTCAAACACTTACATGACTGTGTTGTCATCCACCAAAATATCACAGCTATGAGCAGGACAAGAAATGGTCTAGAAAGGAAACAAGCAAGCTTGCGTTACAGTAAGTCAGAGAAACAGACAAAATGTCAGTTGATAAAGAAAACAAAAAAAAAATCAGCAATAGCCTGTGTGAATAGTTCAAAAGCTAAATATGAAATAGCTGCAGTACTATCAGCCTGACAGGCTGATACCTCTTGTGCATTTGCATGTGTGCTCTCCGGAAAACTTTTGCTGTCAAATGGACTTCTTGGTCAAAATGCCTGACTTAAGCAATGAAAGTATACACAGCCAATTATATTCACGTGAGATAAATAAATCAAGAAAAAAAGTGTTTCAAAGTTTTTGATCTGTGAATGAGCATTTAAAGTGCCAATGCAGTGGTTGGAAATTATGTTTATAAAATTAAGCGAGCAATACTGACACTGCTATTCTGTTTTTCACCAAGAAAGTTAATTTTACAATCACAAGCAGATTATTTTAAAGAATATTTATTTTTCTTTTCTTTTTTTTTTAGCAAGAATGCATTAAATTTATTAAAAGTAACAGTTAAGTTATTTGTAATGTTTCCTGAGTACCAAAACAGCACATTACAATGATTTCTGAAGGCTCATGTGTTTATATATTCAAATAAAACCATTATTTAAAATTTCTGTATTTCACAAATGTTGCTGTTTTTACTGTATTTTTTAATCGCCTGGGCCCGCCCATTTCACGAGAAAAGTTAGTCTGGCCAAGCTGCCGTTTTAGAGCATTTCTGTTCCCAAAAAAGTGGGAACCAATGAGAAACGAGCTCCCCGGAATGAGTGGTCTGATTGGTTGTAGATTCGTCCAGTAGTATACAGCGTCATCTGATGGACGCAGGTTAAGCCCGCTTCCTAGAAGGCGGGTAGTAAGGTAGCTTAGCCAGACTAAGCTCCTATGAGCTTTAAAGTCGCAGAAGCCAAGCTAGTATTTTTAATCAAATAAACGCAGTCTTGGTGAGCATCATACAACCTTTTAGAAAAAAATCTTACTTTTTAAATGTGTAAATAGTGTATATTATTCATTTTGTTTTCTCTTCAACTTTTTATATAACGGTGTGTTTGTATTAGTTGTTTCTGTGGCATTTTGAATCAAAGATTTCACTGGTATTTGAAAACTTGGTATCATGACATTTCTATGTACTAAGAGTTGGAATATGTACCTGTCCCATTCCTTCCTCTATGATTTTGGTGGTTAAATAATCACCCCAGCACTGCATGCAGAACTTGTGCCCACATTCCAGACCAGTGAAGTACTGCAAAAGAACAACCGACACCAAATACACATTTAGGGAATGTTACAATTAATAACACAAGCAACTGCTGAGAATTTCCAATAGTCAAAAGTAAAGTAAATGCAGTATTTCTTCTTTTAGGGTGGATCTTGCAAGGGTGACTCAAAAAAACTCAGTAACACAGGACAGATGACAAACACTGCAAAACATTAAACAAAAAAACAAAAAAAACAATGAAACCAATCCTAGCTAGCAGCTATCCAGTGTTGTGCGCCCATGTAACACAATGAGCCTTGTTCTCTTCAACAAATCGATGAAACCAACAAGCCTGTTTTTTGGCTCAGATAAGGATCTTACAAATCAGTTCTGAGCAGGTGACAGAAGAGTCATCCATAGTCGTTATCTACCGCTTTTACAAAGTATTCCTTTGTCAAGCATTTTACAGTCTCAGGCCCCCCGGTGGTAAATGCCTGGTTCTTACTCTTGGGACAACAGAAAACATGGCAAGAACGAATCAGCTTAATATTTGTGGTAGGACTGACGCAAGCAGAGCATTGCTTACAACAACATCACAAGTAGTTTAACGGCACTGTGCAGACAGCACTAATGGTATTTAGGCATCGTCTCATGGGACCAAGTGGTGGTCAGCTTTATGAAGCAACACATTAACATCAAAATTACAATTTGACATTGGGTCAAATTAAACGTCCCAATAAACTACTTCAAAATGTATCTGCTATCTGATTAAAGTTCTGAGTTAAGCAGAACTCTCCCAGCCTCAAACTGACAAGTTTGCTGTATCGTGTCGCCCCAAACTGATTCTTTATTGTAAGCAGACAAGCCGTGAGAGAGGGACTTCCTGGTTGACGTTACAGTTAAATAGTTCACAGTCACGATTCAAAGCAATAAATAGAACAGTTTCCAAATCCCTGCTGCTTAATCCAGAGTTTTCTTTCGGACGGTCGCTGGCTCTCATGACAAAGCTGATCGAAACAATACATGCATGCATGCATGCCTCACTTAATCTATCTTTTCACTGAGACACACACACACATTTCTCAAGGTTCCCTGCAAATACGAAGACCAGCCTGTTCTTCTCCTCAGTTGCTTTGTGTACAATTCGAGTAATCCAGTGAAGAGATTACTGGTGAAAGGAGCTCATTAGAAATCCTTCCTGCCGGCTGTGACACTGTAGCGTGTAGCACAGAGTGGCCAACATGAAAACACAGATATGTCAAAATAATACTGCATTACACTTTCACATATCCCACAACGCAACAGCATCCCATCCATGTGGTAAACAATCTGTTCACACTGCCAAGCGATTCAACTGTTTTAGTGAAAAACAAGCACAGACGGAATCTGCAGACGTTGCATCTAAAGTGAAGATTTTGAGGAAATATAAAGAATAGAGTAGAATAAATGTAAAAACACTACAGTACAAGCTGTAAAATTGAAAATCTTTTAAAAGTTTTAAGCAGCAAAACCATTTTAAACAGTGAAAACAGTAAGAAATGTTTCTTGAGCATCAAATCAGTTCATTAGAAAGATTAATAAATTAAATTTAAAAATATTAAATTAGGAAACGGTTATTTTAAATTGCACCAAACCCTGATGGCACCAAACAAGCAAATGCTTTCTAATAATAATAATGATGATAATACTTCACAATGTAACAGTTTTTAATGGTTTTTTTTTTTGGTCAAATAAACGCAGCCATGGTGAGCATACGAGACTTCTCAAATGAAATGTAGCTACACTTTCTCTTGCCTGAAAGTAGAACCAAATTTGCCTGTCAAATGTCTGCTAAAGAGCATTCCAAGGGCAGTGAATGTGCAAAAACGTGTGAACGATGAGAATTCCACTTCCGGCCACAGATTCCGTGTGAGCCCGCTAATAAGCTATCAGTACAGCAGCCGTGGAAATGGATTAATCAGAGGCAACGAAAGCGATTCCGCTGGGGGACACTGACCGAGTTAGGATAGTTGAGATAGCAGATCTGACATGGCATGTCCTGTGCTGACGATCTTGTGTTCATGAGGCGTGTCCGAGACTTCTTGCTGGGGTTTATAACATGACACTCTGAAAATAGCTTGTCCAGGTTACCGTCAAAGTACCTGCAGAGACATAAACAGGAGATTTTTCTCAAAATTTGCTGGGTCAGTATTGAACAAAGACAGGTGTTAGCTGACTAATAAGGAGGAAACAGAACACGCATAACAGTTACCTTTCCATCAGCTTTTCTTTGTCCCAGTTGAAATGACTAAGTAATATTCTAGTGATTGTAGCAGGATTCTGTAAAATAGAGAGATATTTTTCATCTTTATCCATCAAAAAAAGCAAACAAGCACACACGCATTAGAATGCTTCTAGTGTAATTTCTTTTTTTTCTAAGACTAACATACATTTTTACCATGACTTACAGAAAAATTAATTCAGAGTAACAACAGTTTGTATAACAAAAATCTTTCAAGATTCAAGAATCAATAGATGACATTAAATGACTTTATTTAAAGATCACGGAGTAATCTGCAGTAATTTTAAATATTTACTCATCTTTATCACTATTAGGGATGCTCATTTCGGTTATTTCTCATAACCGATGCTCATATTTCTCATAACCGATTATTAACCGGTTAACTGACAACATTATTTTAAATGAGAATTGAATTCAAAAGATAAGCACCTGTGACCCGTTAAAAATAATAATATTAATATCAAAGATGGCAACGTCCATAAAACTAAGTCTTACCACTTTCTCACATGACAGGAGTCCAATCGAGGCGTGAGATCTTTCATCAAACCTTCATTAACCGACAGCAGCTTTGCGCGGAAAGTGGAGCATTTGAATCGCGCGCAGAACACAAAACTGATGAGAGCGGCTCCGGCGGAAAACTGACGAGATCTAATAAAACTTTCAGATGACACGCAGCTCATTTCTCCATCACTATAAGTTACCCAAAACACACATTAAAACACGTAACACCCGCTAGAAGCGCGTTTGTGCAGCAGAGCGCGCGTTCCTGTTCCGTTCACACAGCGCGTGTGTTCCACGAACGCGGTTGCGAGTCCTGAACATTTACCGGTGAGTTCCGTTACAGAACGCGGTTGTCACTCCCTGTACTCAACAACTGGATTCTGCTGCTGTGTGAATGTGGCCAATAAAACGCGATTTTTTTGTCAACACAATTTTATATAGACTATGAGTAGGTAAAATAATGAAATAAATAAAATGACCTTTTAAACCGATTGTATTAATCGGTTAAACTTCAAAATCGGTCGGTTAGTGGTTAAATGGTTAAAATGAGCATCCCTAGTCACTATCCTTTAAACCACTAGGTTTTCACCATAAGTCAGCAAAAAGTTTAAATCATTAAAAACAATCATTTATAGTCAAATATTTGAATATATAAAAAGGTCAGGTTACACTGAAGGATGATGGAGCAATAATTTACCCGTATTTTGTTATTTTAGTTTCACAAAAGTTTTTCAAAACATTAAAGCAGACACTTTACCAGTATTTAAAATCCTTTTTGTTTCTATAAAATCGCTTTTGTAAACTTTAATTGATGCTGTCACTAATAAAAGCTATTTCACAGTGTGCATATCAGTCAAATTCAACGTGAAACCATTTCATTTGATAGTTATACCTCTGACTATAATAACTTATAAAACAATTGAATGGTTACAAACTGCTTAAAATTATAATTTGTCAGGGAAAGTCTGCTAATATTGTTATTTTGTGACAATTACTAATTAAAACCTAAATAGCAGCTGGCTGGTTTGTGTCACGAATAACACCCCAAAGAGCAGCGGTGATGTGATTCCCTCTGTGTTTAGACAACAGAGCTCACTCTTGCCTGTCAAGGAGACAAAGCCGGTACCCACAGCACTCCGAAAGGTTATGTGGGCTGACATGTCAAGGTGCATATTGACAGGCAATCCAGAGGGATGTGGGGAGACGTGACAATTATAACCTTCTGGATTTGCAACCACACTAACTAGACGATCCACAACTAAACCCAAGGTCTTCTTTCCCTTCTGTTGTAAATGTGGGCAAGCTTGAAATGTACTGGTGCAAACACACAGAACGTGCCATACAGGTATAAAGCAAGCTACAGCTTTAATCACTTCAACTAACAACAGTAACAGCATGCAAACATAACAAAATGCATTTGCTGACGGCACAGAACGAGCAAATCTAATCAATTAGCACAAAATCTGGAAATTAATCAGCGTAAACAAAACAAACTGCGGGACGCGGAGTGAAACGTCGAGCTCCGGGAGACAGTTAATACTCTAAACAGCCTGTGGCTATGACACTGCAGCAGAAAGCTAACATAAATCATTACTCAAATTCACTTTGATGGGCTATTTTTGTGCTGTTTAATCAAACATAACCAGCCATGATGAAGCTTCGTTTCCGCCATGTTGTTGTCGGGAGCAACTAGGTAACTCTCTCGCATGCTAACGCGACCTAACCCATATCCCAGCTTCACGGATGAAGAAGAAGACACCTTCTTCTTCGTCAGACTATCAACAGCCTGCCCTGAACACATATGAAACACGCGAACACTTCGCGGTGTAGTCTCTGGGGTACTTTAATTGGGCTTGTGTGCTCGTGGTTAGCTTACTAAGCTAGTGTAACCAGGAACAAGGGAATTCTGATAAAAATGGAGCGATATTATTATGATACTTTATACGTGACATGGGATGCCATATTTCAGGCTGTCAACACAAATGTAGTTTTGCTAAGCAAAGCGCATGTAAGTTAATGGGACTTATCGGTCTGATTTTGTATGCAGGTGAACTAGAAGCTGGATAAGCATCTTATGTCATTACTGGATGTGCTAAGGACAGGGAAAAGGCTGGGTTGACGCAAACCTTCTCCTTCACATGCACGATCATGACCATATATTTATCTTGTTGATGTAACAACGTACCAGTTTTAAAATCAGTTTGCTTCAAAGGACAGCTGATGCATTTTTCATGTCTCCCGTGTTGTCAACGGGGGGCAAAGTTTCCCGGAGCGATGTAAAAATCTCCTCTTTTGTCATAAAGGTTGAACTAGGCTCAGGGGAAGCCCTGAAAACACTTACCTGGATGACCTCGTTGACCTCCCTGATACACTCCACCATATGCTGCAGGATCTGTTCGGCGGTTAACACTTCAAAGCGGTAGTCTTCCTCATCCTGCCCAGGCCCGAGGCCGCTGCCTCCCGTCTCCCCGCAGTCGTCTCGCTCTCCGCCGGCCACAACGGGATCAACCAACTCCACCTCGCCGAGCTCCAGGGTGTCGTCGGCGGTCTCCTCTTCGCCGCTGTCTTCGCTGCATTCCTCTTCCTCGTCGTCGAATTCGTAATTGTAACCCTCGTCTGAGTCCATGACTGGGTTGCGTTTAAAGTAGCGACACGCCAAGTGGGACGAGTTTGATGTGTATTATTTGGCAGGTAGAGCAAAACAAACCCAGAATGCTTCTTTAGCTTGCTAGCATTCCAGTTTTTCTAGGAGCAGAGAAAACAACAACAGAGGAGCGACGCTGCTGCTGGGCCAACAAAGAGACGCAGCGTCACGGGCCGACGCTGGGTGACGTCATGTGCGTGACACAAAACAAGACGTGTTTTAAAATAAAGTTGTTATGCTGCTGCTCGCTTGAATTGTTTATGTGCTATTATATTCTTAAATTCTTTAAAAAACTACATCAAAACATAAAACATGTTTTATATTAATGACGAAGAAAAAAAAGTATGTTACTCCACTTTGTATTTTACATTGAATCTTTTTAAATTTTTTATTGTGTTAGTTAGCTGTATTTCTAGTTATATTGATTAAAAAACATGATTAAATAGCCTCTCTCTATATATATATATTTATATATCTGTTTTTGCAAATAAACTATTCATATATATATATTCATGTGTGTGTGTGTTAGGATTAAACTGGGATATGTGTATTTTGTATTTAAAGATGACATTTTATTTTGAAAAATTAATTTCGTAAATAAAAAATAGCTATTTTACAAACCAAATTTCACACATTTTGAAAAAAGAAAAAGCGAACGAAAAAAAAATCATATAATTGTATCGTGAATTTATCACATGTATATGTCCTGCTGCTGTTGTGGCATAGTTTTTTTTCACTCGGTTTTCTCTTTTTATTCTTTATTATAATTATTATTAATCCTTACTATTATTTGTCCTGTAATTGAATGCATGCTTTTATATCTTCAATAAATATATATTTTTGAAATTGTTTAGGGAATTGAACCATATATGTATGGATTTTGTCTCACATTGTACATACCCTTCAAATATTAAATAGAAGAACACATATGCAATTCTCAATAGTACAATCTATATTATGATATAGATTATCAAATATGGTAGCATAGATAAACAGACAGCATTTCCTTTCTCTCGATAATAAAGCAGGTCAGTATTAAAACCATAACACTGACCTGGTTTCTGTGTGGAGCCTTTTGGTATGATCTTTTCAAAAAGTATGTAATTCTGTCAACCTGAAACACTTACCGCTTGACTGACTAGAGGTTCATTAAAGAGAAAAGGACAGCTATATTTTAAAGCCTATGTAACGGTCCGGAAATTCCTTCTGCCTGCGCGGTCCACTAACTCAAAGAGGCGGAACTGAATAAAAGGAAAGAGTTTTCTACCGAACACATTTCGAACAAGTACGCGTTCTCCCGTTGCCGTGGCAGCAGCGACTTCAGGAAGAACGTTCGGGCGATTAATGATGGATGCTCGAGAGACAGGTAATTTTTATTTATTTATATTAATTAATTTTTGAATTGAAAGCAGTCCACCGTGTTTCCTAAGAAACCAATCCAAGCGTTAGGTTGTGCTGTACCGTCCAGCCGTCTTTAAAGCTCCAGTGGGCCAGCCATGCACCTGCACTTCTACCAGCTAGCTTACGGAAATCTGGCAGACTAGTTTCAGAATTGTGACCAGATCTGTTACTCGTGTTCTCATGAAATTAAAAACGCTAGCTGTGTTTTGGTAACGCTATTTAAACCTCTCTATCTGAACTTTCTATGAAACTCGAAAGATCTGCTGGGTGGCAATGAGAACATAGTTGAAATGCAGAATTTGGAAGACGAGGACTTTGCTGTTTCAAAGTAAGTTATACAGTTTGTTTTCTCGAGTGAAAATCCATGTATATTTCTCGAATGTATCCGTAATACTTTGCCTCTTCAGATCATCAGATGCTGATGCAGAATTTGACGTGGTTATTGGGAACATCGAAGATATAATAATGGGTATTTATAAGTCTGTTATTCTACTCAATCGTTCACACTTAACTTTAACATTATCAGTTAGTATCCAGATATAACACGTGTGAATATCACATAATCTGTCAAGAGCATGTCCGAGTTAATTTTGGTGGAAATTGTATTTAATATTATTTGTTTTCTTTTATTTATGCAAAATTGAATTGATATTTCTTCCTTTTTTCTTATGGTTTAGGATCAAATGAGACCTGCACATGTATTTATGAAATTCACTCTAATCTAAATTATGACTGACATATACAGTTTTCTCCACAGAGGATGAATTCCAACATCTCCAGCAGGCTTTCATGGAGAAATATTACCTTGAGTTTGACGACTCCGAGGAGAACAAGCTCAGCTATACACCTATTTTTAATGAATATGTATGTGGTACTTTCAGCGTCGTTTTATTGTGTATTTATGACCCTTGTAATGGTACAAGAACTGTATTTGAATGAAGTGTATTCAATTTTGCAATCTCAGATTGACGTCTTAGAAAAACATCTGGAACAGCAGTTGGTAGAGCGAATTCCTGGATTCAGCATGGATGCCTTCACCCATTCACTTAAGTATGCCATTTGACTTCATCGCTTTATCTGGGCACAATGATAGTGATAGCTTGACATTGACTGACAGTATTTCTTTTACACTGACAATAACATATATACCAGGGATTCTCAATCCTGGTCCTGGGGGTCCGCTGTCCTGCAAATTTTAGCTCCAACCCTAATCAAACGAACCTGAACCAGCTAATTAAGATGTTCAGGATTACTTGTGAGCTACAGGCAGATAAGATTAATCAAGGTTGGAGCAAACCTTTGCAGGGCAGTGGACCTCCAGGACCGGGATTGAGAAGCCCTGATATATATACTGTTAAAAATGAAAAAAAAATATAAATAATCAATAAAGACAATAGCAATCCAGTCTGAAACCAGTATTAAACGGGGGTTTTCAGTCTTTTAGATGCGACAGACCCTAAAAATATATGAAGAGCCAAAATTGAGAAGGCAGCTATATATATTTAATGTATAAAGACTCTATTTGTGTTTGGAAAACATTTAATTTCTAGTATATTACACATTTATCTTTTTCTATTCACTATAGTACTGTATTATTTATAGATTTTTTTTTTTTTTTGAAGTGTCTTGTTGTAATATACATAATTTACCGCTAGATGGAGGTATTTACATAAAACAGTATTTGCACAGAACATTATTCCACGATTGTGACCTAAATTTCTTTTTCTGTTTGTTTGTAATCGTTCTTTTCTCGATTAGGCAGCACAAAGATGAAGTCTCAGGTGACATATTTGACATGCTGCTGACATTCACTGACTTTATGGCCTTTAAAGAGATGTTCATTGATTACAGAGCAGTAAGTCAAACTTACAGTACAGAGAAAATCTGTTCTACCCAGTTCGAAAGCCATTCTTGTCTATAATAAAATAAGTTGAAATGTAATGACTTACCACAGAAGCTATAAACCTACCATAGTCTGTGTCAGAAATTTATTGCCATCTTCTTTTTGTAGGAAAAGGAGGGCAGAGGATTGGACCTCAGTACTGGACTGGTGGTGAAATCATTAAATTCTGCTTCCGGTTCAGCTCTGACCTCTACCATGGCCTCACAATCCAGCTGACCCAATGGGCATCTCATGTAAATGAACTCTTGGATCAGTCAACACATATGATTAGTTGAAAAAGATGAATACTTATTGAAAATTTCTTTCCCACACATCCCAAAACAAACAAGTCACTGTTATAGTAACAGTGGAGGATCTGTGTTTAATTTAGGTTAATGTTTAAACGTAATGGTCTGGTTAACTGTCAGCTCATCCAGAATGACTCCCCTAACACAGTATTCGTCTGTCCCAAAATCCACTCAGTCTGGGTCAGTCTTTTATATCTTGTTGGCCACTTTTGCTGTTTCTGACCAAATTGATGTAGAAAGCTGTAATGAGCATTTGAGTATCTTAAAGCTGCCATTTCATTGCATATTTTCATATAGAACCTTGTATTTCATAGTATACCAGAATAATTCCTTTCACTTGACAATCATAAAGGGCTTTTCAGTACAAAAGTATTATACAATGTGCCTGATATGACAACAGATCTAAAAGACCCTTTTTCGTTTAGTGGACTCTCACAAGTCCAAGCAAAATATTACCGAATTAAAATATAGTGTTTATACTGTTATAAGAAACAACACTAATAATCCCATACAGTTGCTCATGCTTTTAATGTGACGCCGAGTCCATGTTTGGATGGAGTGACAATGGGAAAGAAAGTCTCATTGAAGCTTTTCAAGATAATAATTAGTTTTGTGGATTACAGCCTTTTTATCCCTTCTTTGTCTTAGAAGAATGTGTTGTTCTTACTAGATGAATGTTTGATTTATTGTGTACATTTGTTTATTATTTGTATATATAGACATTTGAGCCTGTGTGTGAAAGAAATAAATACAATGGTTCTTTAATTATATTTTATCAAAACATTTTAATGCTCAAAACAATCAATTGCATTATTGAGCATAACTTTACAATAATGCAAGAACCTCAACATTAAATACATATTTGCTCAAGTCGTTTAGTGTAGTTTAAAAAAATAGTACATTAAATGTTGGGGCTGGTAAGATTTTTGTATGCTGTTTTTTTTAAATCTCTTAATGCTTACTCAGGCATTTATTTGATCAAACATATGGTTGCCAAGTGAGCTCAACACACTGCAAAAAAAAAAAAATTTGACAACACGTATTGCAAGTTGTCACAAAACAAACATTTTATTTACGTAGTATGTGTGTGTACTCTGTATATTTATTCTCATGCATGTATATATTTAAGGAAAATGTTACATTTATGTATTTATATTTCAATTATAAGAATATAAATATATACATGTAAATATTTTCAATATGTATACTGTATGTGCATTTATATATACATAATAAATGTTCACAGTACACACACATGTAAATATTTTATTTTGTTTATTGGATGAAATTAATAATTTGATGGCACTAATATATGTTTTTTTTATTTTTACATTGACTATATAAATACCATACTTTGGTTAAACCATGGTAACTATGTAAAAATGATCCATGCATTTACAACACTAACCATAGTTTTAACAAACTGTGGTTATACAAATGGCAATCAACATGCCAAACATTAATTTTCATTTTGTTGGGGTAGTTTAATCACGGTCTCTGCTACTTGTGCATTTATTCGTTTGTATAATAAGCGCACATGTGCTGTAAAACTGATATGCTGGTGCTTTTTCTATTTGCATGTGCTTTCTGAAGCTGCTGCATGAAGTATTATTTACTTTCCCGATCCCATCCCAGCATTTTTTACTTAAAAAAAAATCTTACTGACCCCACACCTGCTGCACATAAGTATACACACAATGTCCATGTTATAAACCATCAAGCAATCATGCTGGGCACCATTATACAGAAGTGTTGTCAGAAGTTCCAGAGGATTTTCACAGTGCCAAAGAATCGGAGCAGTATCTTCACAGTACCTTAGATGTGTTTTCACATAGTGACTGAGAATGTTAATGGTCTACACAGGCACTGTACTCGCTGCTGCATTTTGCCCTTCACCCCTCCAGTCCAAAAAAGCAAAGTAGCTGCTAGCTCCATATAACAAAGTCACCACTATGGCAAAGAACTGAAAGAAAAGAAGTTTGATAAAAATGAGCATATGGAGTTCCCAAAATAAGACATTTTGTGTGTGTGTGTATGTGTTTTCATACAATAAACATTAATGGGGTTCAGTGTAGTTTTTGAACTCCAATGACAAAATCAGTTAAGATTTCCTTCAGAATAAAGAAAGTAACACAAATTTTCACAAACTGTCCATTTAAGAAAGTAATAAGAATGTAATGCTTAATACACGTTAAACAACAGATAAATTATTTATCATTATCCAGGTATAAAACTGTTTTACAGGAAAGCGTATAAACAGCACTGAGTAGAAATGTAGATTTCAAGAGGTTGTAATAACTTCGAAACTTAAGCTGTTCACCTTTACACACGGAGGAGGTATGAACTGTATTTACTCCTCCACTGAAAGCATTACAGGTATGTCATGTGCTTGCCACAGTTTCATGTGGACTATGGCCGATAAAAGCCCTATAAAACACACATAGCACTCTACAACCTTGCTTTTAAAATTTCCTGACAGTTTCACATTGTAGCCATTCACTAAATGGCTTTTATCTGATCTACATAACTGTATTGAGTATTTTAGTAAGTGATGAATAATGCTTTAACCAGACAAGTGAAGGTAATGCTTCATATTAGATGGTCTGGCTTAAAACATATTGATTCTTTTTTTTGTCTATTTTTACATTTTTTATAAGCCATATCTAAACTAACATTAAAAGTTTAGAGCTAGCAAGATTTCTTAATGTTTTTGAAAGATATATAAATATCATTATAAAATATTATTAGTTTAAAGTAAATATATTCTATTTTTTAGAATATGATTAATTTCTATGATCCAGACCTCAGTGTCACATGGTTTTTCAGAAACCATTCTAATATGCTGATCAGGTGGTCAAGAAACATTTATTTTTTCTATTCTATTTAAAAACTTGTGCTGCTTAATATCTGTTGTGGAAACCTTTTGAGTATTAATTTCTTAAGAAAATTGTTCTGCTCCCAAACCTTTAAATGGTAGTTTAAATATTTGTTAGGTGGGAGCATTGCTAACAGCTGAATCACCTGATCTTGGAGGGCTGTAACATCATTCTGTTATCTGAGTGATAAGCCTGACTTTAGGTAGGATGGACACACCTCTCTCAGCTCACAGCATATGTGAATATTTGTGTAGTGTGTCTTCAAGACATATTTTCACTCACTGCAGAAGCTCCCAGATGACCATGCCAGTAAGACCACTGGGATGGGACAGAAACCGCATCAGCCAAAAAGGCCGTTACGTACAGAACAGCTGCAACTACATAGAACACCATGAGCTACGAGGAGTAAAGGAAGACAAGATTACCATCTTGATTTAACTGACAAAAACACAAATAATACTAGCTATCTCCTACATTAGAGGAGCTAGTGTCTCACCACTAAAGGCCATGGCACTGAAGGTAGACTCTGATAAAACCTCAACAACAGCACAAGAAACAGGGCAATGCTCAGGAGCCACAGTGTCACGCTAACAAACATCACCCAACCATAAGCAGGAAGCACGGTGTAGATGGTACTGGCGATCAACGACCACACCAGTAATCCAACAACCTAGACAGAAGATGATCACATGTTAAGTATCAATGAAATTTGTACGACCTTATTCCTATCTTTTGCATAGCTTGAGACATTATGAAAGTGGCATCAGTGTGAATCATTCTGGTAGATCTCATGAGAGGCCTAACCCACCAGAAACACTTTCCATGCAGCACTGTCAACAATTAATGTTATTTTAAGCACCATATTTACTGTTAGAAGTACTGATGTATGTCCTGAGAATTTTGTTCACATAGTTGCACATTGACGTTAGCAAAAAATAGCTTTTGTTATATAGACAAGCAGATGATACGGATGACATCCTTTGTACAAAGAATGAATAAAAGTTCATGATGCATTATTCATCTGATAAAGGTCTTAGATTTCAGGCTATGTGTCTGACACAAGATAGTTAACAAATGTGACTTGCTCCACAGAATAAAGACCAAAACGGACACATAACAAGCCAAATATTTACTGAAATCCATTAATACAATATTTATATTTACTGACTTGACTGAAATGTATTTGTATTTAGGGGAGTGTTTTATTATTAATTGACCCAATGACCAGTGAGATAATACAATAAACATCCCAAATACTGATGTTTGCTGTACAGTTTAATCAGTAAATTATATTACTGATAAGTAAGTATTTTTCTTTACATGTTTTACTGATTATTGCATGTTCATACTTGAATATGTTGATATTTTGAGCAGAATGTAGTCTATGTTCCTAAATAACACAGTGGTTTACCGACATTTACTTCTATGTTGGCTCATTGTAGGTCCACACTTAATGCACATAACGTTTGTATAATATCCTAGTTGAATGAAAAATAATTCATAGTACATGCTGAACCTGGTTAGTTTCATTCAATTAACCAATACCTACAGTCTCAGTTTTTCTCAAATAATAGCAATTTGGCTGTTTTTATTTATTTATTTTGAAGAAACTGAAAAGAAAGGTGGGTTTGAGGGTGTGAGAGTATTATGAAGGGAGAAATAAATCATTTTCATGAGGCTACAAAAAAAAAACACATTCATTTTAAATATATACAACATATGCCAAAGAACATTTAGTTTTTTGTAACTCACAATCTCAGCTATAAGGAGGATACCAGGAATACTCTTGATGAAGTCCATGTCTACCCTTGCTGGGACCCCATAACTTCTTTGAGGTTCACTTGAGCTGGTCTGAGTGTTGACCTTCCCAGGAAAATCCGCCATTTCTTCTCAGTATAAAGAGTTGATTACATAAAAATGTCACTTTGAAATAGAAAAATGCAGCACAGTGGAGACACACCAGAACAGGTAACGCAGGTGTTGTCATTACCTAACAACCTGAACAGATAAAAGTTTTGACACACTTTCGCACCCTCCCTCTGTCCCTCCCTCCGTCCCTCCCTTCCTCTCTCCCTCCCTCTCTCCCTTCCTCTCTCCCTCTCTCTCTCTATGCCTTTGCACACCTACAATGTATTTACAATGAGATCATGTTAGGCGGATACTGTGTATCTAAGTAATAAATTACTTCAGCAAGAATAATAAAATGAGAACCCTTTACCTTCCTCTTGTGAAAAAAAGGAAACAGCAAGACACAAAAAACAATAGAAGTCAAAATTGGAGGTTAACAAATTGCAGTGTTTACAAATTCAAAGTCATTGACAAATCACTTTACACAAAGATTACAACTAGTGTAGATGCATAAAACATAAGAGTTTCTCAAGATACAATTACACATATATATACTTAATTAATCACAATTAATTGCATCCAAAATAGAAGTTTTCCCTTGCAGACTGCTTGTACTGTGTTTATTTATTATGTATATATTAATACACACACATACAGAATATATTTACATGTAAATGCATTTATATTCATTTTGCTATAACTTATATTATATATAAACATTTATTATAAAATCATAACATATTATTTATTAAATATATACATGTATGTGATTTATATATACATAATAAATATTATACACAAACGTAACTTTTCTTGTTAAGAAAAGCTTATTTTGTAGGCAATTGCGATTAATCATCTGACAATTAATCGCATCCAAAATAAAGGTTTATGTTTGCATAATATGTGTGTTCTGTGTATATTTATTATTTATAAGAGGTTAGTTCTATTCCTTGATTCTGACTGGTCAGCAGCTGTGTTTTATTCATGATGCAGCACGGCTATATGACCGTATCACTGAGCAACATCCTTAGCAACATTACATAAAAAAAAAATTAAATGTGTTATTTATTTAATGTAGTATGAGTGGCCCCCGGATGCGTTAAGTTGAATCTTGCATCTTTTATTTTAAAAACCCCGCCCTTCCCGTCTAATAAACGCTTCTCATGGATGTGTGTGTTAGTCTTTGTGAGAGCCCGCAGTTTCCGAAATGTGGAGGGAATATTACTCTACCAATTATTTTTCTGTTTCAGGTATGGTTTTGTATGTCGCTTGCAATCTCACGCTGTGCCACGAATTAGTTTTAAAACTAAAAGACAGAAAACAAATGTTTCATCATGCTGCACTTCGCGTCCTTCCTAACAACACCCTTCAGCCGTGATTTATTCATGATACAACACAGCCTCCTGTACCTAATTGCTTCCGTATTTATATTTATAAAACGGTTTGTTCCATTTTCTGGATTCTGATTGGTCAGCAGCTGTGTTATTCACGATACAGCACAGCTATGACCGCTTCACCCAACGGTTCTGTGCATCACTGAGCAACAACTTTAGCAACCACCCTTAGTTCTGTATATTATGTATTTCGGCAAAAATTAAATGTCTGTTATTTATTTAAGTATGAGTGACCCCTGCTAGCATTATGTTGCATCTTTCATTTTGAGATCACACCCGTCCCTTTCTAATAAATGCTTGTCATGCAGAGATATGTTGATGGTGTTTGAGTCTTTTGATGAATTCATCAGTTTTAAAATTGTTTTCTCATGCTGAGAGACAAGCAGATGTGTGATTAAACAAAAGCAGATTAAACAAAAACTTTTATTATGCAATGCTCTTTGCACTCCTTGCTCTGAACCATTCACATTATAAAAAAACCCATTTATTAACATCTTATACATGTCACTAACCTGCACAACAGTTGTTTTCGTACTGCAGTCGTTGACTCTGTGACCAGACGTAAAACTGTACTTTTGCTAGTTCGTTGTTTTAGTACCATACTCTCCATGGGGTATGAAACGGCCTTTGGCCTCTGCTAAGCATGCATCAGCTGTTTACCTACTGGGGGGAAAAAACAGTGTTGTCAGAAGTGGGATTCGAACCCACGCCTCCAGGGGAGACTGCGACCTGAACGCAGCGCCTTAGACCGCTCGGCCATCCTGACACATGGAGCAAACAGTGATGTTTTGCCCTCTAGTGGTGTGAATGCAATACTCTTTTTATATTTCAGTATCTCATTTATATTTATTGTTTTCATAATGTAACAGTCAAAAACTGCAATGCATACAATTCATATATGGAATAAAGCAACACATATAATTTAATATAATTTTGGGCCAAAACTGAGAACACTTTTTGGGATTCAGTAAAGCTAGAATAAAAACTGAAAAGTTATCCTAAACCTATGAGAAGTGACTGATATTAAACTATCCATTGTTTGGATGACATTTTCTTTCTTATATTGATTTCTGGGACAATTTATAATGTATTTATCATATTACTTCAATATGTATTTATTTACTCCATGCAAATTCCTAAATTAATTAATTTAATTTTAATAATAAGGCACTTTTGCAAATAAAATAAGTTTCAACAAAATCCATGTTGCAGAATTGATACAGAAGCTGCACCTAAAGATTATTTACACAGACTCATGCAATACATTTTTAGGCATGAAAATGGGTCAGGGGTGAAAAAGGTGAGAAGGGTGCTCGAAGGGTGATGTGGCCTCTGATGGGGCCGGGAGGTGGGGGGACTCCCACAGAATAAACATTACGGCCTCATTAGGGGACATGCTATAACTTAACTTGTTTATTCAAATTTTGAAACATTTGAGTCAATAATTTAGTGGCAGGTCATAAGGGCAAGCACTTGTTTATTCTTAAAATGATTCTCAGCCATCTGAACTAGAGTGCGGATCGGGCCGCATTTTCCTGTCCAATCCCGGCCCGCGTCAGACAGAGCAGTAACCGAACCTGACAGGCATTAAGATATTTATGTCCGAGCCCGATCCCAGCCCGACACAGTTCAAATAATTTTTTTTTCTCATACTAATGACACATGCACTTTTTTGTGTGGACAGCCCACTTTTATTAAGCAACTGTAGGAAGGCTTTCAAAAAGGTCAACAGATGAGAGCATCAGCGCACACGGGGCAAAAAGCGCCGTTATAACACATGCGCACATTCGCGCTGATGTGACCAGCCCGACCCGAGCATCCTTTCTAAATATCTGTCCAAACTTGGCCCGGCCCGTCGAGGTCGGGTATCCATCCTCTAGTCTGAACGAATCGTTTGTAGGCTTCAGTGACTGATTTATTCAAATAGTCACTTGCTGTCACCTACTGGCGGTTTACTTTCATAGTAGGCTACTTTCATCTTTTTTTCCATTATTTCATATATATGTTTACACTACATCTATTTTAAAACACCAAACTCAACATTATGCTTTTATAAGTTTGCCTGCAAGTGTAACCATTCATGCTATATGTTGGCTACAAATACCAATCATAAATGCATCTGAATGCTGCTTCTGTTTCTTCTGCAGTGGAATGATCAATTTTGTGGATGTGTGTGATTTC
>JAUMHQ010000081.1:12625288-12661527 GCA_032361165.1 Enteromius paludinosus
CTTAAGACATCAATGTATCGTCACGAGCCGCGGGGTGTAATCTGGATTTGTCTGTGAATGTTTTTTTTACTTTGAAATGTCTGGTGCTAGGTTTGGATCCCATCCACTTCCATTAAATTAATGCATTTAACCTGCAGTTACAAATAAATGTTTTGATATTTGAATCCTAATACTAAAAAATATATACACACTTTAAATGTAAAATTAAAAACCGTCAGTAGATAGCAGGAAGTTGCTGTGCCATTGCGATTGAACTGAATCATTTAAACGTGTTTCATGTTGCTCAGAGACGCAAAACAGTGTTGTGACTGTAGATGGGACCTTTTGTAGTTGTTGGCAAAATAGGCAATATCACATTTGTGATTTGTGCAGAAAAAAATACAGTCTTTGTGAGATATTGATATTGATAAACATATTTCCCCCCCACCTATCTTGAATTTTGAGAGCATTTTGAATTGTATCATACTGAATAATGCAGTGAACGCACTCTAAAGAGCACATGAGTCAGTCTAGCCAGTGCTTAGGCACTTACTACAACTACTGTTACAATTTATATGATAAATCTTACTTTTATCGTACGTAGCCTACGTCAGTACATTTGTTGCTTATGATTATGGGAATTTGCAAGTTTTAGTCTGAAGAAAATTCAGCAATGACTAATATGACAGCCTCTGAATTGCCATTGCATAAGCTCAATAGATTTGTTGATGAGCAACGCTGTACAAACAAAATAAATACGAATATGTTACGAATACAATATGAGCAGGTCTTAATTTAATACAGCCATTGAATCTTTTCATTAATTTTTTTTTCACAAGTGTCATGTATCAAGTATTATAGTTTTATTAAAAAACCTGTTACTGTCAGTGACTATTTTTTAGCGGAAGGATTGCATTTAACGAAACTGCTTCAATTTCAATACATACATTTTTTGTTTTAATATTTTTTTTATTGTGTGGCAACCATTTTAAGAAAGCAATAAGGTACTCCGCTTCACGTTGTGCCTAACAACGACCTTCAGATGTGATTTATTCATGATCAGCACTGCCTTGAGTACCTTATTGCTTACATAACAACCCACCCACCACACACACACACACATCAAACTTTAGTGTGAGAGGTGGGTTAAGTATTAGGGTAAGGGATAGACAAGTAATTGCATGGGCAGTGCAGTTAACAAGCAGTAGACAAGTATCACATCAGCACAGAATAGCTGAGCTCCAGGTGTGTGTGCTACACATTTTGAAAATCTTCCTCAAGTTTCTCAAATTTAACATTTACTGACATGGCAGATTTGCTCTGTAATAAAGCATGGTGTCTTTTCCATCTTTTCACATGGAAAACACTTGATTTCAATCTCTAAAATAGTTTGGTGAATTCAAACAAAGAGAATTTCTAAGAAAAAGAATCACTTTATCCACTGCATACTGCCTGTTTTACTGCATATGCATTTTAAAACACAATGAGATCAAATAAACCATATTATTCACTTTCAATATAATCTCAATTAAGGCTGACACTAGATATGCAGATATGCAAAGAATTAGCTACAATAAATTCAATTGATTCGACTCATCCACTGACCAGGGCTGCGTTTCCCAAAAGGAGATTAAAGGAACCGTATGTAAGAAATGTATTGTAAAAATCACAAAATGGCCCTGTTATGTTCAACAGGTATTAAGAAATCATGTTAATTTCAAGTACTCATATTGACAGCAGTAGTACAGCCTGGATATTCTCATTTAAAAAGCGCAGTTGAAGCCCTCAACTGATGTTTATGTTATCATGTTTTGTTTTGGCCTGAAGCGCCACACTCCATCTATCTTCCAATCACAAAGTCAGTAGTGTTTCGGCATCCAGATTGTCTGCTCTGCATTAAGTGAAACGGCTGCAGCAGCTACTAAAAACGTCTAACATTTAGAGTATGAAACCTAAAAGACCTCGCTATGAATCCGAAATACGGCGTGACAAAGTGCGAAATAAGACAAGGGTTTGCATTGGAGAAGCGGTTGAACGATGGAGACGGATAAAAGCGGAGAAGAACTTGAAAACAGATGCCAATGTTGCAAATTTTCTCATGGGCAGGTAAGATTCATAATTTACTTGTATTTATAAATGGGCATTTCAAATATTCACTATAGTCGAACAAAGTTGTGCATGTTCGTGCATAGTAACGTTAGCGCATACGGAGGAGGTGGGTCATCAAATTGATTGAAACTGTTTTGGAAATTAAAACGTTGACTCGTCATTGCTAACATTAGCTATGTATTAGTAGAGGCTGTTTCTTTGATATATATATATATCAGTTGTATTATAAACTGATAATTTGGGTTATCATTGTAGGCCACTACTGTATTCATATTTCTTGAAAATCTGTTATAGATCAACATATATTATATGTTAGTAAAATACAGTAATGAATTCATCCTGCAATACATAAATACCAACTTCATTATTTTGTGTTTTCTATGTTCTGCCTTAATTTCATTTTTATTCAGTTTTACTTGGCTTTATCTCTGACTTTGTATTTGCTCCCGACTTCGTATTTGACATGAGTACGTGTGAATATACAGGATTAAAAGCCGGTGGCAGCCTTTAATCAGCCCATTACTGTTGCCATGGTAACCAGACAGGCCAAACAATCTGCTTTTAGCTCTAAGACATTAGTACAGGTAGATAGTGTGTGTTTTACTAACAACTGGTTCAGTGCTAATCACACAATTATAGGCCATTTCTGTTAACATTATGCATGACATCATGCATGGAAAGAACAAGTTGTATAGGTGTTGATCTAGTTGCAGCAAGTTCTATAACCAAGAAGATAATTATATATATAAAATTAATGTAAAAAATTAGTGTAATTATAAATAAAGTGAGAGAACCTGTGTGAACATGTGTAAAAATCTTAGTTACATAAATTCACAAAAGGCAGTAGAGTACCGGCAACAGTGATTGGAGTCTGTATATTTCGATAAATGTTTATTTCAACATTTACTGATGCATTATTAAAATCAACAGTTGTTACAAGTTATCACTCTCAAGATTAACAGGGAACAACTTTATTAATATTAACTAACATTTAGAAAGATTAATAAATATTGTAATAAATGTATTGTTTATTGTTTGTTCATGTTAGATGATACATTATCTAACAATGACTAATGGAACATTACTTTTCTAACACGGTGTTTGACACTGTTTAATGTGTGAACCTCATGATCCAATGTTTCAATTGTCAATAGTAATTTATAAAGGTGGTGTGTTTTGTATGTTTGTTAATGAACCAAGAAAAACTAATGTACGTGGATATTTTATAATGTAGCTGTTCATGTGGCGATTTATTGCTTAATAATAGTGTGCAAATTATAGATACACCATCATGTACAAGTTTTCCAGGTTTTCAAAAATGTTTCTTCAAATCTTACTGGCAAACTCAAACACTCACCTTCCTCTAGCTCATCCAGACTGCTAATCTTCCTTGTTCCATCGATAGTAAATATGTATCTGACCCCTTGTGGCAGATTTATATGGTCAGACAGAGAGCGGGTTAAGTCAGCCAGCAGAGCATCAAAGGTGCGGAAACGGTCACTGGCCACTGCATAGACGATCCCCTTGAAGTAACGGTCGCCATTGCGGTAGAATCGCACCTTCTTAGCCTTTTTCTCAGTGGTCAGTGCCTGGAGGGTGCGTGTACGGTAAAAACTGCAGTGAGCACTGTGGGTGGGGCTGGGGAGACCATTGGCACGGCCACCTCGTGAGGTACGAGATGCCTTATCCCGCTCATCAAAATGGCCGAAGTCCAGCTCCATGGCAACCTGTTCAGAGGGGGCATCCATAGTGGTGGTGAAGGTCCTGTACTGAGGAATTATGGGTCTGACAAAAAAAAAAAAAAATATATATATATATTTTATATATACTGTATATATAAATATATATGAAGCACAGACTCTACTCTCCAGCACAATGGTGACCCACAAAACTACATTAAACTAACACATATCTCTCAAGCAAAAACACATTAATACAGTTCAGTTAAATATTTACTTTCCTTATCATTTCAAGACTTTACAGAACTGTTTTCTATGTACTTTCACTAATACTTCAGTAAAAAATATTTTTTTTGTTTGGTTAATCCAGGGCTGTCCAAACTCGGTCCTGGATGTCTGGTGTCCTGCAGAATTTAGCTCCAACGCTAATCATACACACCTGAAGCAGCTATTCAAGCTCTTACTAGGCATGTTCGAAACTTCCATGCAGGTGAGGAGGCAAGATGGTGCTAAACTCTAACGGACATCAGCCCTCCAAGACGGAGTTTGGACTGCCCTAGGTTAATCTGACTGTTATGTTTTACAGTAAATTGCTGTTTTTCATGAATTAACAGGAATTTACTGGCAGCACGGTTGCCAGCAATTAACTGTTTATCTACAGGTCCTTGCCATAAATGAATTAGTTTATTGCTGGTAAATTTTTTTCATCTTACATCTTTAACCCTTTAAACCCAACAACAAAATCCTCATGAACACATAATTTGTGCACACTGTGTTAAAGTAATACTAAATCAGTGTTAATGAAATAACTGTGTGATTAAGTGATAATCAGCTTAAATAAAAATAAATTGAAATAAAGAAGACATTAAATCTGATTAACCAACTCCAAAATCAGCATCAGCAGCTTCACACATTACTAACCAGTCTGATTGATATTTCTGTCATACATCTACAGAAGTGCTTATTGAGAATTAACAGAGATTTAAGTATTGTTGATTTTCTTCTTGTTTTTGGACACTACCATGATGGAGATCAGAGTTAGCTTTAGTTGGGCTCTTGAACCTTGACTTTTTAAACATTAGGTTTTCTAAGGTTGCTATGAACATCTGTATTAAAACACATTGATTATGGCAAAAAGAACTAACAGATACTGTTAGTTCTGTTTTGTTAGTGCCACAACATACATTAAATACTATATTCACTGTTTTTCCCCCTTGTTGTTTCTTTCTTTACTAAAGTGGTGTAATAACACATTAAAGCTAAATAATTAACATATTATACATGACTGACAATTATAAAAAATAAGCTCTGTAACACTTTACTTGAAGGGGTGTGCATAAGACTGACATGACACTTTCATAATCATGACATAGGTCATGAAGATGAATGAGGTTTTATGCATGTTTATGACAACTGTTATTAAGTGTCATTCATCTGTTATGTAGTTTTTATTGCAAAGATTACATTGTTTGAGATGCCTTTGTTATGCCTTTGTTATGACAACTTGACATAAACCAATACATAAACCAATACTCAATAACTCAATGCATTATCATAATATTTAGAATTTGCTTGTGTTTTTTCAAGTCTTGTCCAATATTTGAAAATGTGTTCAAACCTGCGGCTGCCGACCACATTACAAAAGTCAGTCTTGACTAAATCACTTTAGTAACTTTACTGACTAATACAATCATTTATATGTAATGCAAACAGTGAATATTGTGCAGTTCTTTACTTTTACATTCATTAATTAAATTCAGGGATTAAATTGGGCCTGAACAGCCATACATCAGTGGACTTTCCTCTTAAATTTAGATTTTTAAACATTTATCTTATTCTTACCAATTCAAACAATGATGCCTCACAGGTATTTTATAGGAATGTGTTTCTTTATATT
This sequence comes from Enteromius paludinosus, assembly GCA_032361165.1. Lineage (NCBI taxonomy): Eukaryota > Metazoa > Chordata > Actinopteri > Cypriniformes > Cyprinidae > Enteromius > Enteromius paludinosus. The sequence continues at coordinate 12,630,953 of JAUMHQ010000081.1, forward strand.
GTCGTAGGGCATTACAGTCTGGTTTAATCCTCTAGAACTTGACTGATTAAATTTTACCTTGACAACACTACGCATGCTTGCAGCATTCAGCACTAACGCAGCCAAAGTTGTTGCAAATAAATATTTCTTATGATATTTGTGCGTTATTTACTATTCAGCTTTTCAGACTAAACTTGGATGACCTTGCTTACACGTCTTACACTACACTTAAATCATATTTCTATCACTAATGAAAAATATTTTTTATTAGGCTACTGTACATTAAGATAAAGACAATTTGCATCACAAGACCTCCTAAAGGCAGATCATATGATCAAAAATGGAAATCACTCCGTCAAGTGACCATGCATGTCTGATATCTGATAAAGTCGTGTTCATGAGTGCAATGCTGCTGTGTTGAGGCTACTGCTGTTAACAGAGAAACCACTATATTTAATAATTGCAATAATAATCAATAATTGCATTTTCAATAAACCTCTCTCACCCATATGACCCAAAATGAAAATAATATAATAGTTTGTCACGCCCAGCTGGAGTTGCCAGTGAGAACTGCATAGGCACTCCATCCTTAGACTCTTTTCTGTGTGTTTCATGTCTGTCTCCCCTTTTCAGTCACCGGACTCCGTTCCCCAGAATGCACCTCTCCCCCACAGCTGTTGCTAGTTTGGTTCAATCATTCAATCAGTACCACCTGTATAAATACCGGTCTGTTTGTCTGTCTAATCATGGTTCTTTTCACTGTCTTGCTGTTAGTATCTCCTCCCGTTTCGTGTGTTTACTTGGATTTATTGTTACCGACCCTCGCCTGGATTTTCACTACTCTTTTGCTCTGCCTCTGCCATGTTTATTGGTGATGATCCTGACTGCCTGTCTATGCTCTGTGTTTAATAAAACAGCTTGCATTTACATCCGAACGCCTCCTTGCTTCTAGTCGTTACAGTTTATACATCTGACTCATCTCTTATTCATGTTTTCAAAGTAATTTTACAGTTTAATCCGTTACCATAGATATTGTTCTAACCCTGCTTATTCATTTTTATCTTCAAAATATATATTTTTTCAGGTCTTAAAAAAGTTTTACATTTGATTTTTGAATTCTGCACAGATGTAGCTTTGTACAGTGCATGCCAGCATTTAGAAGGATTGTGATCAGCATTTGTTCATAGCAGTTCATTGGTGTTTTTGATCGATATATTTATTTGTCCTTCTGCTTGTAATTAAAAATTTGACTGTTTACTTGCCCTCAGTAAGCTTGAGAACATTTTACTTACATTAAGGTGGCAGCTTCTAGAAAAGTAATGTTTTTAACACATTTGCCGTAGATGTTTTTATGGGTCAAAAGAACTAAAACAGTAACTGTTTATTTTGTTTCTCCATTTTTTTTGAAAAACATATCCAAACAGTGAAAACATATTTATTATTTTATTTCCTAATTATTACAGCTTTATACCATGGTAAATATGTAAATATAATTATATGCAGGTTTGGCTCATCTGTAGGCAGGCAAAAATAAAAATGGCTATAAAGGTTTGCTTTTGTTACATTTAAATTTAAATTGCCTTTTCTAGTTGTAAAGATCAAAACAAGGTTAGATACTGACAAATGGTAGAGATTCACTGGACTTGAACTTGAGTCCGACCTGGCCCATTTTGGATTTGGACTTCAAATTAGGTGGACTTGAACCCAACACTGGTTTTGTGCCAATGTCCTGTTACACATTTGTACACATACCATTCAGTGGGTTGTTACATGCGCGTAGTTACATACTACGTACACATCTAGTTACCTAAGTACACAGGTTTTAGAGCCAGTTAATATATAGTGGGACCAATGCCTTTATTTACAATCATGTTTCAGACAATATATAATGCCTTGGCTGATGACTCAATGAAAGTCTATTTTTAACATCAAATTAAGTAACAATGCAACAAAAATCACCATCACTAACGCACAGACCATATCTCAATACCAAATACTATTATTTTTGGTAAATGCCTGTTATCTTCTAAGTACTGCACATCTACACATGCTCTCTAAGTATCACACACTCAACCATGATTTGGCCTACATATAGCAGACCCACACAAATTTCAATGTCACTCATGAGCTATTATTAAAAATCCCCTCTGGAGACACTCATTGCACACACACACACACACACACACACACACACACACACACACACGTTTGTTTCTGTGAATTGTGGACTTTCCATTAACTTCTAACCCTTAACTTACCCCTTACAGAACAATTGTTTGAATTGTTATACTTTCAGATAAACATAATTTACTATACACTGTGTGTGTGTATATATATATATATATATATCCATATGGGGACTGCAGGCTGGTTTCACAATGTGAAAAATATCAGGTGTATTGTCCTTGTGATGATATTTGGTCCACACAATGTAGCAAGGTATACACACATGCACACACACACAAATCCCAAACAAAAGAAAACTTGTGATATTCTCATAACTTATCACTAGCCTATTTATCATGCAGTATTTAGCTACAGTACACTGAGATTATAACAGTGTCACGAGTGAAGCCGGCGCAAGCCGGAGACTCGACTTGGAAAGGCAGGGATTCCTCAAAGAACATTTACTAATCCGAAGCAAAGGAGCTGAACGGGCATCACGAGACGACAACATGTAACTTCAACATCAGACAAAGATACAAGACATGGGGAGTGAATTTATACAGAGACTAATCAAACACACCTGGACAAAACACGGCTGGCAGAGGATGAACACTGATGACAAAGGCGTGGTTACAAATTGGCGGAGCAAATGAGGAGCTGACAGGTAAGAAAACAACAAAGAGCACATGGACAAGGTAAACACCATTCAGACAGAAACACAGACAGGACACGCCTACGGCGTTACATAGCCTTCCTCCAAGGCACGGCTTCCAGATGCAAGATTAAAAAACAAAAGACATACAAGAGAGAGGTAGCAGATTTCACACATAGGGGGTTGGATGGCGGGAACATCCTCCAAGGCGGAGCAGGCTGCGGGGATTTCCACCTGGGCAGGCCAGACGGCGGAGACGTCCTCCAAGGCGGAGCAGATGGCAGGGATTTCCACCTGGGCAGGCCAGACGGCGGAGACGTCCTCCAAGGCGGAGCAGACGGTGGAGATATCCACTTGGGCAGACCAATCTGCGGGAACGCCCTCCATGACGTCGCAGTCGTCTTCCAGGGCGGAGCAGGCGGCGAAGGAGCCCACCTGGGCTGAATCAACGGAGGCGATGTCCTCCAGGGCGGGGCAGACGATTACAGTGCCCTCTGGGGCAACGCAGACCAAGGCCAAGACTTCCTGGACGGAACAGTCTGTAACAACACCCTGGAGAGGGTGGAGAGGCCTACCTGGGCTCACCAGACCATGACGGTGTCCTCCGGGGCCGCACAGCCCATGACAATGCCCTCCTGGGCCGAGCAATCCTTAATAGTGCCCTCCTGGGCCGAACAGGCAACCATAATGCCCTCCTGGGCCAAACAGTCTCTGATAAGGCCCTCCTGGGCCGGCCAGACAGCAACAGGGCGCTCTTGGACCAACCAGACAGACATTGTGCCCTCGGGAACCAAACAGACAGTGAACACGCCCTCCTGAAACCAACAGTCAGTGAGATCGCCCTTCGAGACTGAACAGGTGTAGGTGAGACCTTCTCAACCCATCCCAACTGCGACTCAGAGGTCTCCATGGGCTGTACAGCCACCAACGGGATCTCTGAAGATTCTACGACCGTGACCGACATCTCCAGTGATTGTGCAGCCATTGGCAGACCCGATGGAGTCTCTGAGCTACATACGGTCTCTGGTGGCTCGGGCCACCATAGTTCCAGATCACAGACCGGGTCTGGCGGATCCGGCCACACAAGATCGGGATCACAGACATGGTCTGGCGGATCCAGCCACTCGCAGCCCAAATCGCAGACCGTCATCTCTGGACACGGCTCCTCGGACTGTGACTCGGGGCTAGGACCCAACAGACGCGGACTGGGAACCGCACGGATTTTTGACAGCTCTCCTGGTTGTGCAACCAGGACCGACTGGACATAACGCGGCTCCTCGGACCGTGATCGGGGCTAGGACCCGACAGATGCGGACTGGGAACCGCGAGGATTTCAGACAGCTCTGGCCACCAGGGGTCCGGATCACAGACTGGGTCTGGCGGATCCGGCCACATTGAACCCAAATCGCAGACCATCAACGCATCAGAACACTAAAAAAAAGCCGGTCTCATTCGTCACTCGTCCTCCCTGGCAGGTGCGGGATTCTTCTTTGTCAAGAAGAAGGATGGTTCTCTGTACCCCCGCATTGACTATCGAGGTTTGAATGATATTACTGTTAAAAATAGGTATCCCTTACCTTTAATGTCATCAGCCTTCGAACTGTCCAGGGAGCCAAGGACTTCACTAAGTTAGACCTCCTCAATGCCTATCATCTGGTTCGTATTCGCGAGGGCAATGAGTGGAAGACAGCCTTCAATACACCCTCGGGGCACTATGAATACCTGGTTCTTCCCTTCGGGCTTTCTTACGCTCCTGCTGTCTTCCAGGACTTGGTCAATAGTGTGTTTCCGACAGATCCGGGCCACAGCGTGTATGTCATCAGGTTATCATCCCCAGTCCCAATGGATAATGTGAGCGATCCAATCAGGATTTTGAACGAGCTCTCCGCTGCGTGGAGTACAACAATCCGGCTTCCTGGAGTCAACAACTCTCTTGGATTGAATATGCTCACAACACTCTCCCAGTATCTTCAACAGATATGTCACCTTTCGAATGTTCTGTGGGTTACTTACCTCCCTTGTTTCCCTTGTAGGAGCCCGACGCTGCAGTCCCATCGGCTCTAGCCTTCGTCCGGAGATGCCGGTCTACCTTGAGGAAGGCTAGGAAGGCCCTGGTCCAGGCTTCTAGACGGACTAAAGCAGCGGCTGATTGTCACTCTTCCAAGGACCTTCCTCTCAAGGCGACTTCTCGTAAGCTGTTGCCTAGGTTCATTGGGCCTTACCGAGTCACCAAGGTCGTCAGTCCGGTTACGATTCGGCTTAAGTTACCTCTCTCTCTTGGTTGGGTACACCGTTTTCCATGTATCCAGGGTCAAGCCTGTTATTCGCTCTTCTCTTAACACGAACATTTCTTCCCCTGCCCCGTTTCCCCCTCGTCTTGTGGATGGTTCTCCTATTTATTCCGTTAGGAGATTACTACACGTGCACCGTCGTGGCAGGGGCTTTCAGTACTTGGTGGACTTGGAGGGCTATGGTCCGGAGGAGAGATGTTGGGCTCGGGATGTGTTGGATCGGTCGCTGATCGACGACTTCCACTGGTCCCTAGGTAAGCCTCCTCCTCCGGTCGCCAGGGGGTGATTGTGAGGGAGGGGGGAACTGTCGGGATCACGGGTGCTTTTCATGTTTTGTTTTTATTTTAAGCACATGGGTTGAGCTGTCTTTTGCCACTTGGTTCAGGCTCTAATTATTATCCTTGCTATCTCATTCAGCGCAACTGATAGCACCTGACTCTGATCACTGTTCATTATCTTCCCTTTATCTTTCCCTCATGTTTGCTGGTTTTTGTCGGATCGTGCTTCTCTGTCATGTCAACGTGTTCTCTGTCGGTCTCTGTCCATTGATATCTCTGTGTTCGGTAAAGATTTAACTTCTACTCACCTGCTCCAGGTTCCAGACCTGTTCGTTGCTGAGATGTTATCCCTGTCACGGTACTCCGACTCTCGCTGTGCGGCTGTGGGCGCTTGACTGCCATCTTCTTCTCCTAACTCGCTCCTCCTGGTGCGATGTGCAGGGCAGAGACTAACTCTTGATCCAAACTGCCTGATACGGATTGAGGCTCCATTCTGCCAGCTCAGCCAGAGGTCTTTGTTTTTGTTTTGTTTTTTCTTTTTGAAACAAATGTAGCCGTTACCCAGTGCCATCTATTTTCCCTGATGCTGAGGACTGTTTTTGTGTGCACTCTCTGCCCTGCTGTTTGAAAAAAAAGAATAAAGAAACTTTGTTTTGCACCCGCACTTGAATTCCGCCTGTATTCCTGACATTACCCACTGGAAATTTGAATTCTGAACGGCTGCAAAACGTACCTCAAACAGCATTTAGCGAGTCCACACTTACATATAATTCAATTGTTTAGAATAAGCATATTTAGCATGATGTCCGGGATGAGGGCTCAGATCTCAGAGGTGAAGAGTCCAAGCTCAGCATCCAGCCTGGTCACCAAGCACTCCCCCTTAATATAGGCTAAGGTAATTATTTTACAACTTCTGTTATTGGAACAATATGGAGGTCTGGTCCTCAGTGGTGGATACGGCCCTGCCCAAGACCCATCTATAATACCCAAAGAAAGAGCCAAGACTCCATTAAGACAAAATTAAAATCTTTTAATATTTAAAATTTTAATTTTAATCTATTTAAAGAAAATATATATTTGATAATGTATTTATTATCCATAGAAAAGACAATACACCTGAAATTGTCAGCCAAAAAAAAGGAAAAGAAAAGAGGAAAAGAATGTTATTATCTGCGTAATATGCTGCCTATAGTTTAAATGTATCTGGACTAGTTAAACATATATGTAGGTAAGCTGTTGTCTGGAAATGAAACTTGTATTTAACTCATGTTTGATCCAATTTTTTGTTTAAGGGTTTAGAACATAAACTGATTTTCTATTTGACAAAAATGATACTATAATTTACAGCGTTTTTCTTTTTTATGCTTTCCATGCATATATGCATTTTATTGTGACAGAAATGCAAATTCTTTATTTCTTGTTGTTCCACCCACAATGTCATGCCACAAAAATCTAAACCCACTGCGCTACCCTTTGCTTGAAGCTGTGAGTAAAGGAAACAAAAAAGGAGAGGCAGATATATATTTAGTCTCCATTTCCACAGAAATGGTATTGAGTGGGTTTTTATTTCCAAAAGGGAAAAAGGCAAGTGTGGGTTAGGGAGATTGCAAAATCAGGCAGTGGCTGCTTTGAATGTAGTGCAACATTTACATACGCATGCAAATCTGATGTTTTAAAATAATAAACAAATGGGCTTAACAACAACTCTCAAAGTTGTCAAAGAATAGAAAGTATAGAAAACTAGAAGACATAAACTACATGTCAAATTATCATGTCATTCAATAATCATACATAAACAAACAAACAAATACATCAAATTTGGTGTTCAATTACTGGACAATATAAAGAGAAAGTATTGTAAGTTACTTTTGTAAGGGTACTATTGTGTGGTATGGTACTATTGTAATCAAGCTAGTTTATGGAAATGTGTTTTTCCTTTTCTTTTTGCTGGAACAAGGTGCTCTACAGCTTTAATTAGTTTGACAAAGATGACCTACCAAATCAGCATTAGCTACACCAACATTTAGCCCATTTGATCGACCTTCTGGACCAGCTTAAAATGCTATTCTCCTAAAGTGACCAGTCCAGACAAAATAAAAACATTAAACCACTGCCATTTCTAACAGTTCTGATTAAACACACACATACTCACAAAATATATGCACTATTGCTACTAATCTTAAGTAACTGATTTGGAACTCTTCATATAGTGGATGAAACAATATAGAGTTATAAACTTAACCATACTTTGTAGCAGTGGCAGTTTTAGGAATGGGCGAATGGGGCAGCCGCACGGGGCAGCATTTTTTCATGACACGTGGGGGGCGGCACAAGCACTAATTGGGGAAAAAAATCCCCTAAGCGGTTTTCTATAATCTATCATAGCCTACCTGTGACTATGGCGTTTAAATAGCCTAGTTTCAAATCTAGTGCACATAAAAACAAGATGCGTGCGGAAAACCATTCTCTTGAAACATCAATCAATTATTACTACAGATTTTTCATATCTGACAATTCCATATGGAGTTTTGGGATCATTATTTAAGAGGGGGTCTCGCCCAGGGAGTAATTCAATGTAGAACCGCCACTGCTTTATTGAGTAAAATTATTAATTTTAATTGGATTGCACTACTGCATTTTTAAAATGAAATGGGTTGAAATGCAGTTTCAGATTTTTATCATGAGAATAGGTTATAAAGTTTTAAAAGATTTTTGCACAAAAGGTCCAAAATTGGTAACTTCATTCCACTGTATCCAAGCCCTTTTTTCACAGGTAATTATTCATTAACACTTAACTCCTACTACTGTTAACTACTACTACTACTACTACTACTACTACTACTAACTACTGTTAACTACTAAGGAATATGCGTTAACTAATCAATATGAACTGTAATTTTATGACTGTTAAGTAACATTTCTGCAGGACCACTTTTTAACCTGACACAGTAGGCATATGCTAAACTGTAAGGATTAGAAAGGTTAAAAGGGTTAGACATTAACACAACACAAACTACCCAAGAACTACCCAACTTCCCAAGATTAAAAAACAAATATGACCCAACAGCTTCAACCCAATGTTTTGGTAATTAATTAACAAATATAATTAATTAACAAATCACAATCATACAGAGTATATTGTTTCTTTAGTAAGTTGGATAGTTATGAAACAGGTTGATTTGTTCAAAGCTCATCATTCTTAAAAAGCGAGGTGTGCTCTGAATGACCATCTATCCAGTGCGTTGTGGCTGGCCAAATAGGGAAAGCATGTGCCGGAAATACTATGTCCCCTACCATAACGTAAAAGTTCTGAACACACTCAAAGTGTTGTGAATACAGCTTTAATGCTTATTGAAAAGAAGGCTGGCCTGATGTCTAGTAAGATGTAGTAGCTTATGAAGTGTTTAGTAGACCTATATAATTAAAAAGCAAAACACCCCCCAAAATAAAATGTATTTATTAAATGTGATTCACAAAAGTCTGTTGTGAAATGTGCCTAAAATATAGTCTAGGTAGGCAGCTCACAAGGTGTTGGAGCAGAGTGTATGCTTCTGTCTGATTAAAGTCCAGACTTAGAGGGAGGCAGATCCTGGCCACAGTGCTCTAGTGGACCAGGGCCAGAACTTCTAAAACGCAGCTGCTCTTTTAAACAAAAGTCTTTCTACCTCTCCACAAAAGAAATAAGAAATAAAAGAAAGTAAAAGAAAGAGTGTGTTAGAAAAGGACAGTTGTCTCTGCAACAGTTCCAACTGTATCTTTTCGCATCACCCTTTTCTGGAGGAAAAAGTGATTAAGCAAGTGCAAGAATTGAAAATAACCTCACATAAACATTCTAACAGAACATATTGCTAATGGAGATAATGGATCTGTGTTTGTTTTTGTAGTGGTAAAATAGAAATAAATCCACTGAAATGTGCAATACTGAATATGATATTTATGCTGTCTTGTGGTTTATGTATATATTTTGTGGTTTATGTTGTATGTTAAAACATACATTAAACATTTATTTATAATTTAAAATGAATATAAATATAGACATGTAAATACATGTAAATATTTTATGTGTGTGTATCTATATACACAGTCATATTATGCAAACAAAACCCTTTTTTTTGTAGGCGATTAATTGTGAATAATTAGCCTTTTTCACAAAAATCGTAAATTATGTCATTGCAGGTTAAAGTTAGTTCCACTACAGGTCTTCGCCTTTTATATCAGTATGCACTTTTCCTTAAATAATGTTTCTTATCTTTTCTGCTTTGTCTGTTTTCCATCTTACTGTTATATAATATATAATTTTACTTGTTTGTAACTTACATGGCTGCTCAGACAGCTGACTTGTGAGATAATGTGCTCAACATAGCACTGGATGGTTGCTATTCTCCATCTCCAGCAAACTTCCTTTTTAAATAGTCTTTGATCTCCAGTTTTCTCAGTCATATTCCTCTAATCACCATACCATGATAAATGACTTTAAAAATAAAACATTTATGACCAGATGCAAATTTTTTCAAGAATACATTAAACAGTTCTCAGTCTGGAAGTATATTAAACTCAGCACAACAACGTAATCCTGATAGAATAGGAAGAAAGCTATGAATCAGAGTCATCTCTTGTTTAACATGTATTTCCCAGAGCATAATCTTTTCATAGTCATTTCTCATTTAATGCCACGTAATACATCACACTGGATGCTTGAGCAATACATTGATCTGGCACTTCTACTCAGTGGCTCTAATTTTACTGTGGGTGGACCCCGTAACCCTACAACGACCGCCAAGTCCTGTTCCAATGCAAAAACTTCTACTTCTGGTATTGTGTCTGTCATGCCTGAGCCAGCTCATAAGATGGTCGCCGCCATGCCACAGCCAGTTCACAAGATGGCAGCCGCCGAGCCACAACCACTGCCCAAGTTGACCACCAAGCAGTGGCGTTTCGACATGGAATTATGCCCTGGGTGAGACCCTCTCTTGGTGCAACGTTAGAGCATACATATGTATTACATTACGTGACCATTGAAGTTGGCACTAACACTGAGGAAACCAACCAATCAGAAGATTCAAACACTCTTCTAACAATGTTCAGCTAATCAGTGACTTACTAATGCCGACACAAAATCAACAAGTGCCTCCCCAACACATCTTTCTCCATGATGGTAACAGTTACACTTTTTTATAACAGGGCTGCAAATGAACCAAACCCACCCAAACTAACAAAGGCACATAACATCACTAATACAAAAACCCAACTGTCTTGCTTAAATAACACAAAAATACTCTAAATAAATACCCTGTATTAACCAAGCTCATGAGCCTGCAGAGCTTGGGCTAAGACTGTCTGCAAGTGTGTGGGACCCACCTCTGATTGTATGGGCTGCACATTGTTTCTCAGAGACCTTATCTGTCCATGAGCCGGCTCCTGCTCTTCCATAAGTGATGGTGCCTACTGCAGAACCTCTAGAGGTGTCGGCTGTGGCAGTAGAACTTACAGAGGTAATGACGCCCATCCATGAATTCACTGTCTGCCCTGTTACTGCCATGGAGGACATCCATGAGATGACTGTCTATACTAGAGCTGTAATCGGGCCTGAAATTTTGAAATTCTGTTGTCAAATTCTGAGAAATCCTCATGCCCACCTCCGAACACTTGGATCAGATGAGCATTTTCTGATCAGCAGGGATTTAAATGGGCATGTAGGCTCAGCAAGGGATAGATACGAGCAATGTCATGGAGGGCAGGGTTTCTGAAGCCAAAATAATGATGGATGCTGCATCTTAGACTGCGTCGAGGAACATGCCTTTGTCATTGCCAACACCATTTTTAAGAAGCGACCCTCTCACCTCACAACCTATTCTAGTCGAGGGTAGGGATGCTCGGATCGATAACCACATTTTTAGACTCAATCAGTACTCGTTAAACTTGGCCGATCTTAGGAACCGGTCACAATTGATGAGGTCAATGCGTAAGGACGTACACGGTGAGTTGGGACGTAAATGTTTTGGCGCCGCAGTCATGTCGTCGCCAGCGTTTCGAGAAACAATGGAAAATTCGCCATTTGCCGTTTATGTTCCAAAGAAATCTCAACCACGAGTTGTATGGCGAATACGAAAAACTGGCAACTGCAAAATAGGCAACGGTAACTAATAATGCGACTCTCACTCAGCCATCCATTACAGACGTTCTGAAAAAACACGAACTGTACACACCAGACAGCAAGAAAGCTAAGGAAATAACTGCGAAGATAATGGAATTTATCTCCATTGACCACCAGCCTCTGTCAGTCACAGAATACATTGGATTTAAACGTCTAATTGCACATCTTGAACCACGATATAAACTGCTAAAACTATAAAATAATATAATTTTTTAACTAATATAATTGAAATTTAGCAATGATGGCTATTTTCTCTTTCTCAAAACAAGGTACAAGGATAGATATTTTGATGATCAGATGCACGATGAAATTATCAAGAACACTAGTCACAGTGATGCTTACAACAAAAGTGAAAAATCTGTACCTCTCTGAGCCTGTTATCTTAAGGTCCGCAGATCCCCTGGACTTCTGGGAGAGGAATAAAGGCTGGTTTCCAGCTTTGGCAGAGGTAGCACGAGTCTATCTTAGCGCTCCATCAACAAGTGTTGATAGTGAGCGGCTGTTTAGTACACATTTTGGATGAAAAGAGGAATAGACTGTCTTCGCAAAATGCTGAAAAACTCATCTTTTTAAAGAAAAACTTGCCTTACCTAATTAAGTAGGAAGAAGCCAAAGGACTGCTCTGACAGTCACTGACAGTCATTTTATTCCTGTTATTTTTTAATATCAGACTACTCCATTTTGTTCTTATTGGAGTTTAAATGATTCTCTTTCTTTCTATTTTACTTTGTTCTCACTCTAACACTGGACAATGTTTAAATATACCTCATGAGTTGCATTTAAGTACTCCATTTTGTTCTTTCTGTAATTTAAAATGTTTAAATTTTTCATCCTTTTTCATCATCTTATATTAGAGTGTGTTTGATTAAACTTTAGGAGTTACACCAGACTTCTCCATGTTGGAGTTCAAATATTTCATTTTATTTTGTCCTCTCGCTAACATTTGACAATGTTTAATTAATTTAATGAGTTGCATCAAACTACTCACATATGTTCATTTATATGAGTTTAAATGTTTTTTTTAGTTTTTGTTTTGCTCAGGCTTGTATTGGAAAATGTTTAAGTTAAATCAGACTTTTTAGGAGATGAAATGTCTATTTTGTCCTTTACCATTCACTGTACTACTGGACAATGATTAAATAAACCTTGTGGGTTGCATCAGCCGGCTCTATTTTGTTTATTAATTTTGTCTCATAAGTATCCTGATGTGCATAGTGTTATGCATAAACCCCATTGTAAAGGCATATTAAAATGTTCACTATATAATAAATACATTTTTTTGTGATTATTTAGTACTCTGTTAAAACAATAGTTACATTAGATATTTTACTGTAAAAATATAACAAAAATATAACATATGCAGCATTTATAGTATTACTTGATCTGAAAAAAAAAAAATAATAATGGTGATCAGAGAGCTTACATATCAGTTATAAAAACTTGAAGCATCAGAATATGAATGAAATGAAGTGCGTCAAACTATCAATGCCCAAGTGCAACAGTGAAAAGATCAACTGAATGAAAAGGGACTGCGGCTCAATCTTACAAAGAGTGAATATATGGAATGCGGAGTTCAAACTGTAGGTACAATACCTGAATAACCTCGGCTTCACTTCTCGGCAGATGGTGACAGCCTCCCAGACCAACATGCAAATTTAGCATCACTGTTTTAAGTGGTGCCAAGTCTAAGGAGTATTATGCGATCGACGATTACCCATCCATCTCAAGGCGAAGATCTATAAGACTGTTGTGCAGCCAGTCACACACTCTCGAGTGGAATGTTTGTCTGCATTAACAAACACTAGCAAGTACTCCACAGTATGGAGATGCATGTGCTCCGATGGGTGCTTGGGCTGACTTGCCTGGACCTGGATGTGTGGAAAATACTAGAAGTGGCCCCAATCAGTGAGAAGATAATGGATGCATTTCTCTGTTGGTATGGCCATAGCGAAGTACAGGTACACGGGTACATGTCCACAGCAAAGAAGAATCAGTTGCCGGATAAAAATTGTACCTGAGCCCCAATGAACAAAATCCATGAGGCTGACCAAGGAATTGGATAAATTGACCAAGCAAGACAGGAAACAAATCAATGCTGCCCCCGACGACACCCTAGATCGGAAGAAATGGAAACTGATGTGCCAAACAGGGAACCCTGCACCAGTGTGGGATAAATGGTAGGAAAGACAGAAAGGTATAAAATAAAGCTGCTAAGCTTATAAATCAAACAGAATAGAGTATGTTCAAAATCTGAAATAGCGAAAAGTTTTCTGAAAGGTTAGGTGTAGGGCAATAGAAAATACAGTTTGTACAGTATAAAAACCATCATGCCTATACAGAGTCCCCAGAGAAAAAAATGAAATCAGTGTGTGTGTGTGTGTAACATATGCCCCGCATTTCAATAAACAATGGTCATCTGTCCATCTCTTTATCACCAAGGTCTCCTGCCCTCAAAAAGGCTTTTACAACATACACTTCCTCCTCCCACCCACCTTCTGCTGTCCAGCCATTTGTCAATATTCTCATTCTGCTACCTCACTCTTCCATCTGAGCACACATTCCCTTAAAATACTCCCCCATAACCCAATAACCAATACTGGATCAATAAAGCTGCACTACAAATTCCACTCTGTCTCATTACACACTTCTATTTAAAGCTAAATCAATATCTGCTTATCAACATATATATACTTTTTTGTGGTTGCCCGATGTCAGTAACCCTGCTCCCTATTTCCCTATTTGGCAAATATCACCCTGTCTCCTGGTATGGTTGATTGACCGTTTTGTGTAACATTTTGCCTGGAGAGGGACAGACACTTAAATAACAACACAACCCCTCTGATAAAGCAATATTTCTATACTGGGAGTTTAACACTATCCAAATTTTATTCCCATCTGTCCCTTTAGTAAGCACATTTTTTAGTAAATAAATAATGTTTAATGATTTTGTTCATAGAGAATGTAATGGATTATATATAGTATATTTCCAGAACAGAGGCAGACATAGATGTGTTATTTTCTTTAAACTTTATTACATTAACAGCAGAATTAAATTACATTTAGATTTTGTAGTGCTGTGCAATGATTGATCGCGATTAATTGGATCCAAAAGAAACGTTTTGTGTACATAATGCTTGAAATAGATTATGGATTTACAGAAATCCTATAAATGCTTGTCAGTGCTACCTAGCTTGACGACACCTCAATTAGCTCCTTAATCAGCACCACTATCTTTAGTCTGTAATGATTGGATTTCTGACAGTTACATTACAAGTCAGCTTGTTTGACTTCTGAAACCAAACCAAAATCAACACACACTGCACTACGCAGAGAGTGAAGAAAAGATTTCTGACTCCATCACATGGACTTACATTCCAACTATTCAAGATTATTATGGTGCAAACTTCAACATATTGGTTTATGTATGTCCTCCAATATCTAAATCAATGTATTATATGGGGTTTTCAGTAACCAATTCTTTAAGGCAGTTTAGGTAATTGTTATGGTGTTCAGGGTGGCTGCCAGTTTGTTGCTAGGTTGTTTTGAGAGTTGCTGTGTGGTTACTAAGGTGTTTTACAGTAAAAGCTTCTCCCCATGTCCATATGATTTTCTAATCTCTCGATATTGCTTGGGTGCCTCCATCATTGTAAGTGTATGATTTTTTCCCCTTAATTTCTGAGAAGTAATTAAAATAAATAATGATAATAATAATGATAGAGTTTTTTTAAGGCTAGCTGTCAATAAGGCAGTCTGTGGCATTTAGACCTGGGCTTGTGTCCAGTGTGACTGCCAGAAGGGATTACAGCAGCTTTTGCACTTAAAGCCTGGCTACTATCCCTCATTGCCTCACCTTGAAATAGACACAATAATGCTAAGAGATCTGTAAACAAAGACACGCCAGACACCATAATGTATGAAGCTGAAAGAATATAAAATTACACATATATTCAGATGTGACATACAGTACAAGACAATCCAAGGTATGAGAACAAAAGTCTGTAAAATGTTAAAGGGACACCCATGCCTGAGGCCACAGATTTGTGCTGATTGTTTAATCGTGTGCTTCGTGTCCCTCTTTACCAGAAACAAAAAAGAGATTACGTCCTTATTGTGGTCACAAACACACTACAGACCTTGAGTGCTTTTTATGACCATTAGTGGTGCAGATGGGAATTGGGCCTGGCTCACAGCTGACACAAGGGCTCCTACACATAAAATGCACTCTCATACACCACAACCCAACAACTGTGATCCACTGACTCAGCAAGATACTTAAAGTCATCCAGATATGCCAGTTGATGACAGCATTGGAGAAAACATCTCTACTGAGTTTAGGATATATGCCACACCCACTGAGCATGAAAGTGGGTACTCACTTACTCACTCCTAAGTAATTACCAAATCACTCCTATCTCACAACCCATGTTGATGTTAGAAGAATGTTTAAACTACATTTGAGATTGTTCTTTCTTCTGACTTCCCTTATCAGCTTCTATAATTTTCCCCCCCTTTTCAAGTCATGAAAAGGCTATCATAGAGTTTTTCTTTTGCTATTTGAGCAAATGGGAATGCAGTTGAGAAACCTGGAAATGTAAAAAGGGTCCATAGTGTCTTCGGATTT
Organism: Enteromius paludinosus; assembly: GCA_032361165.1. Classification (NCBI taxonomy): domain Eukaryota; kingdom Metazoa; phylum Chordata; class Actinopteri; order Cypriniformes; family Cyprinidae; genus Enteromius; species Enteromius paludinosus. The sequence goes on from JAUMHQ010000081.1 coordinate 12,647,094, forward strand.
ATAATAAAACCATTGTTTATTTTAGGGTTGTGCTGTTTTCTGCCCTCACTCTCTCGAAACCTATTATAAAACAATATGATTATTTGTCTTCTAAATTACTACTGTAACTTTACAATAGATAATAATGATGTCCTTTAGTATGTGATGGTGGTGGCTGCCCTAACACAAATTATCAACTTTCAAAAAGAATTTTTGGGTGCCAGAAAGCATTAATGCTGTCAAATTAAATTATGCCAGGAAAGCAGAACCACCTGTTACACAAAAAAAAGTCCAAGAAGAGTTTCAGTTCATATGGATTTATTTAAATTGTCCAAAAAAACTATTTGTGAAGAAAAAAACAAAAAAACTCATCTCAACTCAACTCATACAGCGTCATCTCACATTTTCCAGTGGCAGATTCACGTCCACATTCATTTATAAATTTTACCATAGAAAGAGAAAGAAAAAGGAAAATAAACATATTGTTCATATTAAGAAACAATATAAATATCAAAGATCATTCTTGAAGATCAAAGATAATATTTGTATAATAATCATAATGTTCAAATAAAAAACAGGGCACAGGTTCAGGCTGCCAGGACACTGGTTCTCCAAATGGCCAGTCCATGCCTGTTTGAATTGGTGATTTTCAACAAATGGTATACATGTTCTTCATGAGGTTTTGAAAGTCATTTGGACTATGATAGTGCTTTTTGTCCTTTATTTGAAGCTTTACATCCCCATTCTCTATTAATTTTTATTTTTCTGAAATAGAGCTGCTTGTTTCTGCATAACTCCTTGTTTCGTGAAATGAAAATAAGAGTATAAGGAAAATGAAGAGAATGGAATGAAATAAGATAAAAATATTAACAAAATAATTTTGTAAGAGAAAGACATCTAGTGGTATTTTGTAAGAGAAAGATCTTTAGCTTATGTCACTGTGTGCTGCAGTATAGGTTCCAGTAACAAATCACTCACTGAATCACACCCTAAATATAAAGATAAAATTGGTCATAGTGAAAGCAAATGGTCTCCAGGGGCAAGTCCGTATGCCCTACTCCCCCCATTCACCCACTCGGAGTGCTCTGCTAGCCTGTTTCATTGTGTCTCTTTGCTGCACTACAGAATATTCAGTAAGGGGCTTGTATCTCACACTCACACACAGTGCAACCTCCGGAGTATTACAAAAATTACCCTACAAATTAAGGCTTCTAGAGACAATAAAGTTTTGCTTACATTTGCTACCAATACTCATTTGGATCATACTGAAATTCACAATTTGGAACCATCCCAAAACAAAATCTAAAAAGAATTTTCCTGTAAGATTATATAATAACATTTTAAATTAGATCCTTTACACCTGTATAAGATAAGATAAGGATTCTATTAGAAATTAATATTAAAAGAAAGAAAAAAAATAATCTTTCAGGATTTTAAATCCCTACATCTTCCTTTGTGACTTCCTTTAACTGTTCAATAACAATTCCATTCACTATAATAAAAATGAAACAACAGGCAATATACATTAAATTAATATTAATAATAACAAAAATCTTAATTAAAGTTAATTTTCATTTAAGTTTACCCATATCTTAACTGACTCCTGAGAACTCTTGTTTGATACCATTAGTATGGGTTTCAGAACATGTACACATTCCTGACAAAGGCAAATGGATCCTTTTAAAACTCTAGAATAAAACAGACTATTTTATGTATTTATTTATTTTTGCTTTTATCCTAATCTGAAATTTATCCTTTTAACCTGTTTAAGAATCATTATAGTGTTGTATTAAAATGTATTAACATACATTTTACATAGATACATACATAGATAGATAAATAGATACATTAAGGCTGCCTCGAACCTGAAACCACCTGACTGTTCACCCACTAACAATCTCAAAAATCTGCCTCCACACTTCTTACATTAAGTTACTCCCTAAACGTCAGCATAAAAAACATGGCATATGTTTCGATTTCTACAACACGTTTTCTTGTAAAGGAAAAGTATACCGATGTTTGACTTACCAGTGGTACAGTGAGCTTGTAATGCTGCTGTGTGAGTGTGTGTGGGTGGGCGTGGATGCTGCAGGATAGCGCTGAGCTCCGTGTCTTTGTCTGCCGCTTCAGCTGCTGCTCTAACTGCGATGCCTTCCTACCGGCACACCGCGCGGTCCTAACGCCGCCCACACACGCCCACAGAGTACAGTCAACGCCTACTGCAGGCTGTCCAGAAACATCTGCATTCATGTGGTAATAGACTGTCATAATCTAACGTGCAAGCCTAACTTACTGTTGACTACACAATTATTGACTAAGGCTACACAATAGCCTACTGACCACTAAATATGTTGAGAAAAGCTTTGTAATAATAAACACCTGACTAGAACTATACACTGTGCTTAATTTAAAACGTCCAGTAATCATATTAATTGTTATTCACACTAGCATATTAACGAATAATTCACCTAAACTGTAATGGCATGAGGGTGAGGGTGAGTAAAAATGTACTAGTCTAAAGTCTAATGTAAAGTCTATCTCTTTATAAAACTACTAATGAGTCAATAGAACCTAAGCTTGTTGTGGAATGCACTGACAAAAAAACTGATTTCTTTCTTTTTACCGATATAAAGAACTTAGACTGCAGGTCTAAAAACCAAGGCTATTCATTTAGCTTCATTTGATTTTAATTGATCATTTGAGGGGTCTGTTCCTATTTCTTTCCAGGTGAAATTAAATTGAAATGGATATTCAGGAGTAAAATCAAATAATATTTAATAATATATATATATATATATATATACATAAAATAGTAACACCTATAAGAGGTTAAATTTTGTGTTGTCAAATGATTAAATTGCACATTTTCTGTAATTAATCATGATTAATTGCACATTTTCTGTAATTATTCACTATTGTTTGCATATTAATGTATTAATGTAGTCATTCAACATGATAGGTAGAACTGAAAGTCATTATTTTTTTTTACTTTTAATAGTATTGTTCATCCAAAAATGAAAAATTCTTCAGAACACAAATTAAGATATTTGTTTTATCTAAAGACTCTTCAGCAACATAACTACCATGTTCAAGGCCCAGTAAGACTCATTAAAAGAGTACACTTAATTTTATGAAGCTACAAGAATACTTTTTGTGAAAAGAAAACAAAAAATGATTACTTTATTTTACAACTTCTCTTCATCACTCAATGCATTGTCATGAGAGTACCACAACAAATGCATGCAGTCCTGCTGATGTATTTTAACAATGTCCTTGCTATTTTTCTGTGTTGTTGTCTATGCAGGGTCAGACGGCTCTCAGATTTCATTTAAAATATCTTAATTTATGTTTTAAAGATTGAATGAAGGGGGTCTTAGGGGGTTGGAACTGTGAGGGTGAGAGTTTTGTTTTTGTTTTTACTTTTTAAAATGTAACTTTTAGTTAAAAAAAAACATTTAACAGCGACAAAACATACAGTAAGTAACATTAAAGTTGTTGAAGTGCCTTGAAACATGGCACTTCTTTTATGTGGAATAAGTAGCCTAATATGCAGTTAAATGAAAAGATATAACATGAAAGTATCCCTTACGAAAATTAACCATGTTATTTTTTTACTGCAAATACAACAAAAATCCATGGTTACCCTTTCAGTCGAATCACTTCGACGTTACATATGTGTAATTGACCTTTCGCAAAACCCCGCCCAAAAACAGCCATTGTCCAATCACACCTCGTAGCAACGGTTACTAAGTAAGCAAGGTCCGTCAAGCTGCAGGCTTCTGGCAAGCAAAATGGTGAAGCGATGTGCCTATGGCACATGTAAGTCCGACAGTAGGTACCCCAAAAGTTTGGCTGGGGGAGTTTTTTCCCTTCCCAAAGCCAAAGACACAATATGAGGGGTGCCTACAGTGGATTAAGCAGTGTGGAAGGCCCCACTCCCAGCTAAATGTCAAGAAAATAACCAAGCTAAAGTTATCTGTACTGTCAGCAAATATTGTATATCACTAGTATAGCATTGCCAGAACGTTAGACGTACTACTATTAGCTCACGTTAATTAACTTAATTTTTGCGAGCTTGCTTGCAACTTCACGTTAGCTCTTTCGTCTGTTCACGTCGCGTTCTAACAGGTAATTTAAACTTATTTTTAGTGCTCTGAGGAAAAAAGACGCGATCTCTTTCACGCTCTCATCTTCTCCTCTCCCAGACGAGAGCTACATTGCAGTGGTATTGTATGGAGTATGTTTGACTGAATATACAGACACTATCTGCCTCCTCAGTGTGTGTTTCGTGTGAGGATTAGGACACCTCATTCAAAGCTGTTTCACAGTCGAGCCGCGCGCGCTCAGCTGACTCTCTCACGCTCTCATCTCCCGACGAGATTATGTATATAGCCCTCCATTGCATATTACAACCCCTTTTGCCTCGACCTGGAGGATATTAAGCGTATGTTACTCTAAAAGGAGTCACTGACACCGACAGGTACACCTCTCCCCGCCATGTTTTCTACTTCTGTTTTCTATGGTTGACAGTCCGTCGTTGTCGGTAAACTTGAGGGCGGGGGGCGTGGCTTTTGCGAAAGGTCAATTTGTGCTCTCTCCTTCCCTGCCTACCAGTGTGCATACTATCTAGAAAATTACTAATATCCCCCATAGAGTTAAGAATGGATAGTATGCTCATTGGTAAGCTGGCCTTCTGTTCTATCAACAGTAAACCCAGCCAGCCTACTTTGATTTGATTGGTCAACTGAATTATTTTGACGCTGACATTTTGACTGCTTCTTTTTTATTTTAATAATAGGGACAGTGGAGCTTGACGTCTCAATTTCAAGTCCAGCTGGCCGATCCTCTGCTAGAACTTTTTTTACACTATTACTCCCTTTTATATTCATTCATCTAACAGATGCTTTTAATCAAAGAGCTACTGGTGTGTTTCTCATGTGCACTCTCTGTGTGTGTGTGTCTGTCTTTCTACCATGGATCACAATAAATTGCGCCTTTCCATTTAATAATCAAAACAACAGTATCAGATGGTAAAGGTATGTGTTTCATTGTGGGCAGATGGGTTAGAAATGGTTGTTTAAATAAACATGGAAGCGGACTGCTGACTTGTTAGTGGACCATGTTATTTTGCTTGGTCCCCTATATCTCCTTGTGAGGTCTAAACTTCATAGCCTCAGTCTTGAAATTGATGAAGAAAGTGGCATGATGATAACATTAAAGGGAAAACGTAATATCAAAGGTGTGTTAACATTCACTTTATATGTGTTATTGTTGTCAACAGAAAGCATATTTTTGTGCTTTATCCAAAGAACAGAGTTTTAATACTTTGACAACATAATCAGCAAGTTCAGTTTGCCCTCACCCTTGCAACCACTAACTATGAAACTTTATACAACATCAGCAGTTTGTTTTATTCCTTCCTTCTCAATAACTTTTATCTAAAGAGGCAGTGGTGTGTTTCTCACTTGTATGACAAAATCTCTTTGATGATAAATCAATGAGAAAGCAATGTGAAATTCAACAAAAATCTGTGCTTGTGTGAGTATTTTGTCTTGAACCTGTTCCAGAATTCTTCATTTTAGTGTCACACACATGCGCAAATAAGTTTTTCTCTATATGTAGGTGTGGTGCTGTTGATTCTCACTGTATAAGCGAGACAGAGACCCTTTTGTGTGCCTTCGTGGTCAAAAAGAACTGTAGTAATGTCACAGCATGGTGAGAATCCACTGCCGGAGCGATCATTGTTCTTCCAGACAATACAGCAGACATATGACTTTATTTTAGGAAAGAGAAATCTAATGATCTATGTGCTAGGTTTAATGCTGTCATATCACCAGTGAGGGAGCTTAATGGAATTTAATTAACTCCACAAACAGTGCGGAAATTTCTCACAAAATTATGTCAGAAGTTTGCAGTTTGACCCCCTGACCTTCAGCTGACACCCTGGCATTTCATACCAGCACATTACACTTTACACATTATAGATAATATATGTTAAACTGCTATATTGTGCATGTTACTCAATGGGGTTTGTCTTTTTTATCCCTTTGCTCAAGTAGGAGGCTTACAGAAATATTAAATATAGAAAGTAACTGACTTCAGGGAAATAAAGGTGGAGTAGATGTTTGGAATACTACGAAAGTGTTCCCCAATCATCAGAACTTCTGTTTTTAACAAAGGCCCCTTGTGTGACCCTGGTTTTTACGGAAAAGAGACAAAGTTTCCAGCAATGACGTGTTTGCAGAGACTGCGCTGGTTGTAGTAAATACCCAAGCCTTGATTCTTTTTCCACGGAGGCAGAGCTGTATACACACATAGACTGTACGCTCTTAGCACCTCTTAGACTGCTTGAGGACCTTGTATGTGCGTGTGATGTCAGAGGTCATAAAGGAAACGGAGAGGATGTGTGAGTCAGGGTGTGTCTTGTGCAGAAAGAAGGGCAGTCAGCGATAGAGACGGTGGGGCATCAATGGGCGTGGATGCTTTTTCCTTATAAAACAGATCCTAAAAAGCAAAGGTACTACAGGGAAGACAGCTGTTTTGGACAGAAATTTACAGCAAACATCAAGAACAGGATCTTACAAAGGCTCACCGATTACTTACAAGAAGTGTCAAGCTAAATCCATCAATGGCCAACCATAATGGTAAGAAAGTCACTTCAATATATTTGTTTTCTTAAACATTGCTCGAAGAATTAAATGTGTATATCAATGTAATAGATGGCAATGCTAGCTAATATATTAAATACAATATGCACTTTTTTTGAGTTACTGTAAAGATTGCTTTGAAAAAGTATTGAGAAGTTGCTGAAAAACTGTTTGTGTTAATGCACTCAAATGTATTACATAAAGCAATCTGGTGGTCAAGAGATTTGCCAAGAAGGCTGGCAAGACTTTTCCATATTTCCATTCTATCTAAGAAACTGTAGGTTTTAAAAACAACATCTGCTAACCAAACCACTTATAATTCAATAATGTGGTCTTTCTACCATGGATCAAAATTCATTAAGCCTTTCCATTAAATCATCATCTTACTCAAACAATAGTAGATGCCAGTGCAAAAGTAATACTTCTGATTTCTTTTTCTGTTTTGATTCATGCTGGGCCGGTGCTGAAATAAACATGGAAGCAGACTGCTAACTTTTTTGGCGGGCTGTGATATTTTATTTGGTCCCATATCAGATATCTTTGTGAGGTCTGAGCTTTATAGACTTAGCTTGAAGAGCAGTGATGAAATTAGCTTTACAGTAACATTGAAAGTAAATGTAGCATCAAGCAGCAATGAGCACAATCCAAGCTTATCAGATAGAAATGTGTTCATACACTTCAGACATGTCACTGTTGTCAATTATTATTGTTATGCTTTGTGCAAAGAAGTGTTTGACAACATATTCAGCAAATTTGCTTTGCAAGTTACACCCACAAACTATGAAACTTTACTTATCATCAGCAGTTTATGATATTCTCTTCCTTCTCAAAAACTGTTGTTTGCCATCGTCTCATCACTCTCAGAAAAACAGGTACAAAAGTTGTCGGAAGCAGTACCTTTTCAAATAGTGCATCTTTGTGCCTTATTTAGCTCTAAATGGTGCATTTCGTCTATTTAAGGTATATACTAGCAGTATATTTGAGAGACAGCTTTTGAAACTTGAAAATGTACATGTTTTTTGGTCAAAGTAAGAAATATTGACTATGAGATCGTAAATCTTAGAATTTCTCATTCATTATATGTTTTGGCATAACTTTTCCTAGTTATAAGACTGCAATACATTACCCAACATCTTAAAACATACACTTAACTGAACTGTGAATAACACATGGCCAGACATTCAATTTGTTCAAATCTCAACAAACACAGAAACATGCATCTCATGATTTTCTGTGAACTCCTCAAAAATCAAACTTCTCATTCTAACTTTTGGCAGCTATGCAGGACCTGATTTTGATGTGTTCCTAAGTAAACATCTTTGTTGACCCTGGAACAACATTGTGATTAGCCAATCAGATTTATAGTTTTTTGAAGTTTAGGCATACAATCAGCATTTGGTGCTTGCACATCGGTATCATTCATCTGTTATTAAATCTGATTTTAGGCATTACTCATGGGTAAGGTTAGGTTTAGGTGTGGAGATATGAGCAATTTCTGGATTAAAATGTTGTTCCAGGGTCAACAAAATATGTTGACCTAAGAACGCATCAAACTCAGCAAAATCAGGACGTGCTGGCAGAGCATAACATTGACTCCTTCAGACTGCAAATCATGGCAACAGTCATTTAATCTATTTTAGCTTTTAGGATGCTTTCAGACTTTTGGACCCCACTGTATATTTGAAGATAATATAAGCAAATATAGTACAATTCAGACCTTACAAGAGATCCAATACCAGACCAAATAACATAAGCAACAAGTTAGTCGCCTGCTTCCATATTGACAATGCATTTTGTCATGAAACACAATTTTTGAGTGTGAAATTACAAACTGGTCTGCAGGGCTGGAAAACCGGCAATCATATCATTAATATATTCCAATATTAACATAACGGGGCTAAGGCTTAATAAAGTAAATGGATACTTGGATTATAGTTGCTTGTATTGTTTAAACTGTTTATTAATTTGTGCCCAGCCAAACTGAGTGGTATAGATCTGCAGTGCTATGAGAATAACCATGCTCACCGCACTGAGGAGATGGACATGGAGCGACTGCTGGTGCGCAGAGGTCAGCCCTTCTCCATAGTACTGCAGTGTACTGACCACATCCCACAGCTCCCAGACTACCAGCTCAACCTCATACTACACCTGGGTGAGTAATCCTGATGAAGAGAGTCACATATTAAACACGGAGAAAGGCCTACAGGTTTTGGATCGGGGCTTGAAGCTGTAATAATCTTGAGTTGGAGTACAAAAGAAGTTATTAGAATAGAGTTTGGTTCGGCTAAAATGCACATAATAACATAAGCCACCACTAAGAAACATATACATTTATATTATATATCCTCTATTTTCTGTGCATATGTTTGTGTGTTACAGGTAAGAATAATGAGGTGGTCTTGAAGGTGTCAGACTCAGAGCAGGATCATGGGAAGTGGTGGTTCAGTCAGCGTAATGCTCAGGGTGAGGTGATGCTGACTCTCCACAGCCCGGCCGATGCTCTTGTGGGTCTGTACAGCATGACTGTAGTTCTGCTCTCAGCTGATGGGCTGATACTGGAGCAAACCAAATCTCAGACCTTCTACCTGCTTTTCAATCCTTGGTGCAAAGGTGAGTATTTAAAAGCATTGTTCACCCAAAAAAAAACAAAAAAACTGAAAGCTGAAATGAAGGCCGTAGTTTTATGGAGCTCATATGTTGTTTTGGAGCTTGACAGCCTATTTTGGGGGTTTCATGGGAGATAAAATGTCACTGTAGTAACAATGTGAAGGCTACTCACACTAAAAATGAAAAATTGAGTGATAACTATAATCATACATTTTCAAAAATGGCTCTATGAGAATACTCTACACCACTACGAGAACAACACAGAAGAAGAATATAATTGGAATCACTATATTCTTCTGTTAATTGATGAACGATATACATTGAAAGACAATCAAAATCCACTTCAAGATTCACGAAAACTTCAAGATTAGTTGGGTGTCACTGATTTTATCACTGTATTTCTTTCCTGTAGATGACTCTGTGTACCTTCCCAGTGAGGAACTGCTTCAGGAGTACATTTTAAATGAAAATGGGATCTTGTACCAGGGCTCATGGGATGATATCACCACTGTGCCTTGGAACTTTGGACAGGTAACTGGCAAATTATTCCCATGTTCTCAAGATCCAAATTTATTCAGCCCTCATCTGTTTAGATAGTCTTGTGGTCAGTGCCCTCTCTGAGAAAGCATCATGGCCTGAGATGACTGACACACAGTCAGGATTTATGGGTGATGTTGCATGGTGGTGGAATTCAGATGAGGCAGAGTGTGAATTGTGACAGATCAGTGGCAGGAGAACCGCAAAGGGCTTGTCTGCTGGGTAATCACTCTCTGTACATGTCAGACATTTCAGCAACCATGTCTGTCTCAAAAACAAGTCCCGTTTAAGGAGAAATTTGATTCTCCAGATAAAGCATGAGAACTGAAGCGGGAGAAGTCAGGCCCCTAAAGACAGCACAATAATTTTTAACTCACAAATGAAAAATGCGCTATACAGTCTATCGTTTCCATTTCAAGTTTAAGTTTACTCTATTTTTTAATTTTATTCCAAAATATTCTGTAGATCGGCAGCATGTCTCTAATTGTGAATACTCCTTTAAGAAAACCTCTTCACCCTTCAGTGGACCTACTACTAATGCAAACAAACCAAGATATTCATATCCTTTGGGTTCTCTTTTTCTAACAGTTTGAAAAAGATGTGGTGGATATTTGCTTTGAAGTGCTGGACAATTCACCCGCAGCCCTGAAAAATTTAGAGATGGACATTGCTAACAGAGGAAGCCCTGTTTATGTTAGCAGGACTATTACTGCCATGGTAAGGCCTCTGTCAACATGGTCATTCATTTTCTCCACCCCTGTTATTTTAATCATATTTGCTCAAGCATAAATGACTTTTTCACTTAAGTAATCTGTAAAAAGTATATACATACATTCTACATTAACACAAATCTGCAGGTGAATGCTAATGATGATCGCGGGGTGGTATCTGGTCGCTGGGACGGAGAGTACAGTGATGGAGTGGCACCCACGCGTTGGATTGGCAGTGTGCCCATCCTGAGGCGCTGGACTGAGGGTGGAGGACAGAAAGTGCGCTATGGGCAGTGTTGGGTGTTCACAGGAGTAGCCTGCACAGGTAAGAAAGCAAAATATTAAGTGTTTCTAAATTCAGAAATGCACACTGTTATTATTTCTGTTGGTGATTCATGTGATGTGTAAAATTCATTTTCAACAGTCCTCCGCTGTCTTGGCATTCCAACCAGATGCGTCACAAATTACTCATCTGCTCATGACACTGATGCAAACATTTCTGTGGATTACCTTTTCAATGATCAACTTGAAAGTGTGTCTGAAGGCAGGAAAGACTCAGTCTGGTGAGTCATGATATCGTTTTTAAAGCTCTAAATCCTTTCTGTATGACAACCGTTCCTCATTTTTCTCTCCTAAACAATTTTGAGAAAAGTATATTGGAAAAGATCAAACTCCATTAAGTTTCCTGAGTTATTAAAGAGCAATAACATTTTCCTCTTTAGTCCCTGACCTGATCTTCATCCTCTTGTTCAGGAATTACCACTGTTGGGTCGAGTCCTGGATGAAACGCGATGACCTCTCAGAAAGTTACAATGGATGGCAGGTGCTAGACCCTACTCCACAAGAAAGGAGTGATGGTAAAGCTTTATCCAGAAAACTACTTCTCCTATCTCCCATTACATGAAACTGGAATATTAGCTAGCTTCCATCTTCTTACAGGAGTCTTCTGCTGTGGGCCTTGTCCTGTCAATGCAGTCAAGGAGGGAGAGATGGGGTTGAAGTACGACACCCCATTTGTGTTTTCTGAGGTGAATGCTGATCTGATTGTCTGGATTGTTCATCCAGATGGAGAACGGATTCAAGTGTCTCAAAACAGTAAAGTTATAGGGTGGAACATTAGCACTAAGAGTGTGTATGGAGACTTCAGAGAGGACATTACTGCTAACTACAAATACCCTGAAGGTAAAAACAAGCAACCTGTTGAATGTTCTCATTTAATTTTTAACATTCTGTTGTAATATGAAGCTAATAGTCTCTTATTGTACATGAAACCTTACACGTTACGTTTATTTGTAATGTTTGTCTGAGTATGTTAGCATAATGGTGCAAGTTTTACTATGATAATTGTTTATAAAACAATAGGCCTTTGTGATGCTAAGAAAAGACATTCCTTTGGTGTATTGTTTGTAGTAAGGTTCACAGTAAATCACGTGAGGGATGAAATTTATATTTTGATTTCAATTTATGTTTGTCCATACCGACTGATTCTGAAATTTTTTATATTAATTACATTCAAATGCTTTGTCCCACCACAGGATCAATGAAGGAACGTGAGGTTTATAAAAAGGCAGGCAGACAAGTGGGCCAAAAGAACGAAAGCACAGGACAGCTCGAGCTCTTCATCAAACACGCCCCAGCTATTCACGGGACAGACTTTGATGTGATCATAGAGGTGTATAATGCTGGTAGGGAGGACACAGATGCACAGCTTACGGTCACATCAAATGCAATAACCTACAACAGTATCCACCGCGGAGAGTGCCAGAGAAAGACAACCTCTCTCACAGTACCAGCTCACAAAGGTCAGACTAGGAAACTGAATTATTTTGTGCATAATGGCATCTGCAAACAAATGTTACTTCTACTTAAAGCTGTTTTTAGAAAAAATTCAAAAATATTTTGCCTCAATTTATAGCTCATAAAGAAGTATTGAGACTTCAGTATGACCATTATGGGGCATGTGTGTCTGAACATCACATGATAAGGGTCACAGCCCTCCTCCAACCCACTGATCAAGACAACATCATCCTACAAGAAATTAACATCCCCTTGAAAATGCCAGCTCTTTATATCAAGGTGATGAGCCATTCCATTAATACTAGCACTGTGCCATAGGCTTTGGTCGTTTTTTCACTGACTGATACTTGTTGTACTTTTCAGATTATTGGAAAAGCCATTATATCACGTAAACTGGTTGCACAGATCTCCTTCACCAATCCCTTGCCTGTTAGTCTACAAGGAGGTGTGTTTACCGTGGAGGGAGCAGGACTAACAGAAGCGAAAGAAATAAAAACACAGTATGTACTAGTTTTAGAAACCATATAGAGCATGTACTAGAAATAAATAAATTGTTCACTCCAAAATAGACAAGGCCATCACCCTCAGGCCATCCAAAAGAAGTTAGCATTTTTAAGAAATTTAGAACTACATCACTTGTTCCTTATTGGATCCTCTGCAGTGAATGGGTGCCATCACAATAAAGGTCCTAACAGCTGATAAAAATCATCACAATAATCAACAAATATTCCAGTCCATCAACTGATCTCTTATGAAGTAAAAATCTGTTGTTTATAGGAAATAACACTTCCTTCAGTAAAACTTCTTGCTTCCTATTTTACCACATATTTGCTAAAAAACAGTTTTGGACTATTTTTGCAACAGTTAGAAATATTCTAAAAGCACTTGACAAAACATGAATTCATGGACTGCCAATTACTTGAACTCACCCATTCACTATAGAGGATCCACTGGTGAGCAAGTGGATTTTTTCATAATTTGTTCCAGTGAAGAAACTTCCGTTAACATAAACAGTACATATTCTTTTATTTATTTTATCTTAGTATTTAGTATTCATTTCTTGAAGTGCATTGATCTGAGACATCCAGGTTTTGGTTGACTGTTAACATCCATATATCTCTTTTTCTCTAGTGGTAAGATTGAACCTGGTCAGGCTGTGACAGTTAAATTCTCCTTCAAGCCCACCCGTGCTGGCCTGAGGAAACTGCTTGTCGACTTTGACTCAGACAGACTGAGAGATGTAAAAGGAGAAGCCACTGTTATTGTTCGGACAAAAATGCAAAATAGGAACGCTGTCCCAGAAATCTAGACAAGCCTGTAATCTTCAGAGAACCGTAAATCATTTAGTGTGTTGTACAAAGGATACAGCTAATGCTATATACTTGACTTGATGACAGCTGTTTTGCTTGTTACAATTTTTGTTTGTGATGTGTAGATATAAAGAGTAAGTAACAATTTCTTTATGATTACTTTATGTCATATATTTGCATGCTTTCACACAGACTTTGAAAGCTGCTTTTCCACATGTAAAATGCCCAGCCATGTGAATACACCCTTGCTTTTATATAAAGTTTTATCTACTAACAATTTTTAAATCAGTGTTTGTTGATACTTTCAGTGTAATGCTGTTGTTTTGTTGATATAAATGTTTTGTAATAATTAAAAAATATATATGCATGTAAATATGACTGCGGAAGATATTTTCTGCATTTGCCCATTTTGTTGTTTATTACTCAATTTCCTATAAACAGTCACATCATGGTGGAAATAAAATGCCAGAGAACATTTATTTCATGTTTAGCTAGATATTATTACATGATTGCTTACTTGACTATGCATTTGTACCTTTTTACAAATGGAAATGGAGACTTTAGAAAGAAAGGTAACTTATTAGATAACAAGAAGAGCTAAAGAGTAATCTTAAGCAGCGAGCAGGTGACATTTATTGCAGGTAGGCCTATATTAAATTGAAATAGAAGTGCCATTATTGTGATGCGAATGATTAACTATCATATCGTTAGCTTGATAGCATAATTGCTTAAGTCATTTTTTTGTGTTTTTGGAAAACAAGAAAAAACTAATTTTCTAAATATCACATGCATATCTTTTATTGATATTTTCACAGAACATTCAAGTATATGTGAGGAAAAGTATGGA
>JAUMHQ010000081.1:12696561-12720094 GCA_032361165.1 Enteromius paludinosus
TACAAACTACTACTACATATACTGTAAAACATTACTTTGGTGTAAAGCTGCTTTGCAATGATATGTATCATGAAAAGTGCAATACAAATACATTTGAATTGAAACTATGAACTTTGAAGTCTTTCTTAAAAGCCCAAAAAATGAATACAATATGTGGTCAACCTGACCTCAATTACCCTGCTCCTCACTGACCTTGTCTCTGTTGCACAAGTTTGACGCCTCACATCTCCTTGCTGAGTCCCTGTAGCATATTCATGAATTATCCATGCATCTGTGGCTGTACCTCTATCTACAGTATCTCTTTCTATTTGGCAAGTACAGAAAAAGATGTTCTTTCAGCCTACTGTGGCCATCTCTCCATCGTTCTTTCTGTGCCGTCTTCTTTTAATTATGTTTTTCATCACTTTCTCTGTGTGACAAAGTATTTCTTCTCCTGTTCTCAGAGATGTCTCTCTCTCTCTCCTTCACTCATCCAGTAGAGATCCTCTAAGGCCACCTAGACTGGGGCCAGATGCCAAGGCCTGTCGCAGAGCCCATCGATCGAGAGGAAAACCAGGGGCAACACTGGCTCCAGAACACAACATTACTGGCACAGTTAACCCTTCCTTCACCACCACACTCAAATGTTGCTCACGCTATTATATCCAGATGTAGTGCAATGACAGATTGAAAGGTTGTACATCGTCTACTATAACTTTCCAAAATCTGTCAGTTTCCAAAATTTAAATAAAACTTAGAGCTATTTTGTTAACATTTAATTTGGATTAACTTACAATTAGCAAATGAGGTAAGCTACAGATGAGTGCGCTTGCTCAGAGTCAAACTGCTGCATAATCTAATCAATCTGCTTAACCTTCACGTTGCGTTTTTAATCATTTTGACTCGGATTTTCCTTTTTCCCAAAAACTAAATGCTAGGAAATGTTATCACTTTGGACTAAAACCAATAACCTTTTCATCTTTTCTTTTTTACACTAGAGTTTCTGGGAAAAAAGTGATTGGTCCACAATTCAATTTTCTTATTGACTTTTTCATTTCTTTTAATTAGCACAGGTTTTGAGCAAACACTACCAAAATAACCCACAAATTATGATAATTTTTGTACTTTTTGACACATTTTTACACTTCTGATGTTCTTGGTCAAACATGACCAGCATACAAAAAACTGCTTATAAATGTCTTATGATGTTATATCATTACCAAATATTGCATTCAATATTATATATTAATAAATTTACTTGTTTTATTTTAATTAGCACAGTTTTTGAGTGAACATTTCCCAAATTCTTCACAAACTGAGGTGCATAAGTTCAGCTCAATTAGGCCTACAATCAGCTAGTACCAATAACAAATACCAAACTTGTACTAATAGAAAGCAAACATGTAAATATGACTAAATATTGGATTTTAATCGTTTAAATTTACTTTTTTTTTTTATTAGCACGCTTTTTGAGTGTGAACTGGCAAATTTATCAAAATGTTTTTTTGTGCACTATATAGTGGTCCTGGTCAAACATAACCACCCTCCCAAAAAACCTTATCAATTTTACATTATATTATTAGCAAACATTGGATTCAATCTTTTTATTGACTCGTTTTCTTTTAATTAGCAGTTTTTGAGTGAACACCACCGAAATAATCCACAGATCATGTTTTAAGCTCAGATCAATGAGGCCTAAAACCAATTAGTTACGGTAAGAAATACCAAACCTGTAATAACTAAAAGAAAATAAGCTGATAAAAGATTGAATCAAAGATAATAAAGCACAATGAAAGATTTACAAGGCTGATCATTTTGGATAAGGAATGTCAAATTTTACACGATTTTTGGCACAGCACAAAGGTTAAAGAATGAGAACTGAGAGCGTCATCCTTCCTGTCTAGTCTGAACTCAAAAAGATATTTTGGGACTGTTGCTGTTCGTAAAAACCATTCCATTTTCAGTGCTCTGATATGATGAGCATCTGAAAGAAAAGTCTTCCATCTGTTTGGGTTTGGGAGCAGGTCTCTCAGGAAAAGAGAAACCCAGAGAACTAGGTGCACACGCACACACACACAAATAAGAATACAGATCTACAGACAACACTACTGTGTTCAGCAGCAGGTGCCCTATTTGTTCTTTTCTGTACAATCCATGTGATCTGCAAACTAAGATGAAACCATAACAGTAAAATGCAAGTGTGGTAACTGTAAATGCTGAGTTGAGTTATTTAGTTTGATAGAAGAGGATTTCAGGTAACCCTGCTGTCAAAGCTCTGAATTAACCAATTTAAATACTGATTGAAAAAGGTTTCCCATCGAGTAACCTATTTAAAAGCTCTAATATGTGACTCTTTGACAGCGTGCTCACTCTGTACGCAGTGTTAACCTAGTTAAGGCTAAGTCAGCAGGACTTCTGCCGGCACTGGAAATTCCCCAGGTAGTATGTTAGCCTAGTTACAGAAGATGATGAACATCTGTCAAATAGTGCAGTTGCTCAAACAAGACAAGTTTACAGTCTCAATCTCAATCCGTGAAGGTCTTTTCTGTATCTTCTCTTTTACACCTAAGTGACATTTGAGTAGTTCAAACTGTAATTTCAGCTCAAGGACATGCGTGTTTAAGAAACACATCAGGTGATTAAAATATTCAATGCCATGATTTATTCATTATATGGTTTCGGCACTGAGTCGCTCTGCATAATGTCGCAGCAGATATAATAAGAAATTGATGGTCCTCCATTATGCCAAGGGAAATTTACACTGAATGTCTAACTCCTCATGTTGCACTCAACTCGAGCTTGGCCATTTGCTCTGTTTGCGGAGCTGCAAAATAGATTTGTTTTGACCAAACGTGTCTTGGTCAATAGAAAAAATAAATATAGAATGTTTTTTTGTGTTATGTTTCAATGTTTAAAAGAAAAAGATTTTTCTTAGTGACATTTCTTCAAATAAAAAACCTTATCACCAGAGTCCTGCAATTACTCCAAACAGCGACTGTCCTCTCAAATACAGTCACTGAAAAGAGACCAATTAGCAAAGGGCAAACTGAATGTCATGACAGAATCAGAAATTAATTAAAAAGTTTGGCAGCAGAAGCTGTTTACAGAGAGATATTATAGGAGTTAAATCACCACAAAATAGCCTCAATGTTAGAGAAAATGTGACACTTATGATAATGTACCATATGCTGTATATAAGAATTCATATACTGCTCAGTCATATACATCACAGTCAGGACCTATAGTTGGTATAACTTGGATCATCTTGTATTTTTAGTATGTAATAATCAATAGTTTTGAATAGGTGCAGCTTATTCAGTATATGTTTTTTTTTTTAACATATGATAAATTAAAATGTATTTCAATCTTAACCATTAATAACTCCCATTTTCCCTGTCATAACTGATCTAACCATGTAGTTCTTTGCTGAAAAGGGCTTGGCAAATGTTTGTCTGCTAAAACCTACAAAAGCCATGAAAATCTTTAAAGCACATGAGTTATTAACGCACAAGTGATGTTTAAATTCCAGTCATGTTAGAAATGTTACATTATAGCGTCTTGCACTTTTGCCATGAGCATCCCTGATAAAAGGAAAATAGGATGGGTTAATAGATCTTTAATAAATGTTGGTGGTCTTTCAAGTCAATATAATGCTTGGTTGATTTCACTTTATTGAGTTTACATCCACATCTTGAGCTGAGTTGTGTCTGGTCTGAACAAACTGCATAAGGATGAGACAAAGACTTGATTAGGTCACCCCATCACATCAACCCCGAGAAAATCCTTTACTACCCCTCTTTCTTTCCTGTATCTAAGCAACGCTGGCAGATCGGTAAGGGTGGGTTCAGAGTGGAATGAGACCCTCACATAAATGAGATGGGTTCGGACACAAAGGGGCAAGCCACGGGTCCCTCTTGAGTGCCTCTATGCATGATGCGGGTCAGGGACCACTCTAGCTACACAATCTGGGACTATCTGCTTTAAAAATAAAACAGGAGGGGTGAGACATTAATGGACTGAGAACCACATAAGCATTCACCACAACAGGTTATATTTCACACAATGGACACAAACGCCAAATTTGATGATGCTCATGTTTCCCTTACCTTGCAATGCCTCTTAGGATGCATAACCCTTCATCATGATGTTTTTGGACGTAAAGACACCCACTTCACCTCCTCTCTGGAATGTAAATTTCTGCAGACTGATGTAGATGTTGCACTAAATGAACAGCATTCAGCTTCCATATGATTATTCACATCAATTCTCCGCCGGTTGTCGTTTCCAGCGTCCAGTAGTATTCTGATGCAGATGTGCAATAGGATTTTATCCCGCTGTCTGGTATGTTATCGCCTCTAAGCCCTTGGATAACGTGCAACAATGTAATTCTCACAATGCTGCGTGTAGTCAGTGAATGCTGCTGCCCCCCCTCCTCAACAAGACACCCTCACCCCATATTCTCCAATCGCGTTAACAGTCTACTGGGATGTGTAGTTCTATAAATGATTTATCATTAAACTGGGACCCGTTATTTTGTTTGTACATTAATTTGAACGACTAACCCGATATCTTTTTATTGTGTTTTCATATATGCAACACCTGAAAAGTGGTGTGAGGTGGTGTCAGGTGTTCCGCGAGAGTCAAGCAGCTTTTTAAACTACATTTCCCATGATGCATTTGGAGCAGGTGGTATTCACAGCAGACCGCCAAGTGCAGTGATTCAGGATGCTCGGAGAATACCCATAAATTCAAACTGTCCATTAAGTATAAGAGATATATATTTCTCTTTTTATAAATGTAGTTTTATAGATAATTATCGTCTATACATATCTGATGTTAAATGTAATCTCTGTTCTGATAAAAAAACAAAACTTTTTGTACAATCAAAACACATAAATTACTTTTTATAATATTGACGGTTTCGAACGTTTGTGTGTACGTTTGTTATACCATAGATATACAAGTGTTATACTCCCTCACGTATGGTTAAAATACGTGCCATTCTCAATGAATCCTCAATGTGAATCCCAAACAAGTCTCGGTTGAAGCAATACTGCCGCCATGTGGGGATGCTTCTACATGTGACTTGAACTACAGCAAAGAGCATACTCTTTGACTACAGTGACACTACTGTCACTAAAAGTATACGTGTGAACGTTCGAGCACAACATTCCTTCCTAATTTTATATAGTTAAAATTTCAGAAAAAAAATAAAAAAGCATGTAATTAGATCTGCAATCGAGTTTTTTTATGAGTGTTTGCTGCTTATGCAACCTATAATTGTAAATTACTTATACGGCTGTTGTGGGGAAACTTCTTTTCTTTTCAAAAGAATGTGATACAATTTAAAATACGCTGCTATTTTTATTGTATTTATTTAACAGTTACAATGGCACTTTAGGATTAACGTGGTAAACGTAGGTGACAAAATCTGTTCTTTGTTTTCTCGCAGTCAAACTTAACCGTTAAAATGGAATAAAAGAATATTGCATAAAAATATGAAAACCAGAATTTTTTACAGCACGTTTCTAACAATTCTCTTTTTGAGGTCGATGTTTTCGCTCAGGCATGTATTTGGGCAATAGCGATGTGCGCCACAGAACTGTGAGGCCCTCTGTCGTTCCAGCGCCGTTTGAAATAACGAGCGACCAGGCCAATGAAATATAAAAGTTTACCATCTGATTGATATCTACAACATCCTGGTTGCTAATCGGGTAAATAGTTTTAATATATTTCGAGAATAATCCCTATTTCTTTGTCTTACTAAAATTTATTTTTAGAAATCATAGTAATAACCTTTATTTTGAGTATAAAGTTTGTTAGCCGGCCGGCTAATGATGAATGGACAACTGATTAGCGCTTACAAATTCAAGCGCTGTTTGCAGTAGATTGTGTACTGATTTTGTGTTACATGATGCAAAGTTACCAGAACACGTATTCAGCGAACTTTTTTTATGCATTGTAACATTGTAATTCGACGAACGATCCAAAGTGGAACGTGCCCTCACTGTGCGGAGTTCTGTTTGTCCTGCATAATATGATTCGCCATAGAGCTACTAATAAAGATACAAAATGTTTACGTAAACCTTGTTTCAAATTTTGAAATTTATTTCCGCGCATTAGCATTGTTTAAGCATAAGACCATATATGGGAAGTATTTTGTACATATAACGTTACCATGCTTTATGCGTACTGTTTCTGTGCTAATTAGATGCAATGAAACATACGTTTTTACCTCACGAGTCGTCTGTATGATGCTTATACAGTCTCGGTATGATTTGCTTTTAGGTGCTGGTTAAACTCTTTGTCCTGAGCCTGAAGGTCCAGTGACAGCAGCCATGTTTCTGTACAATCTGACCCTGCAGCGGGCAACTGGCATCTCCCATGCCATCCATGGCAACTTCTCAGGTATATCACTGCAAGAACAGTGATTAGTTTTATTTTGAAGCATTACTCTTGATGTTTAAGTCTTTTTCTTTTCTTTTTGTAACTAGGAACTAAGCAGCAGGAGATTGTTGTTTCCCGTGGGAAAATTCTGGAACTGCTGCGTCCTGATGCCAACACGGGAAAGGTCCACACGCTGCTTACTATGGAGGTGTTTGGTGTTATCCGATCACTTATGGCTTTCAGGTTGACGGGTGGAACTAAAGGCGAGTAGATTGGTTCAAATTGCTGTTTTGCATTATCATATATATATATATATATATATATATATATAGATATACTGAGAGATTTGTAAATTCATTATGGATCTTTCACCTTTTAATAGACTATGTTGTGGTTGGAAGTGACTCTGGCCGAATTGTTATCTTGGAGTACCATCCTTCCAAGAACATGTTTGAAAAGATACACCAGGAGACGTTCGGCAAGAGCGGCTGCAGACGTATTGTGCCAGGGCAGTTCCTCGCTGTGGACCCAAAGGGAAGAGCTGTTATGATAGGTAAAACTAGAGAATCCGTGAAGTAAAGATTGTAAGGTAGTAGCACTTTGATATGCTTTAGGATAGCAGTAAAAGGAATTGTTTGCAAAAAGGAAAATCTGCTGAAAATGTTTTCACCCACAGGCTGTTCAATATGTAGTTGAGTGTTTCGTCATCAGAACAAATGGAGAAATTTTGCATTATACTTTGTTCACCATGGATCCTCTGCAGTCAACCATCACTAAAGTCAAGAAGTAACTAACATGACTGAAGTCAATCAGTTAATATTTCATGAAGTGAAAAACTATTTGTAAAGATGTTTTTAAATTCAAACCATTTCTTCCAGTTAAAATAGGACGTAAAAACGTAAACTTTTGCCTCTCGGTACTTCAAAAATGTGCATGGCTAGGCTGGAATAAACACAAGCATCAACCGAGTGACAGCAAACAGCTTCAGTGTCCATATCAGAGCCGAACGGCACCACAGACGTGTGCCGTTTAAGCATTAAAGGCACGGAAAGCGGGCAATAAGGTTGTTAAAACGGAAGATTGTCGAGGCTTAAGACGAAAGAAGGACGACAGTACAAAGTGCAAGTGTGAATAGTGAACCATGACGATCCTCGCTTTTTAATATAATCAGCGTGTCACTGACACAAAGTGCAGTTACTCCGAGGTTATTGTCCCACTTTCCAGACAAATAATTCGCCGCACTGCGCATGCGTGAAATGCGTTAAAAAAATTAAAGTAATTAACGACAAAAAATAATTAACGTCGTTAACGCGTTATTTTTGACAGCCCTACTTTTTACACATGCCATGTGACCTGTAAATGCGAATACTCAGTTTCCATTGCAGTTTTGCGAAATAGTCCTTTTCCGATTTGCCTGAAAAACCACCTCATATGATGGTGGTTAACTTTTTTTGCTATATGTGGGAGTTTTTTATTTGTATTTATTTATTTTATTTCCATTAAGCGTGTTTTCAATTGCTATTTGAAGGGTAATGGAAACGCGGCTAATGTTGGTTAACATGAACAATATTTTTACTGGATTTATTAATCTTAGTTAAGGCTAATTTCAGCATTTAATTAACATCGCAAGTTGTTTGTTAACATTAGCTAATGCACTGAAAGCTAACATGAACTTATAATGAATGGTTGTATTTTTACTAACTAATGTTAACAACGATAAGTACTGTAATAAATGCATTAAGTTAGTTAATACATTAACTAATGTTAACAAATTACACCTTATTGTAAAGCGTCATCTTTTCTTTTCTGAGTTCATAGAAAAATCAAGCTCCGTTTATAAGTGAATATGATCCAAAGCTATTTAAAACAAAAATGGCAGTGGATTTTGATTGGAGTATAATAGACAATGTACGTTTTCCAGTGGAAGATGGATTATTTTAGTATTAAAAATATTTAGTATTAGTAGTATTTTGGCTTTATTCTGATGGCATCTATTCACTTCAGAGGAAGTATTGTAAATCTGTTCAGATGAAGAAACGCATTCTATAAATTATAGCTGGCGTTTGGGCGAGTACTTTATCAGCAGATTTTTATTTTAAGGTGAACTATTTCTCTAACCGAAAATTTCACAAAAATTTTCTTGCATTTTTCCTACTCTCATTCCATTTTCCCAGGTGCCATAGAGAAGCAGAAATTGGTATACATCCTGAACAGAGATGCAGCTGCCCGCCTTACCATCTCCTCCCCTTTAGAAGCCCACAAGGCTAATACACTTGTTTACCACGTGGTTGGTGTGGATGTGGGGTTTGAGAACCCAATGTTTGCCTGCCTGGAGATGGACTATGAGGTCAGTGTCTTTCTCGTAGTGCTAGGGTCTGAAACCTCCCATAGAGACTGCAAGATGATTTAAAAAGTATATACAATTTTACGTTTTGTATGAACAAATTAAACATTTTAATCTAAATGAAAATGCTAATCACAAAATCAGAAGTATGTTAGTCTATATAAGGAATGTCTTTGAGTATTGTGTTGGAAAGGGTTGGACTTTTGAGTCAAAAAGATTGAACCACTCTGGGGGGAATATTATTCACATTAGTGGCCTGACCAATGGATGTATACTAAGGATGTAACGGTATCAAAATTTCACGGTGCGGTAAAACCTCGGTATGAGTGGCACAGTAGGGTATTTATTGAATCATTTACATAAAAAAACAAACCTAATTAAGAGGCTCAAAAAAGTGCAGTTTACATGAACACTGAACACAGTATTACCGAAAAAATTTGATATTGCGGTACGACGGTATTTACAATACCATTACATCCCTAATGTATACATAAGCAGTTAGCTGTATAAGGAACACAGATTCTTTACAGATTGGGGTGTTTTTGCAATGCCATGATAGTGCTTCATCCTGGTTTTACATATATAATCAGCTAGGTGACATGTCTCTAACTCTTAGTGTTAACTGGTTTTGCAGGAGGCAGATAACGATCCCACCGGAGAGGCTGCGGCAAACACGCAGCAAACTCTGACCTTCTATGAGTTGGACTTGGGTCTTAACCATGTGGTGCGCAAGTACAGCGAGGCACTGGAGGAGCACGGCAACTTCCTCATCACAGGTACTGGTCTTTTGAGAAGTTCAAGATGTCAAAATTCTAGATAAGGATTCACAAGATAGATAAAGTTGCAAAATCTTTAGCGCAACACAGTTGTCATTTAGCACTTATTTCACCATAATTGCGTTTGAGACAGTAGGTGTAATAAATAAAATGTGGTGATAATTTCTTTTAAAAAAAACTTCTTTTTTAACGAATGTTAAATTAAAAAGTGACAGTCAAGACATTTTCTACAAAAGATTTTATGTCCTAAAAAAATTTTTAGCAGGTAATTTTTATATTAGACTGATTTCTGAAGGATCATGAGACACTGAACTCAGCAGTAATGTCTGCTATAAATTTAGCCGTTTCATCACACGAATAAATGAAAATATTGAAACAGGAAACGTTTAAAGTTTCACAATATTATATGGTTTTACTGTATAATTTAAGTAAATGAAGCCTTGATGGGCATAAGAGAATTCTTCCAAAAACCCTACAGACATTGAACAGTAGATCACAAATAATGTTCTTTGTTGCTTTGTGTCAGAAATGATGAATATCTTCATGTCTCTTCTCTGACTGTTTAATGAAGAGATTGTTTTGATATCTGATCTTCCTGGACTCAGCAAAGAATGTTTTGCTTTAAGAGGAGTAAAATATAGCGAAGTGTCTTATGAATTTGTGTTAATCTGACCTTTTCCCTTCTGCGTCGTAGTTCCTGGTGGTTCGGATGGTCCCAGCGGTGTGCTCATTTGCTCTGAGAACTATATCACCTACAAAAACTTTGGGGACCAACCAGACATCCGTTGCCCAATCCCACGTAGAAGGGTGAGTTTGTGGGGTCTTCCCCTTTGCGGTTCTCTGAGCACAATCAACTAAACATCACCTTTAGAAGTCTAAACGGCTATTAGTATTGAAATGATGAGCTTTTCATGTCTCTTCTCTGACTGTTTAACTGGAGACACACAAAGATCTCTGATCCTAGTATTCGTTTTGACCTCGTATGGTTGTTTAGTTCTCAGTCGTTGTGTTTCGGAATAAATTAAACACAGATGTGAATTGTGACCACAGCGCTTTTCTCTTTCAGAATGACCTTGATGATCCTGAGCGAGGCATGATCTTTGTCTGCTCTGCTACCCACAAGACCAAATCCATGTTTTTCTTTCTAGCCCAGACAGAACAGGGAGACATCTTTAAGGTTACTCTGGAAACTGATGAGGAAATGGTAAGTGCACAGAACCATGTCATCCGTTTCTTTTTCGTAGATGTACAAAGGTGTTGAAGTGCAATTGCATTAATTACTTTAGCTGAATTTCTAACTTAAAAATGTTAATGTAAAACCCCATTGTTTTAACCCTGACTTAAAAGAAAAGTGGGTTCATGACATTACCAGAACACTGTTGATGCTGAATATTAAATTTTCATGCAAATTAAAGGCATTACAAGGTTTTCTACTTCATAACAGAACAGTTATGCAGATGTTTGCAGAGAAAGACCGGGTTTAAAGTCTTACATTTAGTTTATCAAATTTAAAGCCTTCAGTCAAATTGTACAAGAAAGTCTTAATTATGATTTCAAGGTTTCCTAAATTTGAAGACGGAAAGACTAGATTTATGGCCGAATGTGACGATTAAACGTCAAAAGACTATTCGATTTCATTAAATGAGTGTGGTGAGCTGCGGTCAGAGAGTGAATCAGTTAACAAAAGTTAAAATAGTGCCACTTTTCACTGCATGATTCACAAGATATGGGGGTAAAAAATGTATTGCCTTTATTTATAACATGTATTTAATATTTCACAAAGAGTGCAAGTGTTTTTTTGTTTTTTTTTTTTACAAAAAATGACTTTATGCAACAGTTCAATGAAACAATACATTAATATTAAGAGACTTACATTTTAGACACCACATTTTCTGGTTTTGCTCTACTTTGGCTACAAAAAAATAGTTCTAAACAGCCACAGCTTTGGTTTGCTACTCTGATGGCATTTTCTTTCTGAATGAATCTACTTTTAAATGATTCGGTTCAACTGCAATGACTCACTTAACAGTGACATGCTGCCACCTACTGGCGGGTTTAGTTTTATATTTAAAATATCTTGATTTCAAATATCCGTTTTCAATGTTTTAGGTTTCAAGAATGTTTGAGAAAGCTTAAGTTTTAGGTGTAAATTGCTTGGTAAGAGCCAAGATTTTTGAAAATTTGATTCAAAAGATACACACAAAAAAAAAAGCTTAAAGATAAAAATGCCCAGAAAACTTACTGGGAAATGATTCATTTCTATAGCTGTGAACTAAATATGAAGAATTTAAAGTCAGTCCACAGTAATCTTTAAACTATCACACAATAACACTCGGCAAACTATTGTTTAATTATTTTTAAATAAAATCCCAGAAAATATCAAGATATAGTTTTTGTTTTTGGTCAGTAACACACACCCCTAATTCATATTATTTTATGTATAAAATGATTTGTTAATAAGAAATGTTTAATTTAATATTATAATTTTGATATCAATTTTTCAAAAAATGGTTTAGGCGGAAATGTGAAGTTAATCATTATAAAAAAACTTGTATCTGAATTGTAAATTATGCTTTTTACAGTAATATTACAGTTTAATATGGTTCTATAGACATTACCCTCCCCCGCTCATATGGTATTTAATTTTTGCAGGTCTTAAATTTGAGTCTTAAAGTCCTGCAGAAACCCTGGAAAGATTTTCCATTTTTATTTTGTTTTTCTAATATTATAACAGCTCAAGGTGCAACATGTTTGTGCACTTTTTAAATATTTTAGTTCTGTTTTTGAATAAAGGGTTGGAAATAAATGCTTTTCTTAATAAAAATGTAAATAAATAATCTACAGATCAATCGATTTAAAATAATCGTTAGTTACATCCCTACTCTGAACACCTGCAGAACGAATCCAATATCTGACATTGAATGGAATACAGCATTGCATAGTGGTTTTGTTAATAAAGGTTACAAGGAACATATTAAAGTGAATGCTGTAATATAAGATTGGTTGTTTCCAATAAACAGGAGTGAGATCTGATGTCAGAATACACATGAGGTTAAAATCCCGGAAAGTGATTTGGATTAACATTTTATTTTTTTTTTTCACCTAATATTTTAGGTTACTGAGATCAGGATGAAGTATTTCGATACCATCCCAGTGGCTGCAGCCATGTGTGTTTTAAAGACTGGCTTCTTATTTGTTTCTACAGAGTTTGGAAACCAGTAAGTGACTTTTCTCTCTTGCACATTCTTTTTTCATTCACCGAAAATAACTAAATGATTTGGTGGCATTTCCCCAAGTTTCAGTGTATTACCTTGATGACAGCAGCTGATAATAAGAGGGAAGAATGTGGGCGCTGTAGTTTGTTACCTGAAGCCTACTAAGTGTCCGTGTAACCATACTTGTATTGGGTTCTCTTTGACCTAAAGCTTTTCATTCATCTGCACTGTAGTACACATAGCTTTGGAAGTGTGAATCTAAAACGTTTGTTTGTTTGTTAGCTACCTGTATCAGATTGCCCACTTGGGTGATGACGACGAGGAACCTGAGTTTTCCTCTGCCATGCCTTTGGAGGAGGGAGACACGTTCTTTTTCCAACCTCGCCCCCTTAAGAACCTTGTGCTGGTCGACGAACAAGAAAATCTTTCTCCCATCATGTCCTGCCAGGTGTGTGAATGTGTATTTTGCAGTGAAGATTAATACATTTGTATTTGCGCTCGCACTCAGGCTAGGAATTACTGACGGGAAGCAGAATGAATCACTGTTTGGATGAATACGATATAGAACTGCTTGTTTTGTAGTTACCAAATTGGAGAGTGTTTAGTCCCATAAGAATGGGTAATTGAGCATATATAAACATCTTTTATTTTTTGTCCTCTTTGTATCTGTTCGCTTATGTAATGAAGAAATGCTACTCCAAAATTCCTCACCAAGTAGTGTTGTTTTTTTTTTCGGAACTACTGCAGATTGCTGATTTGGCTAATGAAGACACCCCACAGCTGTATGTGGCATGTGGCAGAGGACCCAGATCTACACTGAGAGTTTTGAGACACGGATTGGAGGTTTGTGTTGCTAGGAGTTGCATTTCCACAGCAGGTTTCACAACATGCTTGCAAAATGGAAATGTTGTCACCCACTGTGTTAAGTCATCCTTCACACTTTATGTGGTTTTATGGTTTAGGTTATAGGTTTTTCCACAGACTATTTATATTTTGAAGTGTTAAAGAATGCATGGTATTTCAGGTTTCAGAAATGGCTGTGTCTGAACTGCCTGGTAACCCCAATGCTGTGTGGACTGTCAGAAGACATGTGGAAGGTAAAAGACCTGTTAATTTAGTTTGTGTGTGCATGCACATGAATTATGCAGACATGTTTAAAGTGATTTTTCTGCAAGGACTTTTTTTGGAGGTAAAACAAAAAGTATTTATGTCTCTATCGCAAAGTCATCTACCTGACAGGAAGGAAATTGCGTAGGAATGTATGAAACACTGTTTCGGCTAAATGCCTCATAACACGTAGTAATGCCATGGATTAACTTCTCAGAGTGCTGCAGGACCACACAAGCTGATTTCTTGATTAATCTGGTTAAAGATTAAAGAGCTCACATGAATAGACAAGTACATCCTAGAATCTCCCCTTGAAGCAAAATCAGTTTTGCAGCATGCTTTCACTTGTGCTTTTTACGAAGTCATATTCTACTAGATCAACATTTGCTTGGCATGCACAGTGTAAGTTGGGCTCTGTCACTGTCTGCCAGATATTTCTCTGAAATCATGTGATTCGCTATTAGATTTTTTTTTTTTCTTTTTGGCCTGTGCATGCAGCCTGAGCTCTGCAAGGTTTATATTGTGGTCTGTGTACTGGAGTGGTTGAGGGAATAAGTTTCATTTTGACTGTACGGCTTTGTGAGAGACATGCAAATAATAACGAATTATGGTCTCATTCTCAATAGGACCTTGTTCATTTTTTTTTTAATAAACTATTATATAAAAGATTTTTGTGGGATTATTATTGTAAAAATGAAATAAATATTTACACAGTGATGAAAATGCAGTTTTGTAAATGTGATTATTTTATATTTGTTATACTGAAGTGCCACTGCCTAATAAAAAATGCAACTAAACCAAATTTTAGGTGGCCTACAGAAACTAATTGAGTAAAAAAAAAAAAACACTTCAGTTTTATTAATTCAAATTTTTAAAGATATTCAGTCAAGATGAGTAAATTATTTGTTCTTTGTTTACCGTTAATGACAGACAGCATGTTTTTTTAGACAGCTGTCTCTTCGACACCAAATGCGTGCAGATCTAAGAATACTGTGCACCAGTCTTTTCTTTCTCATCTTTTTGCACTCACTTAAAAATAACTTGATGCCTGTTTTTATAATGATACACAGACATATTTTCAGCATGCTGGTTGATAAATTTGAAAGCTCAGTCAGTTCGATCCCTAACATGAAATTGTCTATTTTTAGGTGTTGGTTTCCTTTTATGGTTGCAAACGAGCATAAATTTGGCAAGTTTCCAACCAGAGAATTGTGGCTTTTCTTTTCACAGATGAGTTTGATGCCTACATCATTGTGTCCTTCGTTAATGCCACCCTGGTGCTTTCTATTGGTGAGACTGTGGAAGAAGTGACAGACTCTGGTTTCTTAGGGACAACACCCACCCTGTCATGCTCGTTGCTTGGAGAAGATGCGCTTGTACAAGTGAGTGACATCTCTCTGACCTACATGCATGCACAATACTCCATTGAACTTGTTCTGCTTCCTTGTTAAATTGAATGTTTACCCAAAATGAAAACAGTCTTTTATTGGTTATTCCAAAACTGCAACGTCTGTCTTTTGCTTAGCGCAAAAAAATTGTATTTTGAAGAATGTGGGTTACGGCAGAAGAAAGTTATTCATACAGATTTGGAATGACATGAATAAATGACACAACAAACCAAATTGGTTTATTTTAAACAGTTAGATTAAATGGATATGTTTAATGATCCTTCTCATTCTGATGGGTTTTGCTTAATTTGTTGGATCTTTACAGGTCTACCCAGATGGTATCCGTCATATCCGTGCAGATAAGAGAGTGAATGAATGGAAGACTCCGGGGAAGAAGACAATTGTCCGATGTGCTGTCAATCAGAGGCAGGTGGTCATTGCTTTAACTGGAGGAGAACTTGTCTACTTTGAGATGGACCCGGTATGTTGGCGAACATGCATATTTTGTTCTGCGTTGTCACCTGAATGTTTGTCTGTTGTTTGAATGTCTCTCCATTAAGAGTTCTCTCTTTCTTGACAGTCTGGGCAGCTGAATGAATACACTGAGAGGAAGGAGATGTCAGCAGATGTGGTGTGCATGAGTTTGGCAAATGTGCCTCCAGGTGAACAGCGTTCCCGTTTCCTGGCTGTTGGGTTAGTGGACAATACAGTCCGCATCATTTCCCTGGATCCATCCGTAAGCTACAGTTTGCTCTTCTTTAGTTGGTTAGCTGACTTGGAGGTTAAAATAATGATTGTAGTCACTGTTCCCACTGAACTTGAGTGAAGCGTGTAATCTCTTTGTTGCACAGGACTGTCTTCAGCCGTTGAGTATGCAGGCTCTTCCCGCCCAGCCAGAGTCTCTTTGTATTGTAGAGATGGGTGGAGTGGAAAAACAGGATGAGCTGGGAGAAAAGGGCACCATTGGTTTTCTATACCTCAACATTGGCCTGCAGGTTAGAAACTCTTGAGCTTGGTCTGCCACTAGTGAAATGGGAAATTAAGAGCTTTTCCTTTATACCTTTGAGCAAGGCAAAATCCTTGATTTTTGACCTTGTAAATTTAAAAAAATTAAATGGATGAGTTGTTTTGCTGTAAGAAAACTACTTCAAATGTGCCATTTGGGACAAGAGCTTTGAAGGAAAACCATCAAAGCTACAATGTGACTTGAAATGCCTATACCAGACAATCCATTGCTTCTTTCTTACCATAATCGCCTCTTTGTTTGTAGAATGGCGTGTTACTGCGCACCGTTTTGGACCCAGTGACCGGGGACCTATCTGATACTCGAACTCGGTATCTTGGTTCTCGTCCCGTCAAGCTTTTCAGAGTCCGGATGCAGGCCCAAGAAGCTGTGAGTCAAATTACATTTATTTTTTTTATTTTTTTTTTGTCAGTTGCAATATTGTACAGCTTGTTAATTTGCTGACCTCATTACATGACGTTTTACTGTGCAGGTTCTGGCCATGTCTAGTCGTTCGTGGCTGAGTTACTCATACCAGTCTCGTTTCCACCTGACCCCATTGTCATATGAAACCTTAGAATATGCTTCAGGGTTCGCTTCTGAACAGTGTCCTGAGGGTATTGTGGCCATTTCCACCAACACACTGAGGTAAATGCGCATTCTGTGTGTATACAGTTCAGAATGTTAGCTTTGTAGAATTTTTGCAGGTTTGTGACAACATCAATGTCAAGTATATTGTGGTTGACTTCATATATATCAGTTCCTGTAGTGATTTCATGTAATATATGATTTTCCTACTCGATCAGTGATCCAATATTAATAGTTTTAGGCGTACATTTAAAGGTGCATGAATGAAGCAAGTCTTGGTCCTAAGGTTTCCATCCTTACTTGCTTTTCTATTTTTTGGATAAAATACGTCCTGGATGTAGCTTGACAGTTTAGGTGAGATTAACTGTATAAATATTTGCTTCAGTTTGTGGATGGTTAGCAAGTCAAAGAAATGAGGATGTCACTCTTCCCTAAATGTTTTAACTGGCTTGATGCTGCATGACATCTCACTTTGGACAGGATTATTTGTTTTGATTAGTCACAGTAAAATCAGTAAAGACTTCCTGTTTTTGTAGGAAGCCCTTTAGTAATTGCCCTTTTGTAGACATCAACCTCTTATTTTGGAGTAATGTTTGTAACTCTGCCTTTTAAATTTGCTGCATGCCTTTCTAAACGTCTCATCTCTCCCTCAGGATTTTGGCTCTTGAGAAACTGGGTGCCATCTTCAACCAGGTGGCATTCCCACTGCAGTACACACCTCGCAAGTTTGTCATCCACCCAGAGACTAATAACTTGATCTTGATCGAAACTGACCACAATGCCTACACTGAAGCCACCAAAGCACAGCGCAAGCAGCAGATGGCTGAGGTCAGTGAAATTGGCTCTGTTAAGAAACAATGGTTCTCTTCATCTCCCCTGGAATTTTTTTTCCTTATCTCCCTTGATTCTCTCACTCTTTCCCTCTCTCTCCTGTCTGACTCATATGCTCGTTTTCCCAATCTAATCACTAACTGAGGAAAAACTTCATTGCTTTCTTGTCGGAAGTAGTCTGTCATGTCCGTTTTGTGGTTACTTCATCACAGTGTTTGCGAGGGTAATTCCACATTGACGAGCCGTAAAAGTGACGAGCACTGTAAAATAAGTCATGGTTACTGTGGTGGTCCCTCAAAGATAAATCAAATTGATGCAGTTCTTTCAACAGTTTAGTATATCTAGCAAGAATAAACAGTCCGCAACTGCGGTGTAAAAAGGTTGCTTCAGAATGTATTGCATAGCATGAAGTTCTCTTGTTTATCTGCAAATTGTTCTGAAAACAATGTGGCCAAAGGTTTGCGGGCAGTCACTTATAATTAGGGGGTTTGGTTTGGCCATTTAATTCCAGTGACGACGAATTGTAATGTTACTACATACCATGAAGTTCTAGAGAAATTTGTGCTTCCAACTTTGTGGCAACAGTTTGTGGAGGGCACAAGTTTATTCCAGCATGACAATGCTCCTGTGCACCAAGTGATTTAGTGGTTCTGGTGTGGAGGAACTTGACTGACCTCCACAAGCACAGACCTGAACCCCACAACTCTTTTGAATTCAAACTCGTTGACCTACACCAGAGCCTGACTTGTTGACCTAAACCAGAGCCTGATCTCACTCCACTCATGTCTGAATGGTGGCAAATGTCAACAGCCATTTTAGAGTGGTATACCTGTTAGCACCCAATCAATAATGACAGTTATTTGAAAAAAAAGATGCAGATTTTTTTTTTTTTTTTTTTTTTTTTTTTTTTTATGCATCTTAAAATGTTTTGTTTTTTTCCTTCTGTACAGGAAATGGTGGAGGCAGCGGGAGAGGATGAAAGGGAGCTGGCTGCAGAAATGGCTGCAGCTTTCTTGAACGAAAACCTGCCAGAAGCCATCTTTGGGGCACCTAAAGCTGGCTCTGGGCAGTGGGCTTCACTAGTGCGCATGATTAACCCCATCCAAGGAAACACACTGGACCTGGTGCAGCTGGAGCAGAATGAGGCTGCTTTCAGGTGAGAAATGCTGAACAGGACAATGCAGACTCCCTTCCAATTTTACCCAGACCATCTGTTCTTAAAGCTTCATGAAACACAACGCGTTTTATTAGGCGATAGCAGATATGTGTTGCTGCACATTACGCATACACGTCATCCGGTTGAGCGCCCACTTTTAGGCATTATTCATGAGCATTGTAACATTATACATGACAAAGGACTGTTCTAATCCAATCGTTGCACCATACTGCTGGTTTGCAGTGTCCTATAAAAACACACAAAAGTTTGTTTGTGAACTGGGGACTAATGGA
This sequence comes from Enteromius paludinosus, assembly GCA_032361165.1. Lineage (NCBI taxonomy): Eukaryota > Metazoa > Chordata > Actinopteri > Cypriniformes > Cyprinidae > Enteromius > Enteromius paludinosus. The sequence continues at coordinate 12,715,629 of JAUMHQ010000081.1, forward strand.
AACCAGTTTCGTTGATTGTCGTCTTTTAAAGAAAGGTGCCGTGCCAGTTCCTGTCATCTCTACTTTCTGCACACATGTGGCATGTGTTACAAGATAAAATTAATTTTTAATTTACTTCTATAAAAACGCTACCAGTACCACTTTTATCGTCGCTTCATCTGGTTCGTCTTTGCTTTCTAGTGTTTGCAAACTGATAAGGCAGTTGACCTGCCTTGTTATCATTTTGATCAAAGTTTGGGCATTCTGGTGAGAAGTCCTCCACTTCCACAGAGCTCTCAGAACTGCTGTAGCTGCTGCTCTTGGCATCGATGTCCATCTTGCGAACGTGTTTACATTTGTAGTGTTCGGTGTTTACATTACCTGTAGTCGGTTTGCAAATTAGCAGTATTTATTCACTTATTGTAAAACTCCCCTTTTATGCAGTCTCCGCCTTTTCTCCACACTCTACCCCCACACCTTACCACCAGTGAACAACGCCCCTTTTCTGAATGTTTTTCAAACAGAAAGTGTGAACAAGCACCTCTGAAATAGGGGGTTTCAAGACCCTTTAATTTAGAATTTAACGTTAAATTTAGAATAACATTAAATTTGTCTCTTCTATTCCCACCTCTTTCGCTAACTTTAGTTTCTTTCTGTGTATTTTGCAGTGTGGCTGTATGTCGATTTTCCAATGGAGGCGATGATTGGTATGTGTTGGTGGGTGTTGCCAGAGATATGATACTAAATCCTCGCTCTGTTGGTGGAGGTTATATTTATACCTATCGTCTAGTTGGAGGTGGGGACAAGCTGGAGTTTTTACACAAGGTGAGCGAAACAGGAAATGACTGCATGAAACTGATTTGTCCCATGTGTTTGTTAGCTAGGGGCTCAGCAATGTGGAATTCCCCACAAATCATTAAATGTGCCCAAGAAATCCATGTAAGCTTAGCAAATCACAAAATTCAACTCTTTTAGTGTAGGTGTTCTGGCTGTGGCCCAATAATGCCATGTTGTGAATGTGTGGTCTACTTTATGTGATGTCTAATGATGCTTTGAGCCAGCTACATATCAAAGCCATATGTTAAATGGTTCTTTTCTGGTCAACTTCTTAAAATAAATATAAAATTGAATTGATTTAGATATTGGTTTTGATTTACAGACGCCTGTCGAGGACGTGCCCCTGGCTATTGCTCCCTTTCAGGGACGAGTGTTGGTTGGAGTAGGCAAACTCTTGCGCATCTATGACTTGGGAAAGAAGAAACTTCTTCGCAAGTGTGAAAACAAGGTGAGAAGAATCACAAGTTGAAGAATCACCTTTTTTTTTCTTTTTTTTTTTCCAGAGGAAGTGAACAAGCATTTTTCAATTCTTTGAAACACTGAATAATACGAAAGTAACATCAGTGACACACTACTGTAGTACTTGATGTTGATGCATAACCACATGAAAAGCATTGAAACAGAAGCTCGGACCACAAAAGTGGTCGGGTACTTCACTGAAGTTAAATAAACTTGCAGACAAGTTTATTATTTTTCACACAAGTAATTTGCACTGGCATAAAGTGTTATGTTTGAGAAACAGCTAAGTGGAAAGTATTGCTCTTATGACATGCCTTTGTATGCCTTTGACGGAAGCTTTAAAAGAGGTGCAACCTGCTAAACTTAAGAAACCTGAGTCACATTTTCTTGTTCTTGCAGCATGTTCCTAACTTGGTAACGGGCATCCACACTATTGGGCAGCGTGTGATAGTATCCGATGTTCAGGAAAGTCTATTCTGGGTGCGCTACAGACGCAACGAGAACCAGCTCATCATCTTTGCCGACGATACATATCCTCGTTGGGTCACAACCGCCTGCCTGCTTGATTATGACACCATGGCTGCTGCGGATAAGTTTGGAAATATCTGCATTGTGAGTGTCGTCAACTGTTTGGTTTTGAAATCTTTAAGATCAGGGGCCATTTTCATAAGATAAGTTTACAGAACAAGCCAGGTTTATTTAAACTAATCAACTGGCAATAAGTCAGACTAACTAAAAATAAACCTGACTTATTACCACACATGTACCAGAAACAGTTTGTTTGCCAAGTGAGTGTAAACTTTGATTCCAGAGAGTATTTTTAGTGCAGATGAGCTTTTTAACATCTTGATAACACCAAAATGGCATAATTTGTTAGCACTTGCAATGGAGGGGGAAAAAAATATGAATGCAATAATTTGAGGTTTCATCATCTGTATACACTTGCTATAGACAGCACACTCATTTCATGTTTATTTTCAGGTCCGCCTGCCTCCAAACACCAGCGACGATGTTGATGAGGACCCCACAGGGAACAAAGCATTGTGGGACAGAGGCTTGCTTAACGGAGCATCACAAAAGGTATACGTTTTTTTCTACCCTCATTACTCAACTTTCCCACAGGTCCCGGAAAGACCTTTGGCACTGAGCTGTCCTTACCGCTACTGTCCCTCATTGTTTTTGTCTGTCTGGTTGGTTTTGCGGTTGCTGTTCTCCTTGCGCACACTGTGAGACCTGAACCCCAAAACATTTGGCAGGAGTCCACACCCCACTCTGGTTCTGAAACCTCAGCAGCAAATCTTGTCCTCTCGCCAGAGATCATTATGTGCAGATTAGGAGCATGGAAATGTTTAGGTGGACACAAGGGAAAGTCCCTATTTGCACACCAATGACTTGCGTCTAGCTTTGACGGACATGCCTAGAGCATGTGTAATCAGGAATGAGCTAGAATGGGTGGTTGGTATAAAAATTATTTTGGAACTTTTCTTGGGATGCACAATATATAATTCCCATATAAATGATTAGCTGATATTAATGTTTAGTGTCATTTGATTGTATAAATGATACTGGATGTTTATTTGCCAGTGTTGGATATTTAACTCCCATTTGTCATTTCCACCTGTTCAACATCAGATCTAGTGATGACTTGAATGAAACCCTTTCCCTTCATGAGCATATTTCTCAAGATGAGCAAATTTCTCTTTGTGTACTGAAAGCTCTGTTTATCAGATTTTGACCACACCCAGTTTCTAATCTAATACACCAGAGTCTGAGCTCAGTTGCATGTTTTTAAAGCTAAAACTGTAGTCTGTCCTTTTTTTGGGGGTTGGTTAAAAATTATCCAAAATCAATTTTTTGAGCAAGTACCTAACTAGCCAGTGTTCTCCTTACCTTAGCCCGATGCACAAAGGTAAACTTATGTTCTCTAATATTAGTGGTACTGGTAGGTTTTTGCTGATAATTCAAGCATGCCGTCCGGATCATTACATCACGTCTGTAAACAAAGAAGTTGTCCTGGCTAGTAGGCCATATGACATGTGATGCTGCAGGTGACGGATCTTTTACAGCCTTTCCTTCAGCTGATAGAATAATTGAATTTATCATTTTGATGGCGGATTGTAATCTAGAAGAGATGGTGTTTACCAAAAAACATGTCAATTACTGAAATTACATTATATTTACATACATAATAAACAATTTGCACATTTTAATGTGATATGAACAAAGTTTACAGGTTTTAGATATTATAGTAACGCCTAGTTGTTTGTGACATAAAAGTATTACAAATGTAATGCATCCAGTTTGATTCAGTATTATTACTGATGGTATTAGGTCTCTTTTCTTTAATACACTTGCAGAGGATACTCTGGACTTTTCTAGGTATTTGTATGCGGTCGCCGTAAATTTCATAATCTTCATTAAGTGCTCTTTTTGTTATGGTTCAAATTATGTTATGACCAGCAAAAGCAGCCTTCTCAAGCCCCATTTTAATCCATATCTGTTGTCCTTTCTTGTTGATTACAGGCAGAGGTGATTATTAACTATCACATAGGAGAGACTGTTCTGTCCCTCCAGAAAACTACTCTCATCCCTGGAGGATCAGAGTCCCTGGTGTACACCACGCTATCAGGAGGAATTGGCATCCTTGTGCCGTTCACTTCTCATGAGGTACAGTTTCTTAAATGCATAACCAGTAATAACATGAAAGTAATGTAATAGTACATGTAATAGTCTTTCAAAAGTTTAAAACCACTGAAGCAGAAGAGATGAAAGCCTCAAGCCACTTGCTCAACTTCAGCCCATCAGAGTACAGACTGTGACATGCGTGGGGCAGATTTAGTTATTGCACATTAAATACGTTTTTGTTTTTTTTTGTGTGAATAAAATGTGCTCGTCTCATCTGTCTTTAGGATCATGACTTCTTCCAGCATTTGGAGATGCACATGCGCTCTGAGTTTCCCCCTCTCTGTGGTCGTGATCACCTCAGCTTCCGCTCATACTATTTTCCAGTAAAGGTAAGGGCAAACAGTTGAAGGGGTCATATGTTGCTAAAAGAACACTTTTATTTTGTATGTTTGGTGTAATGCAATGTGAGATTAAAGGGATAGTTCACCAAAAAATGAAAATTAGATGTTTATTTGCTTACCCCCAGGGCATCCAAGATGTAGGTGACTTTGTTTCCTCAGCAGAAC
>JAUMHQ010000081.1:12720194-12748304 GCA_032361165.1 Enteromius paludinosus
TCGTTTGTGTTCTGCTGAGGAAACAAAGTCACCTACATCTTGGATGCCCTGGGGGTAAGCAAATAAACATCTAATTTAAATTTTTGGGTGAACTATCCCTTTAAGGGTTCAAAAAAAACACATTTTCTGCTTGCCGTTCATTGTTACTCCTCTATGCCCCACCTTCCTGAAATGCATGGATTTTTTACAAAGCTCATGTGAGCAATGTGAGCTCTGATAGGCCAGCTATTCATTGGGTTGTGATTGGCCGAATACTACAAGCATTTAACAGAAATGTTACCCCCTTACCATAATGTGATACTGTGTCCTGTCATGATTTGTTGCATCCAGTGGGAACTAGGGGTGGGCAATAAAATTTCAAATATATCTCGAAATTTAAAAATATTTGCGATTTTAAATTATATTTGACAATATAACTTTCTGCTGATTGCAGCTGGCAGGCTGCAGCATTTATTTATTAAACATAATGAAAGGCATTTTCCATCCTTTTCCAATGAGCTACTGTCATTGATGACAGACTACCTAATTCTACGTGTTAATTGTCCTAAGGTGGAAGAAGCAGCATTATAGTGTAATAGTAGTGTTGGGCTACTTACTTTCCCTGGTAATTGGCTACTTTTTATGAGACATTTTTAACATTCTAGCAGACATTATACCAACTAAGCACAATTTAACTTCAAATTAATAAGCTAGTAAACTAATATTTTGTGGCCATATTTGAGACCCCCTTCTTTAATCAGACTTGTAGATGAATGCAGTGTTGCTGAGCAGAAGGGAATTCTTTTAAAACATTACAAAACATTACAGATCCCAATTTGAAAACTGAATCTTATAATAAATGTATTAATAGAGCTATTGCAATATCATTTATTATTGTCTTTTAAAATTTTAATAACAGTAATATTACAATACTGTGTTGTTGGTATGTTAATACAATAATAATGTTAATGGAGGTTTTATTTTGATGGAAAACCCACAAGAAGTCCTCAGTGCTTCTTATTGTTGACAGATGCAGTTTTATAAAAAAAAAAAAAAATGCGGGGGTGTGTTTAAACGAGGTGTTAAAGGGGTGTGGACAAGTCTTAACTTTTATAAAGAATATTTTTGGTTTTGAGACTTTAGTCTTGGCAACTTTACGGGAACAGCTTGTAATACTCCAAAGAGAAAGGAAAACTTAAAATTGTGTCGTCATGACTTGCTTGATATCACACAGGTTTAGTATTAACAGTTTTTAATCAATCATTTACTTTTTCTATGTGTGGCAGCTTTAAAATAGTGTCCACCACTTTGCAAAGTACTTCCTACATCAGTTGGCCATCTTTCTCAGTGACTTTGATTGTATGCTTCCAGAATGTGATCGATGGAGATCTTTGTGAACAGTTTAACTCCATGGACCCACATAAGCAGAAGAGTGTCTCTGAGGAATTGGACCGCACTCCTCCAGAAGTGTCGAAGAAACTGGAAGACATCCGAACACGCTATGCCTTCTAGTATCTCTGCATCTGGCTGGCGCACCATGAGAAAATCTATCGTTTTTCCAGACCTCCCATGGATGTGGTCTCAACTTTCCTACCACAAGTATAGGAGCAACATTTTGGTGATGGCTGAAGGAAGTTCCCCTTTTAACTGGGGCCAGCTGGGAGCTGTCACAGTCCCAGTGGTCAATGACCTTGTCCTGCTTTAAAGACTATTGGTACTGTACTCAGTACGAAGCATCTGCTTTTAGTTCATACAAAGCGGTTGCTTAGTGAAAAATGCTTGTATGCAGGGGTGGCTTTTATATGTGTCAACTTGAAAAATGTCTCTCATCTCTCACTAATTTTGTACCTACCACAATGCAAATTAAATCAAAAACTTAATGTATGAGTCAGTCTGCATAAAACATTCCATCATTTGGATTTTGGGTGTTTAAATTGTCTCCTTTTGGAAGTTAAAATGCTGTTCCCACTCTTGTAAAAATAGTGAAGTTGTAAAATAGCTTTAGTTTTGTCTCTACATGGATACAGCAGATCTGTTGTGGTTTTTGCCTTTTTTTTTTATGGAAGAGCTATAATCATCCACCCCAGGGAACCTGAAAGAAATAGTGCTGTTTTTCATGAATTGTGTGAGAAAATTTGTAAATAAACTTTTTTTACGTTATTCTGTACTTCCGTGTTTGTCACAAGACTTGTTATTTGTCTTTAACTGAACCCAACAGGCAAAGCAGGTTTTTACTGTATTCTTAAGCCTTTTTCTTTTCTTTTCCCTTTGGTGAAGTCCAATAGTGATCATGCAATCTTTCTCATGACAATGAGTCATAGTCTTAGTTAGTTAATATTTCCCCAAATATTAAAAAAAAAAAAAATTCGTAGATCGCTATCTGATTGCGGTTGACCCAACACCTTTTTTTCTTTTAGAGACTAACACTGCTAGTGTAATACAAGAGCGGGGGTTTTGTTCTTCTGTAATTAATTTGACTTTAATTTCTCATTAGGCTGACTAGTACCATGGACTGAAGTTACAGCTAACTTTAGCTATTCTCCACACCAAAAATAGCTACCAATTATGTTCTTTTTAAAACTTTGAATGATGCATGTTCTTCATTGTTACAGTACCGTTTTTGTGTTCTATTTTGAAGTTTATTACAGCAGTAATTTAAACGGGCCATATCACTATATTTAGAGAAGGACTATTCCATATATAATTCTCTTATGTCATTTTCGAATTAAAATTGCTGTAGTCAGTGGAACATGAAGTAAAGACACTTTGATAAGTATTCCATTAGAGTGAGTCACATTCTGATCACACTTAAACCCACAATGTTAGTAAAATTAACAACCATTTTCCATCACGTTCCACATACAGTAATAACTACTTCAGTTGCATCTTTAATGATAAAATTCATGAATTGGTTTTCCTGAGTCTCAAAGTCATGCTGTGGAATTGGGCAATATGAGGTAGGCCACAATCTTTTCAAGCATATTATACAAGCTTCAGAGTGTGTGTACAGTCAGTAGTTTTGAGATCTCTGGCTTTTAACATTGTGCTATTGCAGTAACCTCAAGTTGCTTCTGACTGCCAACATAAGGCTATGATTTTTGTAATTTGTAAGCTAAATCCTGGTTTCTAATGTCACCATATCCCAAACCTGGATGTTTGGATAACTCTCAAATTGTCAATGTACCTAGTAAGGATGTGGGGGACTAGGAATATTCTTTCTGTGATAATGGGGGCCCACCCATAAAAACTGTCCTAATTTTAAGTGACCGCACTGGTAAAGAAGACAAGTGATATCAGGCCATTCAAGAAGGTTGAGATATTGTGGAGGTTGTTTAAAACCTGGTGATGTTTTGAGGCACATTTAAAAGTTTTCTTTCAATCTTCCGTTGGGGGGGTTTCCATGTTGATGTGATATAATCTAGGTTGACAGATTGTGTTTTGATTAGTTTTTTTTTAAGGTTGGGTGGGGGACTCGGAATGCCCCTCTCGTCTGTTGTCTTGGGTCTTGAGTGGCTCTGGCCTTTGTTAGGGCAGGATAGAACTATGGTCAAGCAATTATGCCACTACAGAAAGATTAAAGGTACTACAAAACAAGGGGGCATTGTGGCCTTTAACAAAGCAATCCAACGCGCAAGGCCAGAGTGCAGTATGCGTTGGTCGTCCACATGCCCATTGTCCATTGTGCTGAGATACGAGGCGCTTCAGAGGCCGAAAAACATTTTGTCATGAAATTCCTAAAAGTGTGCAACTGTGCCAAGCCGGTCACCACAGAACCACAGTAAATGTAGGGAATAAATTAGTAATGTGCGTGGGTGAATGTGGTTCACAGGGAAATTGGGAAAATAGGCACTGGATCTGCTTGAAATGATGCTTGGCTGCTGCTTGACTCATGCGGGCTGTTGTTGATGGTTCATCGATAACTAGTTTTGGTGAACAAATTCCTGTTAATTTTGACTATATTGTAAAACTGCACAGATTGATTGCAGTGTGCACATTATTATCATATTTTTTTTGTCAGTACTTTTCTGTTTGGTGGTGGTTGTTGTTTTTAAGTTACCAAAGCTTTAAAGTATGACGATGAGGGTGTTTTTACCAAGTACATTTCCTAATACCAATCAACCAATCAGATTTGAAGGATCATTTTTCAGGAAATATCTGTTTTAGGCTTATGATCAGGGTTAATCAGCTATCATTTCCCAATGATTTTATGCATACATTTTGGGTAGGGATTGGGATAAGTCTATATATTTTTGGTCAGTCTTGTTAAAATGTTCATGTATTTTACAAAATATGATACTTCTATTACATTTTTTGTCGCATTAAATTATATTACAACGCTATAATGGCTGTACGTATGTTTAATTTAATGCACCGATCGCTACAGGTTATCGAGCAGTTGGCGCTACAAATTTGGCGCGCTCTGACTAACTGAACTCGTAACGTAAATGTTTGGGTTTGAAATCACCGTTGGAACGTATTTACTTGTATGTAAAAGACCCCCAACAATTTCAAACTTTAATTAATCAGACTATTGCCTTCGTGCGCGTCAATAAAGGTAACAGTAAACTTTTCTCCCCTTAGGTCAACAACGCTCAACCCAAATCCAGCAACTGATGAGTTAATATAATATCGTGGACACAAAGTGAAAGTAACATTTCTGTGCCGTCCTTTACTCAGCGTGTTATTCTCGTGGTACCTTCGAGTGAAGAAGCCTGTAGGGGTGTGTATATACACTTAACTTGACTTAAAGAAAAGGGAGTTTCCGAGTCTTTCGGGTGGACGTTGCATTGAAAAGGGGCGAATTCACTACTTCGGTCAGTACCCTGCACGCCTGGAAGTGTCAGCGACCATTTCTACAGGGTTAAGCAAACAACCGCTGCTTATTGAAAGTACTCTGCAGATGGTATCTCATTGAGACAACGTAGGTCATCGAATCGAAAGGTTTGTGGATTTATCTATATTCGCTGTGCTGCTAAACGGTGTCGCGTGTAAATGCGTCTTATATTGGAATAAAGCCCAACCCGTTTTATATTTATGCCAAGGTCCAGCGATCCAGCGCGGTCACCTGACAGCTCGCGTTTGATTTGATCTGATTTTAGATAACAGGTGAATTTGCAACATGTTCACCAAAATTTGACTAATAGCCTCCATCAACAGTTGTTAAGTCATGGCGCGAACGTGAATGCTAAAACCACAATGTATGAACTGTCATTGCATTCATGATGTAGGATGTATTGTTTTAATTATATTTTCATAGTTTTCTATTTTTCCATAAATTCATTTAAATTTTTCATTCAATTTTTTTTGATCACCAATCATTCATTGCGTTTATATGCGCAATAAAATTTGTTCATATTATTATATTCTTTTTATTCCTTCCTCTTCTTCTTTTTCTTCTTCTTCTCACACGTCGTATTAATTTATTAACGTGACTGCCATTAATTAAACCATTATTCCAATTTGTATTTATATTAATGTTGTATATAATACTTGCGAAAAACATGAATGTGAATATATCTATTTCCAAAGTTTTTTTTTTTTTAAGAATAACCAGAATATTGTGATTAGTTGGCAAACAGCACATAGCTATTCAATTGCTGGCTTTAATAATGAATGCTATATTTAAAAAAAAAAAAAAAAAAGACATTTATGTATGCAGCAATCTGTATTTTTTTCAATACACAAAATCGGCATTGAAAATCAAACCTTTAAGATTTAGGATAAAAATTCTAGTCAAATAATAGTTCAAATATTTTGTCAGATAGAAGTTACATAAAGGATGTGATATGCTCTGACTCATAATCTGTACTTCATAGATTCTTCCTGTATGTGTTTTCGCTTTACAGATCAATATTTCTACTATGTGTAATGATAATTTTCTCATATCCGAGAAAATAATATAAAGACATTTCTTACAAAGACACAAAATATCTCCCTCGTGTTCATCACATGCCTATTAGTCAGAAACTTGCTATGCCAAGAAGCTATATTCCCTTCTGGATTACAAAGAATTTTTCCTTTCAAAGGAAGCAAAAAGAGACAACATCTGGGTTTGTTTTACACAGCCGCACAAGCTCTGGAGAAGAAAAACAGAGGAACGTTATGACAAAGCTCCAGCCCAGATGAGCAGTGCTCCTTTTCCCTGATTCACTTTGAGTTTTTACAACTTTGTTTGCCATAAAATCAGATATGCCAGATCAGTCTTTTTTGGATGTTTAAATATTTTACGATCTGAATGTTGAGTAAATGAATTCAGATGTGTCTTCCTCCCTGGTTTTCTTTGTCCAGCAAGAGAATTTAGAAAGGCAGTGGTGTGCACAGAAAGTCATGTAACAGCAGTCAAAATGATTATCCTTGTTTGATTTCTTTATAGACCAAGAAGACAGAAGATTTTTCTGGAGTTTAGACCCATATTACAGTGCAAGCAAAGAATAAGCAGGACCATGGTCCAGTCTGAAAGCCGGCTCCTCAGGGGGCTGCTGGGTAAGTAATTATTTAGTGATTTAAGTTGTATAATATTGTGCCAGTTGAGGACACTGAAGATTTTCAGTGGTGTGGGAAACTTGGATGTGACAGTACTATACACAAATATTTTTTCAATTGGCCTGCAGTACAACTTGATGATTCATTACTTCCTGAGCTAAGAGTAGAGAGGCTCTTGTGTGTTTATGCAAAAAGGACAAATGTCTGAATTTCTGTGGGTGATTATGTTTGCAGGGTTAGAAAGCTAAGATTGAGTGTGTGTGGTTTTAACATTTACGTATATCTGGTCTCTTGTTTCTTCCGAAATGAGAGTCAAGCTGAACATAAAGTTTAAGAAATGCTACTGCATGTGGTGCTGCTATTGAAGAACTGAGATGTGACTGATAATGTCACCACTTCCTGTGTTCAGGAGACTGAGAGTCAGACAAGAGTTGCATGAGGTAAAAGAGAGGGCAAAGAGTGGGATACCAGTCCAAAAAAGCCAGAAAACTTTTAAACGGAGGTGGGGGTTGAGTGGTCGGGCACCAGTAAAACAGTCCAGGTTCTGTGGCATGACAAATTCCTCTGGCCCTCGGAAGTCTGCTTCATGGTCTCTGAGACTTTGCTGACTATCAGTCTGGTAACTGCCCTATAGCGCAGCTCAACCACAGAGGCCAACCTCATTGTGATCCACAGCAAAGTGACAGATGACTGCCGGTGCCCTGAGCTTGCCAGTCAGAATCACTTATCTTTAACAATAAAATCTCCAGTTAAAACAGACGCAGGATCAGCAAACCACACTTAATCTGCTTGAGTTTGATTTTACCTTCTTGAAGAGCTCCAAAAAACATTGTATATTATCACGCGTAATATTCCTCCTCGTTTTTGTTTTTACCACATATGCAAATTGTGTTGTGGAATTGTGGCTTTTAAATGTTTAGCCTTTGTTTTTGTTTGAAGAAGTTTTTCTTTTGCAGCAGTGTGTTTTAAAGCCTTAAAAACCCACCTTATTCCTTGTAAATTAGACTGTGGTTTGAGGTTTGGTCACAAGTCTATCTATTATGCGTCATTGCCTTCAAAGAGACATCGCACCAGCCTATGTGAAGTTCTGCTCAGCAAAAACTGAAAGTAAATAGTGGCATTATTACAATCGGTACATATATTGTAATATATATTGCATCTTCAAACCTTTTTTTGAACCTTTTTTAACTTTTTAAAGATTTGTATAGATACTAGACAATGCACAGGTCTTTTGATTACCTCTAAAATCATTTGAAGTCCAACAACAGTCATTTCATGATGGTTTTTATTATAGGCAATGCCATTATGTTAAAAGCCATTATTTTCTTCTTCTGTCCTCCTAGGTTTTATTTGTCTATTACCAGTGTGCATGAGCACATCACCAAATATATGTGATCCTCTGAGAACTGTACGGAGCAGCCTGAATGCAACCCTAAGGAGACGGTTTATGGTAAACATACGTTTAATTTTTTAAACTATAGTGTTATATTTTAACAGTTTAGGCTTTTGTTAAGTTTACTAGTGGAAAAAAATTTATTAATGCATGAGACCGAATGAATAGCATGTCAATAAAAGGTTTTACATGTATATTTACAGAAAATGAACTTTCCCATTAACTATACTATTCAAGTGCATTATGAGGAGGTGTTCAGACTACGGAACATCAGCAGGCTGGTAAGTCTTTATCCCACTTACACTGTCCCCGACTAACCCTCTGTCTCATTTAAAGCCACACTCTTCACAACGTCCCACACAAATTAGCTCATTTTTCCTGTTTGTCACCAATTAACAGATATTTAAGACTCGTGACTTATAATAGAGTCAGATTGAAATTACGGTTTTAGACCTGTGACTCAGCATTTACAAAACCAAATCTCACAAAACCTGTTTAGACGTATTTAGATGACTAAAATATCTAAAAATAATAATAGTGCAATTCAGAATAAAGAAAATGATTGTATTATGTAAACAAGATAAAAGATATCAGAGATGTATCAAACCATATATATGTAATAGAAGAATAATCTAGGTGGGTTTTTTTAATGGACTTAATGGAAATTTTTATTTTTTAGAGTTAATGGACTGAATACAAGTTTTATTAAGATCTTTGAGTTCTGTGTTGTAATGTTACATAGTATACTGCTATTTAAAAATAATATACATTATAGTATTTTATGTACATCCTGAACCGAACTTGACCTGAACTGTGACCTTTGACCTAACTAACATTATGAGACTCTTACATTGTAAAAAAATGCCTATAAAGCACAACAATCCTAATATTATTAAACATTTCCCTTATTCGGTTCCTCTTCTTTTCATTCCCTCTTTCTTATCTTGTTCATCTCTCGCTCTGTTCTCTAGAATATGAGTAATGAAGATGAGCCAGTTCAGCAGAGAGATCTACAGGATTTGTGGCTCTGGGTTAGTCTGCAAGGGATAAAGAGGATTTTAAGGGTGCTGCCCGAGAGACATCCTACACGCAGTAAATATCTCTCCAAGCTGGAGACTCTCTTCACACATTTTGAGACAGTTTATAAGCAACAGAATCCCACAGATGAACAGGTTAGAACAACTTTTTGATTTCTCTTTTCTAAACAGCAGCACATTATAAATCATTCTGTCTGTCATTACCATTTTTCTCTTTTTAAATACAAGCATTAGTTTTAATTAAAGAATCTCTAAACATAATTTGGCCTTTTGAATATGTCCCGTCTGTGATAATGTTATTTGTTGTCTGAGTAATACATTCACATTATTTAAGCTCATAATAATCTAAATATCTTTGCACCTGTTTCAAAAAAAGAGAGAACTTCCAGAGAGGATACAAAACATCTGGGATCGCTTGACAGACCAATATTACGAGGGATGGAAGTCTGTTACACCTAAGTCAATACTGGACAACAGTTATAGGAGCATGCTTTGCCTGTTCAAAGAGTGCTTCTCAAAAGAGGACGACAGTTATGATTGTAAGTGAAAATAGTACACGAAACCTGCTTTCTTTACATTTATGGTTTTGATCTGCTAAACACCGATTGGTTACATTTTTTCACCTGTGTAAAGGTTCACTAAATCAATTCCACAAAACATAAACTATGTGTTTTTGGGATCTGGAATTTTTGGTGGGAATTATGGTACTTACTCATTGGTATTTTAAGGGATTGAGGTAAGACAGCTGAGGCCCATCTAATGATTGCTACAACTTGGAGAGGATTGGGGAATTTTGCAGTCCAACCAACATCCAAGAAGGGTTCTTCCACCAGTCTACCAAATGTTTGTTGATAACCTCACGCAACTCCAAAATTTAGGCACACGGTAGCAAAAAAAAATGGAAACTTTTTTGTTTATGTGAGTCTGTGGTCTAACATCAGCCTTTGTGAATGAAAAAAAATGCTAGGGGATTGAATCAACTTCAATCCCCTCCGTGATGAATGAGATGGTGGCATGATTCAGGCTTTGAGGTTGACTGAAGGATGTGAAATTCTTTAAAAGCCCACATGTTGTTACTAGCCTGAACATGCCTGGCCTATGCCTTCTACCAATTATTTTGTGAAATTGTGTTACAGTGCTAACCCTGAACATGAAAATCATTGGTATCAACATTACCATTGTATTTTGATTATTTTCGTAAGAATTTGAGCAATTTGTTTGAGGCTTATCTAAAAAATGTTATCGACACGATCTAATGAGCAACTTATGTTTCGATGTGTCATCAAAATAAGTGACCACTTACCTCTACTCTCTCTCTCTCTTTGTTAATTTCTAGATTGTGAAGTGAAAAGGAAAGGGGAAAAAACTACATAGCAGCATATCTAAACGGATCTGATCCTGTCTTTGTGTTGCTGGTGTAGGTGTACAAGGGTGTTAGCCAGTTTATGTAGAGACATGCAGCATGCTTGTGTGCCATCTGCGTTACCCGTAGTAAAAAGTGCAACGGCCGTCACAACTGTTGGAAGACACTCTACTGACGTTGCAGCTATTGCTCTCCATCATTCAGAACATTCATACCTCCATTCACCTGCCTGCCAACTAGCATATTTATGTGGTATTTAGCTAACAAACAATCATGTATGCACTGTGCGTGTGCTCTGTGGAGGAGAGCAGCTTTGACACTTCGCTGTAGCAATTACTATTGGTAATTCCAAAAAAGTCTTTGCCACTGTGACATGTATTTTTCAGGAAAATCCGTATCTTGTCCATGATGTAAGCCAAAACAGTATATTATCATTCCCACGTTGTAAATGTTCTTGGTAAGGTTTAGATAAGATGTATAGATAACGTGGAGCTTCTTTTGTACATACAGTGCCCTCCACTAATATTGGCAGCCTTGGTAAATCTGAGCAAAGGTGACTGTGAAAATAAATCTGCATTGTTTATCCTTTTGATATTTCCTTCAAAAAATTCACAAATTTCTCCAATACATGTTAGCCACAATTATTGGCACCCAATTATTTCTACGTCCTTTTCCTAAGATAACAGCTCTGAGTTTTCTCCTGTAATGCCTGAAGAGTTTGGAGAACACCTGATAAGAGAAAAGAGGCCCTTCCTTCATCCAGAATCTTTCCAGATCCTTCAGAATTCCAGCTCCATGATGGTGCTTCTCCTCTTTAGTTCACCTCACTCAGGGTTCAGGTCAGAGGACTGGGACAGACATGGCAAAATAAACCCAAGAATTAGTCACTGAGCACAAAATGAAGCTCATTTTGTGCTCAGTGACTAATTCTTGGGTTTATTTTGATGTTTATGTTTGGATTATTATCCCAGTGGAAGACCCAACCATGGCCCATTATAAGATTTCTAACAGAGTCAGTGAATTATTGATTTTTATCTGTTGGTATTTGATAGAATCCATGATGCCATGTGTCTAAACAAGATGTCCAGGACCTCCAGCAGAAATATAGACCCACAACATCAAAAACACTGCAATATACTTCACTGTACACATGGAGTACTTTCTATCCCTGTGTTCACCAAACCCATCTTCAGAGATTGCTGCTTAAAAGCTCATTTTTGAGTTTCATCTGATCATAGAAGCCAGTCCCATTTGTAATTCCAGTCTTGTCTGACAACTGTACATGCTGCAGATTGTTTTTGGATGAGCAAGGAGAATTTTTCTTAAGCCCTCCTGAACAACATGTGCTGATGTAGGGACTGATTGGAAATTCTTAATTATTTCCCTGATGGTGGAAATGGACATTTTCGCAGCTCTAGCTCTTTTCTTAAAGCCACTTCACTAATTGGTGAAGCACAATTATCTTTTGCTGCACATCATAAATATATTATTTGTTTTTTCTCATTGTTTTGGTGATTAAGGGATTTTGGGCTTTGTTTCCCCTCCCATATATATTTCTGTGAAACAGGAAACCGTGGCTGGATAAATTAATGTCCATAATCACCCTGGAGTGCCCAAAATTGTCAATATGAATGGGAATATACTTTAGAGATATTCTGCTCATGAAAAATTCTATAATATTCCAATAATTATGGTCAAGAAGTATTGGAGGAAAAAATGTATTTCGTCACAAGAATTTCTCCCCATTTTCAATTGTTTTACTTCAATGATAGGTTAGAATTGTGTGAATTTTTGTTTTATTCAAATATCAAAAGGATAAACAATGCAGATTAATTTTCACAGTCACCTTTTCTCAGATTTACCAAGGGTGTAGGTATTAGAGGAGGGTACTGTATATTATTTGCTTGCAAATGTTGTGCTGACTGCTGGCTTAGTCGGCATTGTTGCTTTTACCCAGAGGCGCTTTACTTTGTGCTTAACTGCTGGTCAAATGTGGACAGATTGCAATGCATTTCTATAAAAAGGTTTTTTAAGGTTATTAAGAGGGTTAGATATCAGGTCTGCACATGTTTTATACACAGATTTTAATCTAGATTATTTATTTGGAGTCTTGCCACAGAATGTTCTGGTAACTGCTGTAAGATGGCTTGGAAAATAAACGTCTCACTATCACCCCACGTGTTCAGATGTATGGTCTGTTTGAAGATATGGGTTTGGTTCTTTACTAAAACAATCTCACCTTTCAACACACACAGGTAACGTTACCTGCTGGCTTTACTATATCAGTGACAACATCATATGTTGATGATGTTTGCCAATTTTATTTTTTTATTTTTTTACATATCGTTGCCTTAGCAGCAACTAACTCTTTAAAACAAATAAAAAACATAAATAGAAATATTTTAAATAATAATAAAATGCAATTAAATAAGTTAAAACTATGCCGTTTCCTCTGGTACAAAAAAGTAGAAACCAGGAAAGTCGATAGAATATAATAGAACAGAAAAGTAGCTTTGTGAGTTGAGAATTTCTACAAATCAAATAACAAAATATGTTTTTCAATTTGTACATTTTGATTTTTAGCGTTTTCGGGTGTTTTTAATGGACCCCGGCCGCCTCAAATTTCCCCGTTCTTTCCTGATTTTACAAATGCGTCCCAAAGCCCATTTAAGTCAACACACTACAAAGAGAGAGAGAACACAGTGTACAATTGGCTGCATTCCGCGTGGTTTCACAGAAAAGTTGGCGTTTCCGTTTGCACACAAAGATTGTCCTACTGCACCTGCCGTAGTTCCAGCTTCCTGTATTCATTTGTCCCAGTTTGTCATACTATGAAGGCGTTCTTTGCACCTTAGTTCACAGCGACTAGTGCTTTTACGTCTTTAAACGTTTATCCAAACCTTGCAAAATGTCATCTAACAGTGGTATTCAG
This sequence comes from Enteromius paludinosus, assembly GCA_032361165.1. Classification (NCBI taxonomy): domain Eukaryota; kingdom Metazoa; phylum Chordata; class Actinopteri; order Cypriniformes; family Cyprinidae; genus Enteromius; species Enteromius paludinosus. The sequence goes on from JAUMHQ010000081.1 coordinate 12,733,382, forward strand.
ATCCCCAGCCGGCTGCCTTTGCTGTGCACTCATGATGGAGTGCTGTTACCGGGCTCGACCATGAGAATCAGCGTCGACACGGCGAGAAACATGCAGTTAGTGAAGAGCAGACTGCTGAAGGGGACCTCGCTAAAAAGCACCATCATCGGGGTTATTCCTAACACCAGAGACCCCGAGCATGACAGTGATGAGCTCCCGTCTTTACATAGGTGGGTCTGTGCTGTCAGAGACGGTGTGATGCAACTGTCATTGAGTTTCCTTATGAGTCCCCATAGTCATTCGTTATGGTTGTATAATACAAAGCAAAGCTAACTTTTATTGTATTGTAAAAGTTTTATAATGCATAACTTTAGCATGTATCACTTTTTTTGTGCCATCCCACAAAAAAAAAAAAAAAATACTATGGTAATTTACTGTAAATACACATATTTTTATTTTTACACTATACTATAGTAATTAATTTCTTGTGGCAAGTCTATAGTTTCTGTGGCAATATAAGAACTATAGTACTTTTTAAAACATTACTTTACCCAACAGTTTTCTGTTATAAGGTATATTATACTACAATGCACTACTGTATTAAAAACGTAAGCTTATTAAAGTATTTATTACAGTTAATCAGGTCAGTATAATTGTATGCTGTAGCATTCAGTAACAAGATGTTAAATACTTTGCTACTCTAAATACTATAATATATACATTATAATACACTTTACTTTAGTATGCTTCAAAAATACTAGTGTATATATAATAAGTTACTATAGTATTTTTTCTTGCGGCATGGTAATGTTTGTTAGGGTGATGACGGACACTTTTTTTATTTTCACTGAACTTTACCCTGAGAATGTGTAGCTGAATTCAGTTAAACTGCATTCTTGTGTATTTAATTTATTTCCTGAAATGTTACAGACTGCTAGCAGGCAGCAATGTTTATTTACTAGAATGTTCGTTTGAGCAGCAGTTGGACTTTAACCTTGCGAGTCTGCTTTGCTCAGCAGTCAAAGGCTGTGCCTCAATGTCGTGCAAAAAACAAAAAAAAGAAATATAAGAGAACATTAAAAAGACAGAGCTTGTAAATGTAATCTAAATATATAAATATAAAACATTTTAATAGTTATAAATATAAATGTTATAGTAAATGAACAGTTCCCTGGCTTCACTTCCATGCAAAATGGAAATCCTCTCCTGCATTGTATGAAGAATTATTTTCAAAATTCTTGTTCAATCATCATGAAAGTATTTCCAAGCCAGATTGTGATTCTGCCTGGGTTGGCAGCTTACTAGCTATGAACACACAGCCAGCATTTCCCATATGCAGCACTGTGTGTCTTGATTGTGTGCAGAACTTATCCTTTTCTAGTTTTTAATTTCAATGTCTAGAAGAATTTCACATGGATACAAGATACTGAATATTGAGTCATAAAGTTATTGTTATTATTAATAATCACTATTTAGTATGTGTGCCTCTGTCAGATTTGGCAGGAAACCTGTTCAGACATCACTAATTAGATTTTTAATAGGAAACAAAACTCAGACCTCATTACTTCTGTTTTCTCAGTATTGGCACAGCAGGACTGGCGGTCCAGGTTGTGGGCAGCAACTGGCCAAAACCGCACTACACATTGCTCATTACAGGATTGTGTCGTTTTCGTGTGACCCAGCTGCTGAGAGAGAGACCCTTCCCCGTGGCTGAGGTGGAACAGCTTGACAAACTGGAGCAGTACACAGAGGGGGCACAGGGTGATGGAGAGCTGGGGGAGCTGTCACAGAGGTTCTATCAGGCAGCTGTACAGGTCAGGAATGAAGGAACCTGCGTTTGTGCTTATGTTATTGCCAAGCATCCTGAAATCACTGATATTATTCATTTGGTACACCTGTGTATAACATAATACACTGCCCATCCAAAAAAAATCACCACCTGGATTTAACCAAGCAAATAGTTGCTATGATCTGGGGTTGCTGTACTTGGCCAGGTCTAGGTTCATTTTTCTTGTTACATATTTTAAAATGTAATTTATTCCTGTGATGGCAAAGATGCATCTTCAGTGTCACATGATGCTTCAGAAATCATTTTAATATGCTAATTTGGTGCTCAAGAAACATTTTTTCAGGGTTCTTTGATGAAAATAATGTTTTAAATATATAAAATAAATACCTAAGTGAACAAATACATAATTAAAAAATGAATCAATTATCTTTTGCACAGTGTTCTTATTTGAAATGTCTTTATCAAAGAATTCCGATAACCAGTTGTCACTGGCCTACTCTTGTTTTAACAGCAATAATAACCAACTTAAATATTTGTTGTGTAATGGACTACAGTTTATTAATGGCATCCAAAGTTTAAAAAAAAAAAGATATTGCTAACAATAGTAATAATCAAGGACAAGAATGAATGTGAATGATGAATGTGATTGTGAGTTTTCCCATTTGGGAGTAGTCATCTATACTGAGTCATCATTTAAAAACTGAATGAAAATAAAGGCTTCATTCTTTGCCAAATGCTACAGGATGATTCATGGGCTTTTCATTCAGTGTATTGACCGTGTCTCTTTTTGTCCAGCTGGTTGGGATGTTGGACATGTCAGTGCCTGTGGTGGCTAAACTCAGGAGACTGTTAGACAGTCTGCCCAGGGAAACCCTACCGGATGTCCTGGCCTCAATGATACGCACTTCCAACAAAGAGAAACTGCAGGTGTGGGAGTAAAAAGGCTTATTGTTTGTGTTAAACGACTTGATTAGTGTGATCGTGCACCAAATAATATGCCTTTGTATTAATATTCTTGTATGTTTGCAGGTGCTGGACGCGGTAGATTTGGAGGAACGCTTTAAGAAGGCTCTTCCTCTGCTAACCAGGCAAATTGAGGGGCTCAAGTTGCTGCAAAAGACGCGCAAACTCAGACCTGATGATGATAAAAGAGTAGGCCAACATCTGTTTCTCCTCTGCTTCTCACCCTCCTCCACACTTCCTGTGTTGTTACACAGTCCTTTTTTCTCGTAGGTGTTGGCCATCCGTAAAGGTGGTGTATTTCCGGGCCGTCAGTTTTCGCTGGATGATGAGGCAGAGGATGAGGATGGTGATGACATGGCTATGCTGGAGAAAAAAGTGAAGGCAGCAGCTATGCCGGAAGCAGCACTGCGTGTGTGTCTCAAGGAGCTAAAACGGTGCGTTCTGGTAATTTTAAAGAGGAAACCACATTTTATAGTTAGCTACGTACTAGACAGATAGGGACTTTTCACTGACCAGTGACTGCAACTGTTCTGCTGTCTTGAAATTTATTATAGAGAAGTCATTATCATTACAGTTTAGTCACTATTAAATAAATAAAACATTAATGGCTTCACCTCCCCCTAGGATTTCTTCCTCATTTACCCTAATCTATCTGACAGATTAAAAAAGATGCCACAGTCCATGCCAGAGTATGCCCTCACCCGCAACTATCTGGAGATGATGGTAGAGCTTCCCTGGAGCAAGACCACTACAGGTTAGAACAGAAAATTACAATTAAAAACTAAACTAAAATTAAGAAAATGTATTTGCAAAAGGTTTTTGCCTTTTGAATGGAGGTTACACGTAGAATTGTTCACTTATTATTAATTATTAGGCACATTTATATCACCCATGTTATTTTGACCTTTACAGTGTTACTGTTTTGAATAAATTCAGTTGTGTTGCTCAAATAATCTTGTATTAAGCAGCACAACTGCTGTAGCTTTTCAGTAGTAATATAAAATATTACAGTTGACTGAATTTTTAAATAAAAGAACTAATTTAATCTAAAAACAGTTTAAGGAAGCCACCAGAAGAGGGAGTCTTTTACCACATTTTGTGAAATGGAGAGAGTTTTTGAACCGTTTACATGTGTTATTCTTGTCATGTTCTCCATGGCCACATGGAGGACTCAAAAAAAAAAATCCCAAGTACAGCAAATGATCTTGCCAAGTACAGCTAGAGTGTTTGACCATATGTTGAGATGCATTAAACATGCATTTAAATTCTTTAATGTTCTTTGTTTTATCATTTTTCCATGGGATGAAACTATTTTTAATTATTTATTGGCGAACTCAAAAAGCATGCACAAAAATGTATGCATTACTTACAATCCTTAGGGTTATAACCTGCCTTGAAATAAGATCTCTGACTATCCATGAAGGCCTCAAACAAATATGTACATGTAATTCAGTGTATACACACACACACACCTCTGAATTTCCCTTGCTAGATGTGTAACAGACCTTGGGGCTGGAATTCCGGTGGGAAAGTCTCATGTACGTGAAGTGCAGCATTTCACAGTCTTTTAAGCTCAGCGCTCAAGGGTGGGACTGCATTAGAAGAAAACTGATTTAGTGGTTTTAAAAAAAGCTGGGAATAGAGAGGTCTGGCCTTACAGGAATGTTCTGCTGTAAATGCACATGCAATAGACAATCCATGATTTGTGAGAACCATAAAGAAAATTCTGTGCCCAGTTTAGGTTTACTTTATGAGACAGCTGCATGTATGTCTGTATCTTATTACATCAGGCGGTGGTAATGCAGATGTCTTTGATAAAATGTATTCTTTTTCGGATTTTTTTATATCATGCGTGCAATCAAGGTTGCGCTGTGATCTTGCTTGTACAATTTGGCATTAATTAATGACAAGAGAACTAAATAATCAAATTATTTATTATTTATGTATTAGGCTGTATAAGCAATAATAAACATTGTTATTCTTAGTAGTATTTCATTTTATTTTTCATATTTTTACAAACTTTTCTTGGTCACAAAGCCTTATATTTATTTATATGTATATATATATATATATATATATATAAATATAAAAGAATATTATAGAATATTACTACAACTGTTTTATTTTTTAATATATTTTAATATGTAATTTATTCCTGTGATGGTAAAGCTGAATTTTCAGCATCATTACTCCTGTTTTTAGTGACACATAATAATAGAAATCATTCTAATATACTGATTAGTGCTCATACTTTTTACACAGCTGTTCCTGTGTAACATAAAATTTTTTTTAGTGATCAGTTTAATGCATCCGTGCTAAAAAAATATAAATATCTTCGTAAAGAATCCTTACTGAGCCCAAGCTTGTGTCTAATCAGATTGCCTGGACATCCGTTCAGCACGGGTGCTCTTGGATAATGATCACTATGCCATGGAGAAACTGAAGAGAAGAGTGCTGGAGTATCTGGCTGTTCGGCAGCTCAAGAGCACTCTTAAGGGACCCATACTGTGTTTTGTGGGACCCCCTGGTGTGGGAAAGACCAGCGTTGGGCGTTCCATCGCTCGCACTCTGGGTCGAGAGTTCCATCGTATCGCCTTAGGAGGAGTCTGTGATCAGTCTGACATCCGTGGCCACAGGTGAGAGGTCATTATAAAACTGAACTGTCTGATCTTCAAACAGGTATGCTATATGATACATATTGTCTCAGCGTCAGACTGCTTTGAAGAAGAAACTGTGGTTGGTCGTTTTACATACAGGTCAGACAGATTTTTTCTTTTTATGTAGGCTTTTCTTGGACAGAATAACTGTGGGTGTGACTTCAGGCTGATTATCAAAAGTCTGATTGCACATAAATATACACTATAGGTTACAATTTGTAGTTTGGCAAGATTTTTATTATTTTTGTAATAAAAAAATAAATAATAATAATAGATATATATACTGTATATGTATACAAACACATACAAGTATATATTTTGAAAATATTTACTTGTATTTACATGTATATATTTATGTTAAAAAAATATTTTAGTTATAAATGTAATAAATATTAAATACAAAAATGTTTCTTTAATATGCATGCCTGTATGTGTTATATATACATTAATGAGGGAAAAAATGAACTTAAATGATTTTAACAAATGGCTGCAATATAACAAAGATTAAAAAATTAAGGGGGTCTTAATATTTTCTGTACCCACTGTATACACAATATAATTGTATATAATTATAATATAATGTAATACAAATATATATTATGTGAACAACAACTTTTATTTTAGATGCAATTAATTGTGATTCATCATTTGACAGCACTGGTCTCAATGTCACATGATCAAGTCATCCAAATATGCTAATTTAGTCCTGAAGAAACCTTTTCTTATTATCAATTTTGAATACATGCTTAATTTTTTTGTGGAAACTGAAATTTTCCAGGATTCTTTCATGAATAGAAAAATAATATATATATTTTTGTGACAATGTAAAAGACTATTCTCTTTTTTTTTTGGTCATTATTGCATCATTGCTGAATAAAAGCATTGATTTCTTTCCAAAACAATCATTCTAACCCCATACTTTTGAAAGATAGAGTGTTAGTGTTGGACAGTATACTTTATCGTCATATTGTCTTATCGTTAGCCTGCAAGATCATGATACGAGGTATAATAATTTTTTTTTTTTACTTTGTTTCATTGCTAGAAAGTGGAGCAACTACAGCGTAAGGCTGAAAGCAACCTAATGTTATTAATATGACTGAATTAGTATTTGACGTGATAACAATTTAATAGAAACATTGTATTTTACTAATTATCATATTACATTTTCCCCAGTTGTGCAAACAGCAGCTATAGAAAACAAGTAAAGAACAGTGGCATCAGACATACTCGATATCTCTGACAACCATCTGTTAAGATAACTGTTTAAAAAAAAAAGAAAAAAAAGCATAATTTCCAGTGCATTGGCAATTACTTGTGACCCAACTCTGAAGTTACTGTGATTAATCCTGGTGTTACGTTACTAATCCAAGATCCCTCAGACGCTGAAACTCAATATAGCTATTCAGGCGTTGTTTTGCCATCAAACGGTGAGTCATTCACAACCAACATGTGAAGCATGCAGCGATGCAAATGTGTGCAGATGCGTCAGATTGAGGTATCAGACTGTGATGAACCCACCAAAGAGACGTGACGTAGTGCCCCTTCTATAACCAGAGAAACTTTAAACCATGACCTGAACTGATGACTTCTTTGATGTTCCCTCTGATCTCTTGTCACTATAGAAACTAGAAGGTGATAACAATCATGACACCCTGCAGGCCAGGGCGAGCCTTCGTGTTTTCTGATTGGTTAACGTCAGACCTCACACTCACACACGGAAAATGTGTCCTTAGGACAAACTGCTCTTAAGGGACTTTTCCCACACACTCTGTGCATTTGTCTTGTTCATTGCATGCCAGTTTAAAAGCGTCTGCATTAGTTTACTACAGTATAGTGTATAAAGTTTAATGACAGTCTTACACCCCCTAATGACTGTAATTAGGGCACAATTCCATCCTGTCTGTCTTCGCATCCTGTCTTTTGTCAGTTCAGTAGGATGAAATACTAGTTTTAGTGATTTAAACCACATCAGATGCACTGTTGCCTCATTCAGCAATATTATCACAAAGTTATTCATTATATTTATTCATTTTCAAATTGCGTTTGTGATTCGTGCTGTAACCTGTTACTCAGCCCATCAGTTATGTTCCATCAGCAGTAACACCTACTGACAGCCAACAGCGACCTGAATGGGACTGCGTCAAAACAGTTGCACTTCAGGTTGCTATGCAGGATGATTGTGATCTTTTCTTTTGTTTGCCCACCAGAGCACTGATACAGATCCTTTTCTATTTCATGATTTATCTCTCCTCACTAAACTTTTCTTCCCACTACTACTTTATCTCGATGTGTCTCCGTCCTCAGGCGCACGTACGTAGGTAGCATGCCTGGTCGCATTATAAATGGACTGAAGACTGTTGGGGTAAACAATCCTGTGTTTTTATTGGACGAGGTGGACAAACTTGGGAAGAGCCTGCAGGGAGATCCTGCTGCCGCCCTGTTGGAGGTGAGAAGCACTACATGTAGGTTGCAACTGCTACTTGCCTTGACCAGTCTCAGAAATCTTACGAGGAAATCTTAATATATTTATATATATTAGGGGTGTAATGGTACAAAAACATGATGGTTTGGCATAGGGCTGGGCGATATATATCGAACGGTTCTTTGATTAGCGGTAGATCTCCTGTTTTTAATTGCAGTGCCAGTTTATGAACAGAGCCGTAGATCACTGACAAGCTACGCGTTGAGTTTCGCGGGTGATTCAATGGCGTAGCTTCTCAGTGATCTACGGCTCTGTGTATAAGCTGGCGTTCCATTTGAAAACAGCTCATGGAGATTTACCGCTAATCAAAGAACCGGCTTTACTGACGAGATGCGCATAATATATCATTCGATATATATCGCCCAGCCCTAGTTTGGCATATACTTCAGTTTTGATATCACAGTTCAGAATCGTTTCAGTAGAGCAGGGGAAAAACTAAACACACACACACACACACACACACACACATATATATATATATATATATATATTTATAAATTAACAACAGAGGCCAAACTTAAATTCAATTACTATTTATCTTTGAACACAATAATCAACAATCAACTTAAAAAAAAATTGTACACTGCACTTAACGCAGTTTTAAAATATTTCACATATTTTCTATAGACTTCATTTCTATAGCGAATAAATGAGCTGTGGACACCTGTTGACTGGCCTGGGGTAAATGAAATGATATGTGCACTGATTGAGCAATTGTGGGACATGTTCATTTATGTTTATTTTGAGTTAAAACTGGTAGTAAAGAAGGGATGATCATGCTCACCCGAGCTCCGTGCTGCTGTTTAAACTGAGGTGTTTATACAGCCATCTGCTGCACCACATCAAAGTGCCAAAATACCATTTATTGTTTGAATTTCCTAAAAATAAATGGGCATAAATTGAAAGGTGAGACTTGATTCTTATCAAAAGTAGCAATATATAAACTGGAAGTTTCCAATGAATGCATGAATGAATTGTCTGTATGAATATGTGTACCAATACACCCCTAATAAAAAAAAGTTTGAAAGTAATATCGACCTCAAAAATGTGGATGGCATGTGATATGCTGGAGATGAAAGAGTGCAAAACTGACTGATATTTCTGTCAGGGCAGGTCGCTCTGTTCCAGTGTGATATTACCCAGACTCACTGCATAACATTATATGTTACGATACTAAGAGAAAAAAATTCTTGTTGTAATTGTTTGGTCTACAAGATCAGTTTGCATGCAAGGTAAGTGCATGCATACCATAGGTATAGTAGTAGGTTTGTTGTCCCTTCTGTGCACAGTATCACATATACATTGAAAATACATACACTTGAAGGAACATGAGCAGTTTGTTTTTACTGATATAAGTATCCAAATATCTACTGTGACGCAGCTGTTCCTGAAGCTCTGAACATCTGTATATCTGATTGTAATCCTCTTATCTCCTGGCGTGAGTTTTTACTACAGTGCAGCAGAGGAAGAGAAATGCATCATACACTTTTACCAGAGATCAGCAGTCTGCATCCTGTAATCAGAAGATCACCACTCAAACTCCATCTGGGGAGTGACGCTCATCTTGTACTGTAAAGCATGTGACCCTTTTCATTGTACTCCAGATAAAAAGTGATGTAGGGAAGTTCATCACAGGGCGGACATGACCTGGCAAGCTCAGCAGAAAGCTCTGTGATTGTTTTGTCAGATGCTGAGAGCAAGTAGGCTTTATTTAGGGAAGCATTTCATAAAAATTGTTTTAAGGTGGTTGTTTATAGCTATAGTGGTGATGTTTTAAACCTTTAACCCTGACTAATAAATGTTATCATGTAACTCACTCTTTGTGCTGAAGATATGCACAATACCTCTAATGGTGCATCTTGGAGAGGTTCACAATTGGATCAATTTTTTTTGGTTTTGCCAAGCAGCCTATCATCTTGTGAGCTTGGTGTAATTTAGTTACTTTAAGGTGTGTTCACGTTAGCACAGCTCAGACCTTAATTTCAAAGTGACAGCGGCAATAGTGAATCAGTCAAAGCTGTTACTGCCCCTCTTCCAGAACCGCCAGTTATTTTTTGGTTATGTCTGATTTGAAATGAGCCAGGAACTGTTTGGCTGTGTCAAACAAAAGCGTTTTAGCCAGCTGAAAATTGATGTGGATGTAATCTAGACTCAAGTCAAGCCATTGCTGTTCAGTCATTGTACAAGTGAAAGTGATGGTTGGTCGCTGTGATATTAGTTCTGCCCGTCCCCCAGTGTTATTGGACAGCTTTGTGAAAACTGACAGTAGTGTGTTAGTATAGGGACCAGTTCTCACTATTAAGTAGTTATTAGCAGGCATGTTATCAAAACGTTGGCTAGCTAACTATTAATAAGCACCAAATTAGCAGTTTTTTCATCAGCACCTTTTTTTAAAAAAACACAGTGCTTCCATTACAAAGAATTTAAAAAATATGCTGGTACTGTTTATATAGCATACGTCAGGTGCATGAGGCATTAGTTAATTTACTGACTGGTTGTTTGATATGGCAACCTGTATTAAAGGAACACGCCACTTTTCTTGAAAATAGACTCATTTTCCAACTCCGAGTTAAACGGTTGAGTTTTCTAGCATTTTTCAAATCCATTCAGCTGATCTCCGGGTCTGGCGGTATCACTTTTAGCTGTAGCTTAGCATAGACCAATAGCATCTTGCTCAAAAATGACCAAAGAGTTTCGATATTTTTCAATATTTTCTAAAACGTGACTCTTCTATAGTTCCATTGTGACTAGGTCCAATGTAAAATGGAAAGTTGTGATTTTCTAGGCTGATAGGAACTATAGTCTGATTCTACTTTAATAATTAAGGAACTTTGTTGCTGTACCATGGCTGCAGCAGGTTCAGTGCTATTTGGATTCAAAAACTGTAAAACTCAAACGTTTAACTCTAGTGGAGTTGGAAAATTGGCCAATTAATAAAAAAAAAATGGCATGCTCCTTTAAGACAAGTCATGTCACTCGGTGGCCATCTTTGAGTGCAGCTCGTTTCTCTTTGTATTGGAAAAAATAAAATTTCGCTCAAAATGTTGACTAATCTTATGATGAAAATTCATATTTGAAATCACCAATGAAATCTGTCAACTGTGTAATAAATGTTGTTTCTTTTCGAATAGCGTTATAAAAAAAGCTTATTTCTTAGGCGAGTTTAATGATAGATACGGTGACGCACTGACTTTACACATCAGTAGTTGGCTATTATTATTCAGAAGGCGGTGCTTCCTGTAATTGATCAGCCATGTTAAGCGTTGCATTTTTCCCTATTCAAAACTGACTTGTGTCTTGGGTATTCTGTTGTATTTAGATTAAGATAAAATTTTTAGATTAATAAGATAAATATTATATACAAATATTTTACAAAATATTGGTATTGGTTAGCATAGGTATACAAGAACTGTTTAGAACGGTGTGATAATATGTGAATCCTTAATAAATATATATATTGATAAGTGTTAGTTTTGTTTATGTACCATAGTGCTGATTCTAACGGGGCTTGAGCAGCCTACTGTTGCTATGGTTACCACCTCAGACTAGAGCAGTTTCTGTTCATGTTAATGATCCATTTGACATGTGGGGAAAATACACTCGTACTTCTAATCTAACTTTTGTGTTACAAAATTATGCAATAAGCTGAATTTGAACTGTTTGTGTATTTTTAAGAAGTCCCCACATAAACTGCTCCTAAGGCACCAGCTGAATTTTGTGATATTTATCAGGTTCTGGACCCGGAGCAGAACCACAGCTTCACCGACCATTACCTCAATGTGCCGTTTGACCTCTCACAAGTCCTCTTCATTGCCACAGCGAACACCACGGCCACCATCCCCCCTGCTTTACTGGACAGAATGGAGGTCCTCCAGGTGCCAGGTCAGAGTTCAGTCACGGACAAAAAAGACAGCAGGATGTGGCATTGACAATGTGACATTTTTAGTGATTAATTCCTGGATAATTTAACTCGAACACAATTACCTCTATCCTACAGTTGAGCAGATGGTTTTGTAGTTGAATGCTTGATTAGTATATTGTAATTTGTGTTCTGAATATCAGCATGTGTGTCTCATTAGGATACACCCAGGAGGAGAAGGTAGAAATCGCACATCGGCACCTGATCCCTCATCAGCTGGAGCAGCACGGACTGACCCCACAACAGCTCCAGATCCCACAGGACACCACAAAGGATATCATCAGCAAGTATGCACACAAACACACACACACTTAGGGTTTTGTATTCTAAAGGGGTTCAGGCTGATAATGGCACTTGATAACTCACTTGGAGGACAGAAGGGTGAGATTAAAGTGTCCAAACATGAGCAGTCATTGTCAATTAAGAGCTAATCACGCAATAACAAATGAATCCACCTCTTCTCTTCATCCGCATTTAAGTTATCATACCACTTGCATTTGTTTTTGCTCACACTATATCTAGATATGGACTGTATATATTTATTATGTATATATAAATAAACACACATGCATACGTTTAGAAAATATTTAGAATATATATAGAATATAAATAGAATATATTTAATATGTGCTCAACATATTTTCTTAAATAGATACAGATATGTTTAGTTGTCTCATTCTTTCCTTCAAAACCATATCTTACGACAGGCTGCCAAACTTCTCTTCTAAATGTCTGTAGTCCTTTAGGGATTGTCAATTAGAGATGTTTGCAGAGCAAACTAATTAATTACCTCAGAGGTTGCTAATTCTGGGATGATTATCTGCTAAAAAGCAATCAATACATGGCCCCGGCCCAGTAGTGGCGGCAGTAATGATTTGTGTGTGAACGTGTTTGTAGGTACACACGGGAGGCAGGCGTGCGCTCTTTGGAGAGGAAGATCGGGGCCATCTGTCGAGCAGTAGCTGTGAAGGTCGCTGAAGGTCATAAGGTCTCTAGAGCGGAGTCCCCCACTGAACAACGTGCAGGTAAAATTGGGTCTTTTTCATCTCACACATCATTGTTGTTTACGGCTGGAATTACACCGGCTCTGCTTCAGTCGTAGACTCAGGATTGATGGTCATGGCCTTTGGGCAAAGATAAGATAAAACAAGTCTGTCCCAGTGAGGTCTTGTCTTTGTCTCCACCCACGCTGAAATGTCATTGGATAAATAAATGTGTACATATAGCTACATGTTCAATCTTAAGTATGTTCTTATTGGCTGAGATGATAATATTTTGCTTTCATTGAGAACAGGATAATGTATAAAAAACTGAAAACACTTTGCGCTTGGTTTGGACACACATTCATTCTGTGGCAGAATTCACTTTTAAAAACTCTAATCAAAACATGACACAACTATTATTATTATTATATGAGTTTAAAATAAAATGAATGTAAATAAAATAAAATTAAACTATTATAAATATAATACAAAAAATATTGAAATATAGTTACTATTAGAATTTCAAATAATGTTATCAAGTTATTATGCATAAAATAAAATAATTTTTTATTGTATTATTAAAAATATATTTAATGAAATGAAAGATTACATTGTAATAAATGTAATTAGAGCATATTTAAAATATATTTAAATCAAATCATTTTAATTGCAATTCATTTCTTAAATAAAATAAATGATATTGAATTCTTATTTAATAAATTTAATATATAGCATACAAATGTTAAAATAAAGTTATTTTAATGTCTGTGCAAAATAATTTATAAAATAATACAATTCAATTATGATGAATTAAATATACTATAATGTAAAATACTAAATTATATTAAATTAAAATAACACATTTTCTTTTATTAAAAAGGGAAAATATTTTATTTTACTTCATAAAAGAACAATTGCATTGGATTATACGTTTAATTATATTTATCAAATATGTATTTTGTTATACAAATATTTTTTGAAACAAAATGCATATATAAATCGAACATAAGAAATGTATAATTTCTTTTGAATAAATTACATATTTTATTATCGCTGGCGTTTTAGTTTTTACATTTTATTTTATTTTCATATTATTTTATATTATTTTCATCACATACTAAATACTGCCATTTATACTGTCACCACTACCACTAGTCTTGCATCTGGTAGGACACTCTGAGTATGCGTTCGACTAAGGAACATTTCTTTATGTCTATCGTGTATTGCTTCCTGACAGCAGTGCCTCAGAAAGGGTTTAGCATTCCGTGCCACATGCAGAAAGCTGACTTCAGCACAATCCATAACACATACTTACCCTCGCTGTGCCACACAGACGGAATCAAGTACACACTAACTCTGGAGATGTGTTCAGACTAAAGAGTGTGTGTAGGGAACCCACGCTGAGAAATTATCAAATGTACAGTCAGAAGTAGTCGTCTCACATGTTATGAAAACCTCAGCAAACACATGCACATATTGGTCATCAATCTCTCTAAGCACGGGCCCCCTGAGAGGTGGAGGAGGGTAAAGCGTGGTAACAGACGGCCTTAAAACCCCCCTTCACGTCTCGCTGCAGCTGCTCCTCTGTAACAGAAGTAATAGCTAGTTAATGCTCTGTTCAGACTCTGATTTAACCCAACTCTGCTTCTCAATCCACTCCTGCATGGCCCATGTGTGCGATCAGATTTAGAGATGTGAGGGTCAGGGGTTTTCTTTTGCTCTCCATGTTGCCTGACGGACAGAATAAAGCTTTGAAATGAGTCTATGAGTGCTTTTATTTATATGCAGTCTCTCTGTAGCAGGTTTTGTTCTTAGTCTGAACATCATGACAGCTGTCGCATGTGCTTCCTGCTGTTATCTTTCACTACATTCAGTACATCTCAGTCTTCTTACAGTTCAGTGTCTGCATTAACCTCTTGAGTTACGGGGAAATGAAAGGGTTGGTTGTTCAGGCATCAGACATCTTTGTGTAGTTTTTTAATGTATAAAAACTATTGAGTGCAGTTTTAAAGTTGGCATGAGCAGTGTTTTTTTTAATGTATATGTGTATGCACAGTACATGCCAAAAGTTTGGACACACCTTCTCATTCATTGTGTTTTCTTTATTTTCATGACCATTTACATTGGTAGATTCTCACTGAAGGCATCAAA
>JAUMHQ010000081.1:12753397-12772627 GCA_032361165.1 Enteromius paludinosus
ATATATAATTTTTTTTTTTTTTGTAACGTATCATTAACGTACATATTGTATATACATATTGTATGTAATATATATGTTATTTTTTGACATGTTTTTATAAGTATGTAACCAGAGCTGTCTATGTTTGTAGGTCTCGGAGCGATTGACTCTGCCAGGTGTGGCGATCGGTCTGGCCTGGACTCCGATGGGTGGAGAGATCATGTTTGTGGAGGCCAGTCGTATGGAAGGAGAAGGTCAGCTGACTCTGACGGGACAGCTGGGTGATGTCATGAAGGAATCAGCCCATTTAGCTATCAGCTGGCTACGCAGCAATGCCAAAACCTACTTCCTTACTAATGGTAAGTTACAGACATACACTCCGTTAAAATTCCAAATGTTTTCAATGAACAATTACTATTATTACAATTAGAAATTAGAGTGTGTTTCTAAATGTAATTTATTCCTGTGATGACTGTGAGCGAGACCGATTTATGTGTTTGGATGATGTTGTTACAGGCAGCGCTGATCCTCTGGAGGGTACCGATATCCACTTGCACTTCCCCGCAGGTGCCGTCACCAAAGACGGACCCTCCGCCGGTGTCACAATCGTAACGTGCCTGGCCTCACTGTTGAGCGGGCGGCTGGTGCGCTCTGATGTGGCCATGACCGGAGAGATTACTCTGAGAGGACTGGTTCTGCCGGTGAGGAACACAGCGCACATCCTTTACAGAAATGGATTTTATTTCAAAACTATTCATCATTAGAGGTTGCTGATTTCTCACACTCGTCTCTCTACAGGTGGGAGGTATAAAGGATAAAGTCTTGGCAGCTCATCGAGCCAATCTGAAACGACTTATCATCCCCAAGCGCAACGAGAAAGATCTGGAGGAGATACCTGCCCATGTGCGAGCGGACCTAGATTTTGTTTTGGCCAGTACTCTGGATGAAGTCCTGAATGCGGCCTTTGATGGCGGTTTTCCCGCAGCTGTCAATCATCCACAAGTCGTCAGCAAACTCTGAGATTGTAGCTGCTAGACAAGCTTCGACACTAAGCACTTACTCTCACCTTGAATACTAGTTTTCTTCAAGTCGACCTAAATTTCCTCCTGATTCATTCATGATTTAATTACAGATCATGTGTAAGAGTACAGTTTTGTTCCTGTAGAACAGACAAAAGTCGATCTGACCCTTTTTGATATGTTTATACTGTAGATAATTATACACGGTTTTTATGAAATATTGTGGTTTAACCAAGAGTTCATTAATTCATTCTTTAAATGAATTACACTAAAGTTCCTAAATATGACAACTGCAAAAATGTAATATATTGGTAACCATGTAATAATTAAAGGAATAAATTTGGTTAAACAAGTTAGCATTAAATAACTGCCAGAAAACTCATTCTTCCTTTAAGATGTCACACCAGACACAATCTCCTTTGAAGTGTTGTTCGTAAAATATCATATTCAACGTCTATATTTATAGTTACTTGTTGAATCAGTTTTGAATAAATTTGGACATGTCAAAATAATAAATGTGAGTTTACAATAGTTACAAATACAGATAAAATATTGTCACCTAAATATTGTTAGTGTACCGTTTCTCTGTGCTACTGAAACAACTGAACCACATGCTGTTGCTTAATTTTGCTGTTGCCGTGAACAATTTGATAAGATATACAGCAAACAAAGCTGACATCTGACCTGCTTTAATGCATTCTTCATGACTAATACCTGCACGACGGCTCTGTGCTGAAAATGCAAGGCGTCTTTGCAAATGCAGTACGATGTAGACTATCCACTTTCACTTATGTCTGTTTAAAGCCAAATTGTGTAGAGACCGCTTTAGGCTATATATAGGTTAAGCTCTGTGAAATGTATAAATGCTGGCGCTACCTCAACTTGTTTGAGCATCTTAACCAACAAATTGACTACCAAAATTGACAGCTTGGGGTTTAACTCATATATCCAACTAGGGGAAGGATAGGGAAAAAATATATTTACATAAATCACAAATAAATAAAAAAATACATTTTGTAGTTCCATTTGCTGACAAAATCCCCCCCAGGAAGTTCATACCATGAGTACGATTCAGATCTTAGCAAGAGGAAAATTCCAAAAGAGGAAACATAGAAAACAATAACCACCCACTTTGCCAGCAGTCTTGGTTCTGAATGTTTCCTATTCATTTCCTTCAATGGGATCTGAAAAAGCCATGAAATGAAAAACATCAGTTATAAAAACTATATAACGTCAGTTGATGGGTAGTGTTGTTGTTTAACATGTTGTTAAAAAGCAAGTTGGCACAAAATCAAGGGAGCAAGACTCCACCGCCAGCTGCGACTCAGAATGAGCAGTGAGAAAAATTCACAGAGGGTATGAAAAAGATAGATTTATTTACTGGCAAAATAGAACAAAACAATAAAACAAATAAAATTAGAGATCAGGACTAGCAACAGTACAATGTATCCAGAGAGATGTTTGGCTTTGCTTCACCCTATCCTTGCAAAAAAAAAAAAAAAAACAGAAATACAGACATACAAAGAACAACAGCAACAAAAATATTGACTTACAAAAGAGAAAAGAAGACACTGATGTCTTCTGAAGAACAACACTATCTACAAACACTGAAGATTAGCCACAAGGTTACAACAGCCTTTTTCATTCCGTTTTCTTATAAGTCATTACAAAATGATAATTATGACAATAATCATTATAATAACTGTATTAATTGCCCCGGTTCCTAGCCTGATATTCAATGCAGTGTTTGCTCCAGTGTTTGTAATTGAGGGCTTCCAGGTTAAGGAACAAAACTTATGATCTCACACATACTGTACAACTTGTATCCATCTTTTAAGAGTAGTTGATATATATAAAAAAAAAATAAAAAAAAAAGTGTGGCTTTTATAACCTGGCTTGATGTGCGTGTGCCAAGCTATCCCTTCAAAAACAAACAGGAGAAACACTGCAGCGACAGGCAGAAACAAACAAGACTTCTAAAATGAAATCTGGACTTGCTATAACTTATCCAGTGGTCATGCACCAATTACCAGAACCTTTCTGTATCATACTCAAGGTAGGAGAAATTAAAGGGAACAAAAAGGGGTGGTGGGGGGGGGGATTAGAATAAAACAAAACCTAATATTTCAACATAAAAGTTAGTGTTTTATCTGAACTGAAATGCAAAACGTCTTGGGAAACGACAACCGAACGAACAAAAACTTTGCTCTAAGGGTTGCATTTTGAGCAAACCCCACTCCAGAATTAATCAATATTCCCGACTGCCACCCAGCTCAGCGTGCCGTTCCTCCAACCCTTGTTTTAAATGCCACATTTGCAAATGTCCATCCCACAAACGTGGCTTTCCGACACCTTCAAGGGCAATGAATGTTGCTCTCAAAAATGTAGAATACATTAATTATTTAACTTATGTAATATTGTAGCATAAAATTGAGAACCCAGGAGTTCTGGTTGGACGTGCCAAGCTCCAACCAATAACAGTTTTTTTTTTTCTTTTTTTGATGACTACTCGGAACGAACAACAGCAAAAAGTTCCCTAGGTTAGCTACTCCCCCACCCCTCCCCCCAAGCACAACTCAAGGTATCCTGCGGTGTATTGAAATGTCTGGTTTCGTGTTTGTATGCGTTCAAGTATGCCCGGCTGTTAGTCCTCAGCACATGGATATGGTGACGTTGATGCCCAGGTTGCCGTTCTCTGCAAACAGCTGAGCAATGGAGGTGTCAAACACAAGGCAGTCACTGTTCATGATGGCGGTGGCAATTCCCTCGTGAATGGAGCGTGGCGTCGCCTCCCAAGTGAGTCGCCTTCGGTGGCCATTCAACTCCAGCCGGTAGGCGAAGTTTTCTGCCTGTTTCCTTGTGCCGATCAGCTGCACGATGGCAAAGAACTGCTGGTGGCCGTCGTACTTCTCCTGCTTCTCCAGCACGAGCATAAAATGGAATCCGAAGCACGACTGCATCATGACCCAGTCCACCGCCCCAGGCAAGTTGATATCTGTGGCCAGGAAGACAATATCCTCACCTTGTAGCGTGGTTATGGACTTGTGCTGGTGCAGCAAGTGGGGCATGACGGCGTCGAGAGATCCCTGCCACTTGCAGGAGGCGCCAGGACAGGGGCAAGAGTATGGCCGGAATTCACAAAGCTCCTCGTGTTCGGCCTTGTCTGTGTGCGGTAGGGTGACTTCGCAGCCCGATGAGGCATACTTGCATGGGAACAGCACTGAGTTGGCCACTTTCTCCATGGCCAAATTGCGGATTGAACCAAGAGGACCTCTGCAAGTGGGGCAGCAGGTGAGTTTGGGCCGGCAGTTGCTACAAACCAAATGGCCACTCTGGCACTGCAGGATGGGCGGCAGCACATAGTCAAAACAGACCGGACACTCGAACAGGCTGGCAAGGTCACTGTTGGACGCGGTGGTGCCCGACAAAGTAGGGACGCGCTGAGAAGGGGGACACTTAGAGGTTCCTGTGGGCAGCGCTGTGGCAGTCTGGCGACTCATTTCTAAGGGAGACAGAAAAGAGAGTTAGCATGGTTAACACAGACCGCCAAAAGGAAATTGAGGTACAAATCCAACTGCAGATGAACTCTATTATGCATGACAACAGAGATCAGCTGCCATTTAACACACCTGAGGACCTGAGCACCTCTGCATCCTGAACCTAAAGCAGTAGACATTTTAAAACACAGCCTCGGGGTAAAAGACACACTTTTCTGCTAATTCAACCAGTATGAACTGTAAATAAAGCTACGAAAGGGCCCTGTTCTTCCTGAGTGGCCCATAGATATAGCCGTCTAGTGCCACCGATAAGTCAGACGCGGGCCTCTGGGGAAGGCTTGGGGCAGCTATTTCTAGCACCACTAAAATGCACAGATCTTCATGCATCATTTTTTTTTTTAAGCCAGACATGGAGAGTGGACTCTAAAGACCAGAGCGCATGTCTGCATCAGGACTGTTTCTATGGCAACAAGCTGCAGTGACAAGGGTGTATGTGTATGGGATAGCCTGTGGAGAGAACTATAGGACTTGGGATGGATTCTTTCCTAAAGCATGACAGAAGGACGGTGTAACACTGCTATTATAACCTACATCCACAGTCAATAGTCAGTCAATAAGAAGCACAATAGCAACTGTAAATCAGCACTGGAGAGCAAATAAAAAAAGTCTGATTGCAGATTTAACAGACCTCAATTAAGAGACTACAGAACAAAGCAGAGGCACGGCAGGATCAGAGCACAGTAAATCGTCTCACATGGAGGAATAAGGACAGTGCCAGAAAAGAGGGTGGGGGTGTGAATAGACGACAAGGTCTCTGTGTGTGTGTGTCTAGGTGGCTTAGAATCTGCTAGTAAACACATCTGTTCTGATAAAGCCTTAAGTATTTTTAGTCTCCTCACTGAGCGGCTCTCTGTGTATAACAACTGAGGCCAAAATTAGCCCAAGCACAGGAGCTAGCACTACGTCCTCAATGCCTTTCTAGGCTTGTAGTCAAAGACCAGAGGATTTGAAATGGCAACGAAATATATATAACATGATTTACACAAATTCCTCGATCATTAACCTTTTTTCTTGGAACATAATTTATATCAACCAGTCAGAAGGAAAGGGGTTAGCCTTAGGTCCCAGAAGAACAAAGTATGTTGCAGGAACATGTTTTACTTCATCACTTCAAAGCAAAACTATATTTAAGATTTGTACATCTAGAAGTACCAAACCCATAACCTTGATTGTGCCATTACAAAACCAAAACTGGGTACTTATGTCAAGGGTGTCCAGTCTTGCTCCTGGAGGGCCAACGATCTGCAGAGCTTAACTCCAACTCAAACAAATCTATTCCAGCTAATCTAGGTCTTGAGGATCATTGCCGAGCTCTGCAGGATGTTGGCCCTCCAGGAACAGGACTGGACACAACTGGCTCATGTTGAGATGTGCACTTATTTCCAGAGCAGTTGTCACTGATACAATAAGAGAAGCAAAGACAGTCCGTCTGCTTGACGTTGAGCCAAAGCGACAGCAGGGTAACTTCCCACCACGAAACAGTCTGAGCAGCTGATGGCTGTTGTACACTACTGTTACGACACTGTTTCTCCATTAAGCGGAGGTTTTAATGACAGCTGAAGTGATGCATGTGTCTCACTAAGAGGAAAGGTGTAAATGAATTGGAAGGGAAAGCAAGCATATAGGTCCCATCAAGTTTAGAGTTGGAGATAATTCCTTCTCACAGTTCAAGCACTATTTATGGACACTGACTTTTATAAGTTGTACTTGGCAGGCATACTACAGTACTTCTGCCAAAGCTAAACATCATGGAGGGGGCAAAGACGCATTCCAGAGAAGCATGTTCAAACATCATGTTCATCCAACTGGTTTTATCTTAAAATTAACCTTCAATGTAATGAGCAAGAATAAGTGTCAGTTCATCAATGCAATGTTTAAAATCTATTCGTTCAATTTGGGTTATTCCTTTGGAAAGATATAATATTGTGACGGTTTGCTTTCCTTTTTAGTCCACTGTGCCAAAAGTATATAAAGCCAGAAATTATACGGCACATAAATAGACTCTAGAAGAAAGTGACAGTGGTAGAAGCCCTTGTGGCATTGCTGATTTTTCTTTGTAAAGTTCTTTGTCTGGGAATCAAAAGAACTGTGGCGTGCCTCTTTCCTCCAGCAGTGCTGAGCTGCTATGTCAGTGGAAAGTTTGCAGTCCATCATATATAACAGGAAATCCTGTACCCCGGAGGAAGTGGTTAGAACTCGTCAGGTCTTCTAATGGTGTTAGGAAGACAGAACAAATGGCAATGCAACTGCACAATCTGAAGATACAATACCCAAGACTGTTATTTGTGTGTCTCAGATAGACAGTTAGGCCAGGTAACTTTAGTACATCAGACAGTGGAGCCTCAGCAAAACATCAGCATTAATGCTAAGGGTAATATCATCAGTGGTGCCGAGCTCAGTCAGAAAGGCAGTTGGACAAGTCATAGTTAAGTCTTAATGGTGCTCTATGCGATGTTGCAGGACTTTAGCTAATTTTTTCATTTTTATCTCAAACTGTATGCATCACCCCTTGATCGTCTTGCGGTCTTCCCTCTGAATACATTGGGAAAAAACCCGGTCTTGAAAGACAACACAGAGGCTGCTATACCAAAAGAAACACTATGGGCACCACAACAAAAACAAACTTGGGCCAACCAATTGGCAAGAAGAGGTGGTGTTTAATGCACGTTAAAGTCCACCTCTTTTTGCCGATTGGTTGGCCGAAGTTTGTTTTTGCTTTGGTGCACATCCTGTGCCCATAGTGTTTGCAAGATTGCATAGAGCACCTTTAAAATCCAGGCACACAGAAAACAAAACAAAAAAAAGTATGTCAACAACACTTTTTAACTATGCAAGGTCAACATAAGTAAACCTGTAAAAAAATCTTTACAGCTAGGTACTAAATAAAAACATCGGGGCCAGATGCACAAACTTAGCATCTACATTTAGCAGTTAGACGAGGGGCAATCAGTTTTATTTTCTGGATTCATCTTAAACTAATCTATGTTTTTATGCAACCAACATAAAAGAAAGACTAATCTAAAGCTTTTATGTAATTAGCCCCTGGTCTAATGCCACTGACAACTAAAAGTGTTGTTACCACTACTGTAATGTAATGTAAGAACCTACAAAGATTTGCACCTGTGTGTCCAATGTGTTTCTGGGGTCACAGAAATCGTTAAAAGTTTAGAGAGTTCAAGCCAATTCCACACGATGAGTGAACAAAGCGTTTGGTCGTCACGAGTCATGATTATTTGCAGAGCAGAAATATAGCAATTTGTGAAATCTCAAACAATTTTCAATGACATCATTAAAAGATCTCCCCCCACATCCACCCCCCCACACACACACCCACCCACAAGTCTTATCTTAAGAAAGATTAAGAAAAGAAAAAAAAAGGTAACGCAATCTACCATATACCATAACCTGAAGCAAAAGTAAAAAGCACAAATCACTGGAGTCGTCACTCATCTCCAAGTCAGGACACAAGATAATTGCAATGTAGTCACTTTTCAAATATTCTAATGTTTGCTGATGAATTCAAATATCAAAACTGCAAGCTAAGTTTGTGATGCCTGAAGCACAAGCTGAGACTTTACACGTCTGGTAAGAGATATGGGCTGGTTTCTGATGAGACATGACAACATAAATGCTGAAAAAAAAGAAAAATCATATCAAGGCATGCTTGAATACACAATTTCAACTGAACATTCTCATAATTCGATATGTTAACAGGGGTCATGACATGAGAAATCAAATTTCCCTTGATATTTTTGGCATATAAAAAGGACTTTGTACCGTTAAACAACCTGAACGTTTCACAGCTAAGGTTAAAACAAATGACAAACAGCTATCGTTTGACCATAGGCCTGCCCACCAGCATTCAGTTGCTCAATAGCTTGATTATGCTGCATGCAAGTGTCACGTCACAAAGCAAATAGAAATGACAATCACTGCTGCTATCTTGTCTACACACTACACAAACTATACAGATGTGCAATCGCTTTCTGACACAGTCCATGCATGAGAGTTTCGTCAATAGGACAAATGAAATGAAGGCATATTTGCTTTGACGCGTTTGGTTTACACAGCTTGTTCGCATCTTTGTAGATTATCAAAAGTATCTCAGCATAAAGAACACATGGACAGTTGATTTTTAAAAGGCTTCTGGGATTGCGGCTGGTTACTGGCAAGCTTTAAAAGACCTGACCCTTAAAACAGGTCGTTTTCGAGGGTCAGAATGAGGGCTGAAAATAAACATTTTACCACACATTTATGTGCAAAAAAAATTTACATTACAAGAAAACCTCTAGAAACATTAAAAAGAAAATGTTAAAATCCATGTCATGACCCCCTAAGTGAATAGTAAAAATGAATAAAATCAAGAAGCAGAATCTGTTTAAGCGCTCTGAATAAATAACCATTGAAAAGGGATAAAGGGAAATGAGAAAATGAAAGATGATCTTCTGCATCTTGTTTAGACGGTACAAAGTTGCATAACTAACCTCTCTGACAAACACCTACATTAAAGAAACACTTGAACAGTTTCTTAAAATGCAGAGGCAGAACCATCTAATATCCATTTGCAGGCTCACAATCTGATAATAGACTTATTAATGACCATAGATAGAAATGTAAGTTTTATACAACTCTGGTTTCGTGTTTAATCAGGTACAGTAATAATGTGGTCTGCCGCCAGACTCCATGGAGAGGTTTGTAGTCAAGCGCTTTGTTCACTCAGTAGGTGTTACCATTGGATTTGAGCTTGCTGCAGCCTTTGTAATGCAGTTAGCCTTCTGCAACATTCTGGAATAGGAATTAGTTTTATTCCTGAGATCTGAAAGCAACACTCAAAATGGAAAATAAATGTTTTGTGGCTCATTAAGATTTATGATTAAAGTTTGTGTTGCTCTTTTAATTCCTTTATTAGGCTTGTATGTGTTATGGAAACAAAATTGTAGAAGCAGAAGGGGTTTGTGGGATACATTCTGGGACATGCACCAATAAAATAAACTGCTTTTGGTGTAGTTTCATTTGTAAACAGCGTTGAACAGTTTTCTGGGAGAAGCCCTTTAAAAGTGATGGAAGGCACAGACAAGAAGTTTAGTATGCAGGCCACTGGTGGATGAAGAGATTAAAACCAAAAAGACGGCAATGTGCAAAACAATTTCCTAAGAGATGGGCTTTACAATGTCCAGACAGGGACTGAGAGTGAATATAAGCACAAGATCTTATCCATCTTTCCTCAAATATTTCTAAATTTACCAAGAAGCCCTGTACATCCCCCCCATGAACTGAAGCCGAACTAAACATCAGCTGAACATGAAATAAAGCATCACATCCAAGAAAAACCCAACCCCTTTGCAAGTTTCAACGATCCTACATTTCCAAAGGCCTACACATTGGCAGTAGTCTCTGTCTGGATAACATAAACATTGCATGTTCTAAAAATACAATAACAGAACACACACAGTGAGAAAATAAAACTGAACACTTGCCTTCGTCCATATGATTCCCAAGTACGTCTTTCTTCTTTCCTTGAAATGTGTGGACCTCTGGAATGATAGAGAACACAAAAAGAGAGGCTTGGTTAGTCTTGTAAAATACAACGAAGACAATGTAGATCTACCTGTGTTTGTTTTCCAATTGTAGAGACGCTTTTCTGGTTTATTTTAGAAGTGAACATGTTTGGTTTTTCCACAAAAGAATAAAAGGGGTGAAAATCCGGTCTCACAGCTAGTCGGTTTGTACATTGCATAATCAAAGAAACGAAAAAAGTGGTACCATGCTGTTTAAGTGTCACTAACTAAAACAACAACTACTTAAGTATTGCAAATACTTCTTAAAACATTGTTCTTTGACAAGAATGACTTTCTAATCATCCAAACACAACTTTTTGTCTATTGCAACTGTATAATTAATTATAATAAGACAAGAGTCAAGGAAACGGGGAACAAAACCGGTACAAAACAAGTAAAACAGATATTTCTTCATACCATGATGTTAAGAAACAGACACACCCCTCCAACCGACCTCCTAGCCGGTTAAAGCTGATACTCATGGTGGGCAGGACTAATGCACAGAACAACAGCGTCTGGGCTTCACAATGATTTCTCCACATTAGGCCACACTTCAATATTTTATCAGAAGCCATTCAAAATGGAAGGTCGATCAATATGCATTAAAGTATCTGGTGAAATTATTCAGCAGTTTAAGAGACGTAGAAGTCTAAATCTGGCAGATGGTCAATATCATGGATCAGCGTGACCAAAAGCCCACAGGGACTTAAAAGCTGAAAACTCAATTTTGTTTTGATATCAACAATCGTAATTGACTCTGCTGCTAGTATGAGAACCTCATGATTAAGTTATGAATCCATTCATGAGTCATACAGGGACCCGTCTCGATCTACCAAATCTCGGGATCAATTCTATGTTATATAAAAAACAAATGGAGCCATTTTAAAGCCACCCAAGTTTTGGCTTGAAGAAGAAAATGTAGGACAAGATAAAAGGCATAGAAATGTATTGTGGGTAGTTGACAAACAGACATAGATTTTTATGATTTTTTTTTTTTACATATATTTCATGTTAACGTTTTTATTTTTTATTATTTTAAGTGAAAATAGTCACTATTCACTCATTTTAAGTAACTTATTATTAACCTAGTATAAAATTTTAATAGTCATGTAATTTGACTTCCAAAAAAAAAAAAAAAAAAAAATTAATTCATACAATACAATCAAAAATGCATTTTATTGAATTAGCCAAAATATGGAAACTATGGAAACAAAATTGCATAATTGAATTGAGACATTTAAATTGAGGATAAAGTACTGATTTCCAAAGGTTTCTATAAAAATATATGTATGTATGAAGAGAC
Source organism: Enteromius paludinosus (assembly GCA_032361165.1). NCBI lineage: Eukaryota > Metazoa > Chordata > Actinopteri > Cypriniformes > Cyprinidae > Enteromius > Enteromius paludinosus. The sequence continues at coordinate 12,764,814 of JAUMHQ010000081.1, forward strand.
AATGAAAATGTTATGTCATCCACTAGTGCTGCACGATTAATCATATCGCAAATCGCGATGTCAGCCTTTGCGATTACATTACAGCAAATGTTGCGATTATATTAAATAAATAAATATATTCGTGGACGTAACAAGACATTTATTCTTGCTCACACCAGAAGCGAATGAAGCGGTAAGCACGAGTCATTTACATCTTAAGTCAATGTAAAGATGCCATTAGACATCCTGCAGCAGGATTTGCGCAAATTAAGCTTTACAATGCACTCATAAGCAGTGCGTATTCAGAACAGGAGTGCGCGCCGATTGTGCTTTCATTCTGGCAGCTTGTACTGCAGGCTGTAGACAAGCATCTTTCTGTCTTATTTTCCAGCGTTCATCTCCGAACACTGTGTGCCATGTGCTTTGATTTATGTCATTTCTCTGCACCTGCTACGCGCTTCTGCGCTGCCCCTGCGTGAAAGCTCTCATCCGTTAACATGGGCACCAGAAAAAATACGGGCTGCTTACGCCCAGCTGACCTTTTGACCTTAATAATCGCAATTGCACATTTTTCCCAAATCGTGCAGCCCTATCATCCACCCATATATACACAAGACACATAAACACATGTTCTTCCGGTCTGCAAGTCAGTTGCCTTAGCAGATAGACGAGTCAAAGCTTGCTCTCACTGTACTGTCCCACTTTAATGTTCAGCCCCCCCACACCAACCCAAAACCCATGTGTATCCTACTCTACACTATTACACTACTAATGGACCGAACATAAAAGCACAGCTGAGTACAAAACACTGGAACAATGCACACAGCATATCTGATGACAGCTTCATTGAAGCAACGCTTCCATGTCTTAGACTCAAGCTTTCCACAAACACACACACACACCGAGAAAATAAAACCAAGGATTAGAAGGAAATCGGCATTTCAAAACAAACAGAGAAGAAAATAATAAGTCTTCCCTCTCAAAATAGACAACTTTCCCTTCTTTGTCCACAGAAGACAGCACAGGAATGTTACAAGAGGCCCAAAGGACAGCAACTGTGAGAATGGATTGGTTTTCTTATTTCACAAAAGGGTATGCTACATATGAATGTGTTTTTAATGTACTGATTGTCTTCTGGTTTGTGTCACAAGTGAAAATACTGTTACTTAGTCCCTTCAACAAAAGCGTTTGTCCAATGTTGTTTTGGATTAACGTTGTTTGGACTTTAATGGTATGGAGATGGCAAACAGTTAAAACTTTCTTTAAAATATTTCTGCATTCCACAAAGGTTATTCAGGTATAGAATGATAAAAAAATTAGTAAATGAGATAATAGCTTTCATTAAGGGCAAAGTAAATGAGAGACCAATGAAACAGTCAACCTCTTAAGTTTGTAAAGTTAGTGGTGGTAGTAAACAATGCAAGCATGGTTCTTTTACCTTTAGGTTTACTAGCAGTTCTGGCCGCTATGCAAGAGAAGAGCTTGAGCACCCCCTTCCATGAGTACACAGGCTGTAGTCTAATGGTAGACGACATGGGGAGCAGATTTACTCTTCATCATGCTTTCCATAAAAACAAAAGGCCCTGTACAAGAGGGTCCCTCCTTTTCCGTTTCACACACGTTTTCCTACAGTCTTCTAAGAGCAGCTTAAGATAGAAACACAGCTCCAACAGGTCACCTAGGGCCACGGTAAGTTATCCCCAACCCCCCAAAGGAGGAAGGAATGAGACCCAAAACACCTAACTCGTACAATCTGCGTAATTCCGGCAAGTGCTCCTAAGAAGATGTGACTTTCTTTTTAATGAAGAACAGCCCAGGACGAGCACAAAAAAAGTTGGTAGAGTAGTAAGTGAGAAAAAAAAAAAAAAAAAAAAATTTGCTGTAGTCTAGGAATGTTACACAAGTAGATCCAGATTCCACTGCCTAGAAGGAGACTTCAGCAGCAACTCCAGAAAGACTAAAAACGAATCAAGTAGTCAGCCATTTCCAACTCTATAAGCACATTCCAAAACTTGTTTGAGAAAGACTACTCCCAGGATTTTCAGAGTAGCCCATCAGTTCTCCAAGTGAAGAAAACCGAGAGAGAAGAAGCACGCTGTTTTGCACACTCTCCGAACGACTGCAGAAGGAAGGAGAGAGTCCTGAGTCCCGCCTGCACAGTCACCACTGTTGCCTGTGGATTGAGGAGTCAAATGTCAGTCTGAAGTCAGCATGCTTGCTCTCTCGGGTTCTCTCTCTCTCGCTCTCTGAGGAGGAGGAGTGAGCCCGGTTCATGGGCCCAGCCGTGTCAGATTACACAGCTCCTCCTTATGCCGCTGCCTCTATTCATGTCTTCCAGACAAAGAGATTTTACAGCATGGCACCTCTACGACAGCCGGCAACTTAAACAAAACACTCAACGATCACACACGCTGCTCATAAACAGCACTGACAAAACCACAAATACTGAGCAGTGCAGCTTTACAGGCACTTTAATGCCTTTGTGAGTAGAGAGAGAGAATGTGGTTCATTACAACAAATTCAATCCAGCCAATCTTAACTGCTATAAAGAATCTCAGAGCCACATCATTCACCACTAAGTATTGCCTCTCACCACTACCCAAAATACCCCAGCGCACGCCCAACATGCCTAGAATAAGGCTGATAAAAACATCTGACCTTTCTGTTCTTGAAACTGACATTAAGGCCTGGACAACAACCCCCATCTGCATTTCAGTGTCATACTACTGGGCTGACTGTCTCGTGTGACCTTTGGTCCCTTGCCTCCGTCAAAACATGCCCTGTAGATTTAGCTAGTGATAACATGGCAACCAAAACACAATTCCACAAAGCTGTGCTCATAAGATCTCATATTAAAATCCTTGCCATTACAGTCACAACAAATGGTGTTCATCTTTAGTTTCTTCAGACAGCCTTTTCCTATTTGTGTAAAAACATCTGTTAATCATAGAACTGTTAAATACAATGATGGACCTATAAAAGAAATGAAAGCCTTTGAAAATAATCAAAAGGCCATTTGCCAAGTCCTTTGTTCCAGTGTTACAACATTATCATTTGAAAGGGCAGATGTGAGGGTTCACGCATGTAAAATGGGTTTTGCTCAGTCCTGCCTCACATACAGTGCGACAAACACCTGCAGGCATCCTGTTCTGTGTTAAAAGGTGCTTACTGTAATTTCTCACCAACCTGTCTGCACGGATACAAGGAAAAATGCCTTTTTAACTGACTGTATGAACTACTGCTTTTTATGTTTTTTATATTTTTGAGTAAAATTATTCATTCGATAGTGACATAACCTTCTAAACTCAACAACAAAAAACTAATAATTTGCAATACAACATTTGTATTATTCAATAATAAAATAACATTTTTAAAAATATTCTCAAATCAAAATTCTAGACTATACTGTATAAGGACTCATATGCTCCCTAGATATGTCAATTAGAGTTGAGCTGTGGAAACCACTGCACCATGTGCTCCACACTGCCCCCATGGGCCCAGATCACATGCTGACAGCAGAATGATTTGTTAATGGCACAAACCTACAATCAACACAGGACAAGCACTTGTAAACAAAATGTCTGAGGGTAGGGCAGAGATTCTGCCCAGCATTTCCATTTAAATGAGGGCTCTGGCATGAGATTTACATACAGGTCATAGTGCTCCAGGTAGAATAAACAGCAGAGCTCTACTCTCCTAGTCAGGATGCAAAACAAGTGGAATTTTCAAGTGGAAACTAATTTAAGAGAAACAAAAATTCCCTTGTCAGTCATGCTGAATGTACAATCATCAGTGCAGGTGTTTTTTGAAAGATACAGATCAATCTAAAAGCATTTTAAACGCATGCACCGACAACAGGACATTCACATCACATAATTTGGTGCAAATAATAACCCCATAAACAATTAAACAGCATGCAATAAACATAACTGAATTTATCTCAGGCCAACAAATAGGAAAGGCAAAGGTTTATTCTACACACCAACTACATCTGCACGACCATCTTCAACACACTCCTCTCCAATAGGGCCACTCACTTCAAAAGTGAAACAGAAGCTTTTCTATCTGAAGACAAACAGGGGGAAATGAAGCATAACATGCACACTTCATTAGCGATTCTATCCCATCCATTATCTCCTGCTCTTCTCGAAGATATCTTCTACATGGACAGAGTCCATTAGTGCTCTATCCTGTAACTCTATATATACAGCTAGAGCTCTGGGCAAGGGGCTGTTAAGGTAACACGCAGCTATAACCATTCAATTGCTGTGGGCACCCTAGACAAACAATAAGGCATTTGGTGCATTAGCGTTGTCATTTACATTTACGTAAGAGGGTTTAAGTCTCTGTTCAGTGTCAAAACTCAAAAGCTGTCATTCTCAATCATCTTCACAGGCCACAAATGTCAGACCCTTGCCAATTAATGTGGGTCTATCCCACATACCAAAAGCACACTTTGAATTGTTTAAGACGCAGCACATCTGATGAATAAACGACACAAATGTAAAAACATCAGCATGTTCTGTGCTCTTTTGCAAAGCCGAATCTCAGAGCCAAGCAAATCTCAAGTAGGGTAATAAAAATAACACTATTAAAGCAAACAAAAGCATAATTATTAGAAGCAACAAGCTAAGCTACAATTGTGCAAATTGATTGTTGTCAAGAACACTGAGATGCAGTGGGAAGACTCGATCCACCCACCTCCATGCATGAACACAACGTAAACAATCAGGCTTCTTGTCTGCTTCATTCAGACAGATGGTCCACCAGAATTATGATCCTGTAGCGATTATGCAGGAGACATATTGGTGGCACAAGATGGTAAAGAGAACAGGGTTGTGTGTATGCAAGTATAAGAGGTGGAAGAGACATGCAATGGACCGAAGAGTGTGAAATGGTCTATCCCTGCTCTATACTCCTGTTTCAGCTATTCTTAACAGGCTCAGGTTACCTCACCATTATCTTGAAGCTGTGGAGTCTAACTCTAAAAGCCAGATGCCGTTTCTGTAGGGGGCAACCAAGTTCGGCTGACCAAGAGTGTGCAGCTGCCCAACAAAAACAGGTTGAAAAAACAAGAACCCCAATAAAATGTGACCAGACATTGATCGAAACGATCCAAATGTCCTGACAACCACATTATTTTTTTAGGAACCAATATTTACACTTTTCCTCTTTTTATGGTTATACTGGGACCACCAATATAGACCAACACCGAACAATGCCCTTTAAAAGGGAACAGATGTGTTTCAAGTCAACATATGTTAAAGATGGGAATTAGAAATACCAATAAATAAATAAATTATATCAAACAGGTAGACTCATTTAGAACGCAAACATTAAGCAATTATTTACTAATACGTTATGTCACATAATAACAACAATCGTTATGATTACCTGCTGTTACCTGTTGGTGAAAAAAGATATTGTTTGAAAGTTTGCATTAACCTTGTGAACGGCTTAACGAAGAACACTAATATCTCTAGAGCTGAAGCACCAGCAAAGGCAGAGATAAACAAACAATCAATCAATAACTTTGTGACGTGTGCTCCATAACATGATCTCTAGTTCACTGCTGAGGTGTGTGGGGAGAATGAAAGAGTAGGATTGCATTTCCAAGTACCTGGACACACAGAAACACAAATCTAATGTGTCCCAAAGCCAAAGTAGAAGGGTTTATGCATTTTTAACCTCATGCCTATCCAGGCAATAGAAAAATCTATGGTCAATACACAGATGCAGGGTTAGCTGTTTAAAATAAGCAGCCTCTATTTATTCTATGTAGGAAAACATCAAGTGTGTGGCAACGCTACAGTATTTACAACAACCTTACCTTACCTTGATAGTAGGATAAGGTTAGTTACAGAAGAGATTTGACCCTTTCCTATCTAACTATTGCTTCAACCAGCCGCAACTTAACCTCAATTACGGTAATCGATAGGGGAGGTGATTAAACGGATCTTTTTAAGGATAAAGAACAACAAAAACAGTACAGCTCAATTCAGACTCGAAACAAAGATGCAGCCTATCTATGGCAAATCGTAGACGCTTTGTAAACAAACCGGAGTGATGACCGAGTTGCCAAGTTCAAGGCGCGGAAGCTTAAAATAAATCCCGTGTGTAGCAGAGACACGGGCATTCATGACGTTAAGCTTCTTTAGGTCTCAAAGCAAATCACATGCACACGATTTTACTCTAACATTTTGAGTCTGAGAGAGTAGTGTAGACTTGAGACTCCGAAACAAGGGTCGGTTGACGGCTAGCTTTGTGCCTGTTGTCTTAATGACTGCTTTCTAAATCATCATCACTACAGATTATATTGAGCATAACGGCGATGAAAAGGTTACTGGATCACATGCTGGCCCAGCTAACGTTGTCTTACTGCATTTAACACGTGTGTAGATAATGCCAGGCTGCTTTTGCACTGCACTTTTGCAAGCTGAGATTAATACAGCATCTGTCAGTCAAGTCATCTCACCTCGGTTAGAAACACTACAATACGATTCAATGTCAATTGACGAGGCCTCAAGCTTGGGACTGAAATAATAAACACAAACGGCGTGTCTGTATCTATGCACCCTACTATTAAGATTAGAAATCAATGCAATTGTTAGATTTCGTTTCATCTCATCACATAAACAGGGTGTCTCGTTTAGCATAAGCATTGAAAGCTAGCAAAGCCGGGCTAATAATGGCTACATGGACCAAATCTCAGCGCTTGCTTGAATTAAAAGATATTTTGTGACTAGTAACGAGTCACGTCAGGAATCGAAACGTGTTAGCAGAAACCTGGGTCACGTAAAGTGTGTTTCGATAAGGAACACAACGAAAAGGTTGATAGCACGGTTGGCTAGCCGCTTTTGAGCTAGCTAGCACGCTAAGCTTAGTAAAATCAACAACAGAGCCATTATCCTCGAATGAGGGGTTTAAACACTGCACTTACCTCCAGAATATCCTTCTGCTGCCTAACGGAACAATTTTTTAAAAACAACCCACTGCACGTAGATCCTCGTTAGGTTATACGTCCGTTAATCGTCTGGATGTTTGTTTCCACATTCGCTAAAAGCAGACGCTGCTGTCGCCCGGCAGTCTCGGTGTCGCGCACTGACTGAAGCTGTGCAAATATATTTTTCACGGGAGCGCCCTTACAAGGCTACGTGGACGCGCTTTAGTCACATGAACGCGGGAAGGAGAACAACGTTGGGTCAACAACAGACGAGTGATCGTTTCCACGAATCGGTTCTTTTGAACAGTTCGTTCCAAAGAACCGGTTCGGAAAACAGTTTCAACTGTTTTTTTTTCTGCAACGTGATCCCTGACATCCTAAGTGTAGTGTAAAATGTTCGAATAAAACTAGATGTATACACGGGCCTTTTTTGTTTTATTTTACATATTTTATTTGTAAAAATGTATGTTATTCTGCTTTTACAGCAATCTAGCCCCACCAGTCCTTGATAAAAAAATAAAGAAAAATGCATACATATGTATATATATATATACATATACATATATACACAGAGTGGATATATATATATATATATGTATATGTATATGTATATATATATATATGTATATATGTTGAGTGGAAACAGGTTTCTGTGATACGCATAATCAAGATCATCAGAGATGATGTACATATTTTTTTTTTTTAAATAAATTATTTTAATAACTTAACCACTGGGGGAAAAAAATAATTTCACACCAAATGCATAATCAAGATTATAATACAGATTATAACAATGATATGTTATATCTTACTTTTTTAAATAACTATTATATAACTATGCTCTTTTATAACATATTAACAAATACAAATATATAAATGCATATTTAGCAAT
>JAUMHQ010000081.1:12772727-12785550 GCA_032361165.1 Enteromius paludinosus
ATTTAATATATAAACATAACATATTTTCATTAAATATATACATGCATGTGTTTGTATTTATATATACTTAATAAATAGACAGCACTAATATATATATACATATATATATATATATATATTAGGTCACTGATTTATTCAACATATGATTTTATATATATTTATGGTAGGCCTATGCAATGTACAGGTCATCCACCAACAAAAGGTAGACAAAACTTATTATTACTTATTAAAACAAATTATTCCTATCAGTTCTGTAAAAAAGATCCCATTCAAAAGAGGATAATAACAAAACAGTGCACGACTTGAGAAGACTTTATTGCGTAATGTAGCTACAGGATTGTGACGGATTACATAACAATGAGACCACCTTGTGTGATAAAGGTGTGTCAGTAATTTAAATAGTCTGTGACGTGCTGTAATTACATAAATAGTTCCTTTTCCCATGTCAGTCTATTTTTTACTGCCTGTCTGCTTAAAGGTTTTTGAATTATTTATTGATGGAGGACTCCTGAGAGTTCCCCGTCTAGAATTAACCGAGATACCTTTACCTGTCACTGGGTACTACTGCTAGGTGTCCTATTGTCTTGGGGAACACTAAACTGTTCTACGTGTCAGTTCTCGTGTCAGTCACACTCATCAGAGTGGTTTAGTGCATTTGAATCGCAGTCAATGCCAAAGCATGTGCTGTTTGTTTTATGAGACATGGAAAAGTTTGCACACCCTAATGTTACCATGAAGCAAATTTCTTTAATACAACACAAGAACATTGTGGTGCAACTCTGTGTTATTGAGTTGTGTGATTTTAATCAGTATGATTTTAGTATTTTCAAACTCTTCAAGGTCACATGATCCCTGGGGAACTATGATACACTACCACTCAAAAGTATGGGGAAAGATTAATAATAATTATTATGTTATTCAGCAAGAACAGTAAAGTAAAGACTACAAAAGTTATAATATTAGAAGGATCCTGTGACAATGAAGACTGATAACTGTTGGAAATTTAGTTTTACTTTCAGTGGAATAACTAATATTTTTTAATTATTATAAAATTTCACAAAATTAGCTTTTTAGCCTTAGTGGGAATAACAAAACCTTTGGTTCAGTAGCGTTTCTGAATTCACCATTCATTACTATGACAGTGCTTTAAATAAATATCCCGTATTCACACACAATAGTGTATTATTTTTAATGTTTGCATGCAGTTTGTTCCATAGTTACAGACAGTAGGAAAACAGCACATTATTCATGCCTTTGTCAGACATAACCAGAAACACATTAGCACTCATCAGTACGTCAGCCACTGTATTAAACTAAATTGTGTAAAACAGGTGTTGAAGGTAGGTGAGTATACAATGTGCTGATCATATCACGGCAATGGAAAAAACAGCTTGTCTGTCAGCTGAGCCAAAACTACTACTGATACAAAAGTGCCATCATTGTCTATGACTGCAGACTAGACACACCTCAGGAAATGTGTCAATAAAGATGAAACGCTACCTGGCCACACCTGTAGTTATATATTAATCATGACAAATTATGAGTCATTTGTTAGCCGCAAATAACTGACTGTAAAATGGAACAGTAGCACTCTTACAGTCAATTAGACCTGTGCTCTTTTAAGCTTCTAAATTGCCAACTCAGCCCTTGAGAGGAAATTACATCATTGTTTACAGCTCTGCAGCATATGGAGGAATGGGAGTGGCCCCTCCTTTAGCCACGGTAGCAACCAGTGTGCCACACTGATGATTCAAAATAGCATTTAGTCACAGTCTATTTTTCTCTCTCCCTTATTACGGCCCAGTGTTAAAATCCCAGAGTACTCCTGCTCCCACAACATCACTGCTTGAAACTGAGTGTAGACACATCAGATAAAAATCATTGCATTTATTTATGCGTCACATAATGTTGTAAGTGGAGATACTCTAGAAGAGAGGCTTTAGACTGTGTGGTACCTCATACATTATATATATATATATATATATAAATGTAATGGTTGACAAATCACATGATTTTCAAACAGCTTTGAAAAGAAAATTTCTAAATGTTACTTTTAAAAAATTTTAATAAAATGATTTTTCTTACATTTCATATACATAGTGGCACCTATTGAGAAAAATAAAAGTGCAAAGTGTGCGCAGACTGAAGATGAACCTGGCCTCAATGCTCAGGCAACATTTGATCTTGCACTGATTTTCAACTTGCACATTTTGGATACAGTCCATGACCACAAACTATCTAGACTATGACGTTTTCCTCTGAAACTAATATTATCCACATTCTCCACCTCACTGCAGCCGCTGCTAATGATAATCTGTGCTAACAATGCCTCTATTCAATGAAGTCTATCAGAACCAAATGTTTCCATGCATACTTGTGCGACTTATGAATGACTTGCTGATCTCTTCTGATCTACTGTTCAGTCAATCTTGCTTCCTTTTTGAGCAGTTAAGATCCTTATGTTGGCATGTTTATGGTTAAAGATTAAAGGGTATATGGCTTCCTCACTGATAATCCCAGCAGATATTAGTGCTCCCATCGTTGCTGGTTAAGCTTAAACCAGTGGGAACAGGACAGTGGGGGAGGGCTGGTAGGGATTACTTTGACAAGTTATGTAAGCATGCTATCCAACTAAATGGTGAGAAAAAGAACAAGATGGAGATTAAAGGAGACTGTAGAAATTTCAGTAGATTTAGGGTTGCAAACAACTGGAGAGGAGAAATTCTGTTCCTGAGAATGCTGAGCTGTTCTGGAATGTTGATGGCATTCGAACCGCCCGCCCATGACTGAACAAAGAAAGTTTTTTCTCGCTGTGCTTGGCAGAAAAAGGGACAGATAGGAAACAGAACAGTTCGGATCTGGGAACTGCTGTCAAGGCGTCCCCAGTCGAGCTCATATTTTCTTCAAAACACTTTTTTACCCATGACATGACTGAACTGTGGCTAATGTTTGTATGCTTAAACCAAACGTATGCTGAATCTAAATAACTTTTAAACAGATACAGATGAAAAAAAGATGAAATGAACAAAGGGAACATTTTAAAATTTTAAAAACTCACTGTTCCTAAACTAAAAAGGCTCCTAAAATGAAGGCTCACATCATATGCACAATATGTTTTTTCCATTATGCTTTCACAAAAGTGTAAACACTGTAACAGCATTCTGTTGACCAGTCAAATTAGAATAAGGCACGAAGGATTTGCATAATGGGCTAGGTTTTAGTTTGCTTGTCTTACACAACTACTGAGCCATGAATCTTTGATGTCATTCATAGGTTTTGAAAGTTATCCACACTTCAAATGAAGTAAGAGAAAAAAGGACTATTCGGAATATTCGTTGGTTTTAGAAAGTGGAAGATTATATATAGTCGGTATTAGGCATGCAGAGGGGGAAAAACACGTCACTAATCTACTTAGAAAAGCCTAGGCCTGCGTCCCAGCGTGCATCAGGTGTACTTCCTAAATTCTGTGTTATATTAGTCATTTTCAAAACTATTTAGGGCAGATAGGGTGGATGGCATGCACACTGGAACGCAGGGTAGCGCATTTTTATATTGGGTAAGCCTTTAAAACAAACCGCGATGTCGCCCCCTACTGTCAGTTCAATGTAATACATTTCAAATGAATTTCTATACGGCTTTAACGTTTCTAAGCCGCCTAACCAAGTGTTTCAATGGTACGATCAAGAAGTAATGTTTTATTGGACAAAGGGGAGTGTGTTAAAGTATTATCTATATGCAATAATACACAAAAACAGAAAGATATTTATTTTTTTATTTTTAGCAACGTCTGCAACATTTAATTCCATGACTTCCATGAATCTTTCTGGAATCCAATTTAAGATCTTAATTTTTGAAGACCTTTTAACGACTTGCAGAAACCATGGTTTATTGTAGCTTTGTTTGATGTGTCAAAATAATAAACAAGCACAGACCACAGTAGTCTTGATAAACGCATAATTGGCCTTTATTAACACTGCCTTCCAGAAAAAGCAAAAGGTTTTCAGCAGCCACACTGTGAGATACCCACAGTGCCTGCAGAGTCTGTGACCCTTTCAAGGGTTTAACGCCAATGCATTTTCATTCCCAAAATTGAATACCAATTCACAATGTCCAACGCTACACACATTTCAGAGACGGGGAGAGGCTGATGCAGTAACCAGAACAGTGAAAATTCACTTCAATGGCAATAAAATGCTCTAACAGAAAACAATGAATTTCAATTATGCATTGCATTTTGTTCATGTCCTCCATTACATAATGAGGCTGGCAATCCCACAGCACCCTCTGATGGTCGTAACTGGGACAAAGGTTTAACATCAATGACTGCTCTGGTTTCCGGTTTGCTGTTGACTTGCACAACAGAGCAGAAGGGACATGCCAGGTCACTGAGTAATCTGGAAACTTTTTCAAACATCTAACTGTTTCACACAGTCTCTTGGGTGACATGGGGGTCTCCAGGGATTCCTAGAAACAGCATACCATTTTGTCACCATCACCAAAGTTAACGGGAACTAAAATTAGTGAACAGGAAATGATAGGGCACTTCAGTAGGGCACTTTGAATGACTGGAAACTAGTACTCATTTGGCTCAATGTCAATATTTACAAAAAACAGAAATGACATAAAGCATGATCAGATCAAAAACTGCAACTCAAAAGTGTCCTTCGGCAGTAATTAAAGCAAAGCCAGCTAGAACACCTTTTAAAAATTAAGATTTCTGAAATAGATAACTTACAGGAAAGGAATTATTCTTCACAGATATTTACATAAAATATATGCCGTTTCGGACTGTACATTCTCGTATATTTAAAGCGTTTAAACAATTTATAATTTAGGTTTTTGTGCTTGCAGTCGATCGGAGGGCCCCCGGATATCATAACCTAAATGAACTGATGGAAAAAAAAGAAATGCTTTGAACAAAGTCCCTTGAACAAACAAAAGCTCGTAGCAGCGCTTTTCCATCATGGCATTCTATAATAATACAAAAAGCCCTCCATACTCAAGAACGTGAAAACTGCAATCTTGGGTGTAAAAGTGTGTCAGCCCAGCAAAAGGCCAGACAGAGCATTCAGGTCCCTCATATATGGGTTGTCGCTGAGGATACGGTCGATACGCTGCTTTTGGTCAGGAAAGATGTCGTATAACTTCCTTTTGAGCTCAGTGGTTTCTGAGGGTGACCGCTGTGGAGGTGGAGAAGGGGAAGGTCGAGGAAGGTGCCAGTCTGGAGGTCCAGAGTGTGGCCAGTGGGAAGGGGAAGAGGGATGTGCTGTGGGCTGGGCGGCTGTGGCGTATACCGACGGGGTTGCCCGAATGTCTGTCCTCGGTGGGGCCATTATGGGACTACCTCTGTGAGAGGACAGAAAGATATGAGGGGATAGCCTTCTTCTTAAAGTAACAGATGAGACTAGAAATGTGTGATAATCACAGCTGGGTATTATTCTTAACAAAAATGTGTAATTATTAACTCACTGTTGGTCTTTAAATAGAAACTCATCTAGGTGAGGTCCATTCTTTCCAAGTGGGTCATCTGGGATCATAAAGTGATCTTCTACAAAGGTGAACTGTAAGAGTCTAAAAAATCCATACAGTGAGCTCTAAATCTGAACAAATCTTGATTGAAAATAAATAAATAAATGACTCCAAACTTTTGAACGGTATAGTGAATAATATTACAAAACATACATTTCAGATAAATCTTCACTGTCACCTTTTTTTTTTTAAGTTTAATACATTTCTTTCTTTTCTTATTGACTCCAAACATTAAGTAGCATGTTATTAACATCAGAATAAAAAATATCGCTGGTCTTCTGAACATCTTGTTTTTCTTACCTTTCCTGAATAATCCTTCTCCATGCTTCTGACTGATTCACAAAGTCCCTAAGGTTGTCATTGGTGACAATGACCCCTCCTGTCTTCTCAGCCAAATGAAGCAGGAACCTGAGAAGAAGGTCACGGATCAAGCAGGGCACAGACAAAAACCTAGGGCATGTATAAAATACAGTACAGATTCGACTTTCTCAGATTTTCCAATTCAACCCACTTGCCCTTGAAATAACCGTAAACATGCCACTTCTTTTTATTATGCACGACCCCATCTGCATATTATTTCCATATTCACATTGGCATCCAGATAGGTAAATAGATGACACACTGTAAATACATGCCTGTGCTGATACAAAAGACAATATGCAGTGTGCATATTTTTTTTTTTACATCAAATGATGTGTGCATGGGAAACGGCACTATTCGTTGTCCCTCTCCACTTTGCGTGTAAACATCTTTTATGCCCTGAGTACATTTGTGTGATTTCCAGATACATCATTAAAAACCAATAGACCAAACCACAAGCCAAATACTACGTGGTTTAGTAATATGTTGAGGAACAGACAAAAAAACTACGGATGATTTTTTTTTTTGCAGCTATACCTGTCATCATGGGAGGAAATTCTCTGTCCACACACTTCTCTAGACGGGGTGAAAGATAGGAGTCGCAGGTTTTCCAGTTGATTCAGAAAGTGTTGCTCTGTAATAATACATGTAATACATCACATTTTGACTCCAAATCTATATTGCTGATCCGAATAACAAAAGGAAACCAAGCTCCTACCAGAGATGTTGGGGTCCTTTTTCTGTCTCCACTGAGGAACGAAGACAGTGATTTCTCTGTGCCCTCTGCGCCAGAAGGCCTCTACAGCGATGGCGATCCCACGACAAGAAAAGATTCGATGGAGTCCATGCCTAGAAAATAGGAAGGTCAAAGATCAAACTACAAATACAATTTTATCAGTATCTAGACATATATGCGGTGTACTGTATGAACACTTTCTGTTTACAAGAAAGGTGTGGAGCACCTAAAGCTTTTGTCAACATGTAGTGTAGAGAGGGATACTGTAACCCACAATGCAACACAATGTTTCCACTTATAGATGTGCAGCCATAAATAAACCACTAGTTGTTGTTTTATTTAATCTCATTCTAGACTAATAAAAATGATACATTACTGAAATGATTAATAGATGCCAGTTTCTAAATTAAATGTAGTGAGGTAATTTGAAAACAGTGTTAACACTGCTTTTTTTTTAAACATTTATCACTGCATTCTATTTTTTTAACAATGTTTCTAAATACTAGGCAGTATACAATATATTCCCTTGTGCAGTAAAAGGTATAAGAAGAAGAATGCTAAATTCAGCTAGAGGCCTGATTAAATACCAAAGACAAAAGTTCCCTACTGAATATCAATTTGCTCGATCAGGAAACAGCTCTGCATTCAATTTCACAATGCATCTGATACCACTGATAGAGAGATAAGCGCATATGTAAATGCATTTGAGAACACTGGTTAGCGATTTACTTCCTTTAATCTTGCCAATTCTCGATTAGACACAACTGACGTAAAAGGGTGCAAAAATAGATGCAGATCTCCATCCATTCAGAACGCTTAGACAAAAAGATATGCATACAGATGTGCAGCCGTCACCTCCCCCCTCAACCCAGTCTACGAAAAGACACACAAACTGAACCACAGAGGGGTCACGGGGAAGTTCCCTCTACGAGAGAAAGTTATTTTAAACAGGAAGTGTTACTAAATCAACGACCGCTGACGTAAAAAAGGCAGATAACTTTCCCAGTCTGGAAATGTAAATTGCTAAATATGCAAAAAAAACAACCTTTCATTTCTCCCTTGTGTTTCTGACAAAAAAAAAAAAGAAGAATAAAAAAAACACCAAATAAAAAACCCATGTGGTTTACCTCTAACTCATCCATATGAAGATCATATCCAGTGACTGTAGACTCTGACCTGATTGTCATGCACTGACAGGACAGGTAAGAGACTTATGTCCAAAATGACTGTAGTCTGTGTCAGTACAGACTGGCCATGTGACTACACTGGGCACAATCACCATCGCACTGTATGCAACACTGAATGAGCCAATGTGAATGATCAAATCCATTTGTCCTGTTGTCAAATCATAGTGTGAAGAATAGGGACGATACACCTACCTCCTGATTTACTATCACAACACTTAGGTGCGGATACGATATGCATGAGTTACATTTACTTGAGTACATTTTTTGGGTAACTAATACTTTTGGAGTATATTTCAAAATAATAATCTGTCAGAAAGTATGAAATGAGCACCGGCCAAACAACTGTTACCTCGGAGCAGCGGCGCACGACCAGAACGCCTTTCCTAACGTTAGACAAAATTAATTTTTACGCTTACGTGTTTATATTTTGCAGAACAAACAGAAGAAGGTTCGTAAATGTGCATTCATTAAGTTATATTCAGATGTTTAGTAGCAGTCATGTGAGGAGTTCTCACTCTTCTCCGTGTCAGAGGTTAATACTTTAAAATATAATTTAACTCAGTGATGCAAATCAGAATTTCATCAGCTGTTACTCCAGTTTTCAAACGCATAACATCCTTCAGAAATCATTTTAATATAATGATTGATTTCAGTGTTTTGCTGCCTAATATTTTTGGAACCTGTGACATTTTGTTCTGGATACTAAAAAAAAAAAAAAAAAGGCTAAAAAGAACAGCATTGACAGTAAATCAACATATTGAAAGGATATCTGAAGGATTATTTGACACTGAAGACTGAGGTAAAGGCTGATGAAAATTCTGATTCGCATCACTGAAATAAAAGTAAACATTAAAATCTGTGTGTGTGTTAGGGCTGCACAATTAACACCGCTTGTAGAACATTATAATACCATTCATACGCTTTCTCTTTTTTTCTACTTAAATAGGTCAATCCCATGTATAACTGTCATTTGAGGCTTAATACTATAGAAAAGCAATAAAGATTTTCCAGTTCGTGTTTTCATCTTGTTTATATGCATGCATAAATATGACATGCAGTTGGTTCAAACAATGGTACAAACATCATTCAGTGTAAAATGTTAAAATTGTAATTAATAATCGCAATTACATTTTCAAGGGAATAACTGACAATTATGTGTGTGTGTGTGTATATATATATATATATATATATATAATACATTTGACCTATATCTCTAAATAAAAATAGACTATGGATATTCAGTATACGATCCAAATTAACTAGTAACTAACTACTCGAGTAGTGTTTTTATCCGATACTTTTTTACTCTTACTCAAGTAACTATTCTGACTATTACATTTACTTGAGTAAATATTTCTCCAAGTACTTTTACTTTTACTTGAGTACAGTTTTTGGGTATTCTACCCACCTCTGCGTTTGATTATTACTGATGAGATCATGGACAGTGGCAGCGGTAACAGGCTTCATTCAGACTAATGCACGGATCTCTTTCGATATATCAGATTTTTTTTGCCCTGCTCAGAACATATAACTGATGGTGTGTACATCCGTTTTATATAAACAAACCCAAAGCATGCATGAAAGTCTGTCCGTGCATGATTTCCGTGCATCCAATAGCCCTGAATTCCAAGCAGTATGAATGAAAGCATACGGTGAACGGAAGCACACACTATCAATGTGCATATGTCTCACAGCGCAAAATCTGTGCTATAAAGCCCGCGGGAATTAATTACAATTAATTCTGAAATATTCAGAATCCATTAAGAATCATTGATGAGAGAATCGCGATTGAGGGGAAGAATCAATTTTTTTTTCTCCCAGCCCTAGGTGAGGAATCTTTCTTTTCAAAACATTACTACATGAGAAAAGTGAAATGAGAAATGAAACTGTAACAACATCCTGAATACGTGCCAGGCCAAAGCAACATCATTACTGCAGGATCAGGAACTGTACATACGCTGCACCAGTTTCAGTCTGTGGCCTTTGACCTCTCCTTCACACTGACTTTCATCTACAACTGCAAGATATTGACATCCTCCGTATGTGCTGTGACAGTGGTTCTTCGTAACTGCATATTTGGGCTGCTATGGCAACAAGATTTCACGCGAGAATTCAGATCTCAAATATCATGAAGAATACAAATCAGCAATGAGACGCCCTGTGTGGCTGAACATGTGATAGATTGACTGTTTGCTGCTCTGCATGGATAATATGGTATAATTAGTTGAGGTACGAGCGTTCTGCAACAATCCCTAACTTGAGTAGCTAAGGACAACCTTCACATTACACACACCCCTTTAGTTTCAAGAATACACTGTTTCAGATCTTTCTAGTATATGCCCACGTTTTTTGTTGAGGTAAAGGTCTTACCATATAAAAGAAAATCCCACCTGACACCTTATCCCACGATTAGACTTCACTTGTAGGGTCTAAAAAGAGGTTCTTCTCTTTAACCCCAAATAACACCTCAGTTTCCATACTAGTACTTCTAAGAAGTGCAGTCACCTCCGGTAAGCCACCTAAAGGGCAAAATAGGGGGCTGACAAGGGGAGAGACCCACAAAAGAGGTTGCCTTTAACGTAGGAGGGAGAGGAAGGGGGTGGGTGAGAAAGACAGATACTGTTATGAAGAAAGGAAAAATGGGGTTGCACCTGGTTTTAGGTTTTCAAACACAAACACTTGCATACTACACTACATACACACACAGGGCTTACTGGAAGTGACTTACTTTAACCTTTATGTGCACTTACATATCAACAACACCAACATTTTCACACTCCCTCAAACTGTCTCCAAAAATAGAATCAATCTCACCTGTCCTTTACAACAGTTTCATAGAACAGGCATTCATTAAATGCAGAACTCCAAATAATGAATGCATAGGTCATCATCATGAGGGTTTTGGTAACTTTGAGAGTTTTACAGTAACTTGTGCTATCATCTAACACCAGGCATCGTACACTTGCTGACTTTGGATATAATTACCAAGAAAAACTGGGACGTCATGAACTAAATGGTTAAGGACCACAGCTACTCTCAGCAATGACCTTCAAATTGTTCTGAACACAGGAAACTAAAATATTAAACATCTGGTATTCACAAACTGGATCATAGTCTGAAGTAAAAAAAAAAAGTCACACTATGCAATTTTCTGTTCAGAAATCAGTCAACTCTAACTACTCAAAATCTGCAGACTGCTTATGACTTTCAGCGACTAACATAAACACATCTACTCTACAAATTGGAACAAACTCCATAGCAAATGTTTTGCAGTTGATTCCAGCTTTAAATGTATACCTTACTGATACGGTTTGTAAAAATTATATGACGTTCATGAACTATTTCATCCCCCCAAAATTACACAATATGATGGAGACTTACGCCATTGCCACATTGCTCCCATCGATGATGATGTGGCGCAGATCAGGGCAGCCCGGTTCATTTTGTAGGACTAGTCGGTAGGGGGTTCTCAGGGACTGCTGGAAACGAGAAATGCCGGTGAGGGGTGCTGGTTTAGAGGTGCTTTGTGCCTTTGTGCCAGGGAGAGTCTGGTAAGAGCATCCTGGTCGCGTGTCGGTGCTCCGGAGAGGAGGGCCTTGAGAGGAGCTGCGGAGATTGGTCACACTCTCCATCCGCACAGGAACCATTGTTTGAGAGCTACCACGAGGCAGGTAGTCAAACCGGGACTCTGATTTCAAGTCAAGTGCAGAAATTCGGGGCTTCCTTTCTACCTCTGTAACGTCATTATCATCGTCATCGATGATAATCACTTCACACACGTCTGTCTGTGCACCATTGTTTCTTTTAAGAGTGGTAGAAGCTAGTGGCACGCTGCTTGTCTGGTTCTTCTGACCTATGCCGTTAGTGCTAGGAGGTCTAATGTTTTCTTTGCATTTGATCTCTGTGAGAGCTCTCATCTGTGCCCGTTCCTTCTCTTTGAGCCTGACGGAGGTAGAGGCGGATGAGGCGTTTGCACAGGGGGATGGGTCAGGCGTGCGAGAAGTCCGCTGTGCTCCCTGACCCTTCTGAGTCTCCTCCACAATTCGTTCTAGAAGCAAAAATGTGTCCTCCGTCTGCCCCGTTTCACGCACTACCCGTTCCACCACCTCCTGCTGGTAGCCCATGGTTCGGAAGAAGTTAACAAGACAACGCAAATTAGTCTCAGGGCTCACCGCCTCACTTTCATTAGTCGATTCACTAGCTGCCAGCACGCCTTTCGCAGACGTAACTGTCCAAGTTTGGCACGACTCTCTCTGTCGTTCTTCCAACTGCTCCTCTTCTCTCCTCTCCAGTGAGTATTGCCTCTTGGTGTCTCTCTGCTCACTTTCTGAGGACCGCCGCTTGTTGCAAGGCCGACCGTTTAGACCGGGCATAATATCAGGAGTGGTTGCAGGACTTATGGTTTTATCCTCAAAAGTGGTGTCCAGGATACGGTTGGAGAGGTCTGTTACAGGTGTGCTAGTCTGGGAGCGGTCCTGCTCAAGGTCTATGAAAACTATAGGCTGTGTGGGGCTTTGGGCCAACCCTAAAAGTTCCTCTTTGAGGGCACTGGGCAGTAAAAGCAGCTCCATGGCATATTTGTCAGCATGGGCCTCCACAAAATTCTTAAAGGTGCGCTTAACCAAGGGCTCTCTGTCAGCCGGCAAGCTTCGCTTTTCCTGAAAGAGGGCGACAAACTGTTGAACACGACTTTGGGCCATGACAACGGCCTCTGCGCTGCCGCTCAACTTCAGGCGACCCGGCTCCAGTACTTGGACCTCTGCACTCGTGTCTCTAAGCAGCCGGTCTAAAAAGAGTCCACAAGCACCAGCAAAAATGCAGTGCATGTCCACTGGGTACCATTCTTCCTTCTGAAGCTCTGGGTCACATAGGCCTTTCACATACTCCTGCAAAACAATCACAGCAGGAACGGATTACAACACAAACATTGCGAAAGATAGAACATTTCACTTCTAGAAGGAGCAGATAAACATGACAGTACAAGCATACCACTCTAAGACAATTATATATA
>JAUMHQ010000081.1:12824047-12838384 GCA_032361165.1 Enteromius paludinosus
GTTATGTCCATGTACTGAACTGTTATTATTCAACCATGCCAAGGTAAATTCAGTTTTCCATTCTATGACACCTTTAAAGTCATATTATGCAACTATAAACGCAATGAATGAGTCTTACTATATTCCGCGCTCGAGCACTCGAAATAAGTTTTCCAGAATGCACAGGCAGAAGTGGCTTAAAAGTTATGGAAAAAATAAATAATTATACTTATTATAAACTAATGTTTTCTTGGTCGCACCTTTATAGAGAAATTCAATCTGTTTCAATATGTTAGCTTAATCGTGGCAGCTTTAATTTATTCGTTTCTTATTTTAGTCATGTATTAAAAATGGGAGTGAAATACAGTGCCTCACGTTATACTAAAATAAAGGAAAGAATTCATAAGTAGACTACTAAATTGCAATTTGTGAATATTAACTTTGCTGACTGCTGCTGTCAAATATAACACATCAGCGAGGCAAAGCTGACGGCTATTTGCTAAAATAAACATGCTTTAAAGCGTTTGCTCAATAACTTATGTTTTAAAGCGCCTCTCGGCGGTCAACAGCTGCAAGTGCACTTTACAGCGCCGCGGCGGCGGTCTCCGAGATGGTAAAAAGTTAATTCTGGTTGTCCACCATCTGTATGGTGCTGAAGCCGAACACTTCAGTAAAACACCCCACACTCCACACCTTCCGCTCTTCACTCTTTACAGCTCTTTCTGTAAGTGCTCTCTACAATACTGTGATTCAACACTTACTAACAACACTATGGCATAAATGCTCCAATTAAATGTGTAATATTTAAGGATTTGCATTAATTCTGCTGTGGCACCAGTGAATATGCACCTATGTAAAAATAATAAAGAACCACAGTCATATTTCCCAGGCAATATTTCAGCAATCAAACTGTGTCAGGTGTTTTGGGTCAGCTTTTTATAAACAGAATTAGAGGTTCATGAACATTGTTTATTTTTTTAAAGAAATCAGCCAAACAAATCAGTATGAATAATTTGACCAGTTTAAGTAAATCAGTTAAACAGTTCATTCGCTTTAAACTATTCAGTTAGTGTTTCACCCATTATACTGTTTGGATATATGTGATAATGTATATATTTATGAATATATATATTTTTTAATTATTTTTGGATACAATGATAATTATTTTATGAATAGAAAAATCAAGAAGAAAGTCCTTGCTGAATAAAAAAAATATTTAAAGAAATATACAGTATTACCAACCAAACAACGTTGAATAGAGACATAAAATAGTGTGCCTTGTTGCTATGTTGCTGCTTCAGGCATTTAAGAATTTGTTGATTATAATGGGAGCAATGCTATTACAGTATATTTAGCATTTCAACTCCCAAGTGAGTTGTTTTAAAATCTGAACACTGTGAAGAGATGACAGAGTACATTTTTACCCTTTTTAGTTGGAAAAATAAACAATGGATCCAGGCCCCCGGTTCACCAACACCCTCACAGGGCAAGGCAAAGGGGTGAGCTGTGGCCGCCTAAGTTCCTTTCTCTCTGATCACTACATGAAGGAAAGGCTTTTAGAAATCCACTGTCAGAGTAAGTAGAGGGGATGGACTCCGAGATCCCATCTTTGATGTGTAGTCCACCTGTGAACACACAGCTGTTTAGTGGAGGAGGAACATGATGCTGAGCTCTGTACGGATCAACACCTGTGTTTTCTGATTTATGGGACATAACAGTTTGAAGGGCCAAGAGAAACCTGTGGTATAAGTACAGACACAGTGAAGTGATCTATAGATGCATTAAACACACACACACACACACACACAAGATCGTTCAAGAATCTGAATTATAAACTAGAGGGCATTCTGTTGAGAAGAGGGTCAAGGTGTTGAGTGGCTCTGGAAGCACAGATCCCTCAGATGTTTAGAAGCTGAATGAATCTTAGTCACTCTCCTGCATCCGTTTTGTTAATTAGCTCCAGGCTATAGCGGCTCACACACTATGTGATCTTCATCTAGAGATGCAGTAGAGGTCAGAATGGGTGATATGGCTGGGAATCATTTGCATTCTACACAAGTGTGTGTCTGACAGTCTGAGCATTGAACAGAGGGATGCTCATTGAAAAAATGGGTGTATTTCTTATAAACTCGCATAAAGAAAGAGTACACCCCAAAATGAAAATTGTCATAATATATAAACCATTATGCGGTTTCCAACAAATTACACATTTTTATGCTCTGAGGACTGATGCTGATACACTTTTAAAAGTATGCATATGGCGTCTGCCACTATTCACTGCATCTCTCTAAATGTGGTGAACGGATGCACCAAAATAACTGCATACGTCAATCACACGCTCA
The DNA here is from genome assembly GCA_032361165.1 of Enteromius paludinosus. Taxonomy (NCBI): domain Eukaryota; kingdom Metazoa; phylum Chordata; class Actinopteri; order Cypriniformes; family Cyprinidae; genus Enteromius; species Enteromius paludinosus. The sequence continues at coordinate 12,826,369 of JAUMHQ010000081.1, forward strand.
TTTTCCTAATAGTTAATGGCGTCAATCGTGAACAACAGACTGTCTGTTTATTAAAGCTACATTATGAAGTTAGCTATCTTGAGATGGTGGGAAGAGGATGCACTGGGGAGAGGTCTGTCACTGTGTACGTGATAGATCCAGTGCCGCAGTCCAGCACACCTGTTTATGTGAGTGGGGGGGCCGGGAGAGGAATGAAGCTTGCCGGAGCTCGGAACAGTCTGTCTAGCATTTGACATGATTCATTCTTCAGGCCAGGACCGAGCCAGATCAAAACTCGAAAACTCTCAAAGACTGGATAATTTCACCCAAAAATGAAAGTTCTGTTATCATTTACTCACCCTCATGTCATTTCAAACCTGTACGACTTTCCTTCAATAAAAGAAGGTCAGTGGATCTTAAATAAAGTTGGACCTTTAAACTTAAATTGTATAGACAAAATATCTGGCTAAACAAAAAAATACTTTTTTTTGAAAGACATGAGAGTGAGTAAAGGATTGACAATTTTCATTTGAAAATATTCCTTTAGAATGTCTGATGTTTTCTATTTATTGTGTTAAATGTTTATTCATAACTATTCCATCTTTTCCATCCCTTTATACCCATAATTCTATTTTTCCAGTGAAAAAGGGTTATATATATGAAATTTATCAACTCAACAATGAGGGTGATATATGGACACCAGAGGACCCATCCCCCCCTCACCCTGTGGCCCACCATACCAAACCTCATCATTCTTCTCAAAAAGTTCTTTTCCAGTGGCTATCATGGTCTTAAATAAATGGCTTTAATTTAAAGAAGAGACCTTGAAGTGTGTGTGTGCGCCTCACTTTCTTTATATCCTTTATCTCTCTTTAAGATGCTCTGTTGAGGAATGCACTTCCGTCATCACTCAAATACTCTTATACACACACATAAAAGAAAACGCATGCCGCTCCAACTGTACAGTATAAAACACTGCAGCTATTGTGTTAGCAAAATGACTTTGTAGGACTTAGAAATATTAACAATATCATACCGATAAATACAACTCACAGCTATAACAGACTCTAAACACCAATATGTATAAAATATATAGCATAACTGGTTGAAAATGCACAATGTATTGTTCAGTGGACCAAGTCAAATAACTAGAGTTGGTTGTAACAACGTGATTTGTCTTAACACAAATGTTCTATTCTAGATATTCAATTAAAAAGAACCACAAACATGGAAATTATTTAATCAATGCAATCCACATTCATTCAAGGATGCTGTATGTCAACAACTGTCTCAGCTGTATCTCAATTCAAATCAACTCAAATCAAAGTTGAAACATCTGAAACCTTTATGAGACATTATTGAAGATGCCAACAATTCTCCTGAGCTGCAACAGAGCAACCTATTACACAAGCAATAAAAATTCTTCTGGGGCATGTATTCGTAAGTTATTTTGGTAAGAAAGAATGTAAATGTAAATGCATATGCAAATAAAACACTGCAATAGGATCATCCAATATTAACGTCATATAATAGGAACTTTTCAGGCATGCTAGAGCAGACTCTTTGTCAAACTCTGACATATATCAAATTCACTTTACAAATGCCTGTATAAGTGAATGCAATGCATGGCCTTCAGAGGTGGCAGTATTTTATCTGTGTTGGGGTGACAGGGAGTTTTAATTGACAAGGCTGAAGTGTTTCAGCCCCACTGGAGCACAAACAATAACCACAATAAAGACAGAGTGAGCCATAAAGAAAGGCCTTGTTTTCTTTGATCATTCTATTCCCTGGGTGTGTTGGCAACACTGTGCAATAATGCAATAACTTAGATCACACAAGCGCAATGACGCACACACCTGTGTCTGTATCGTTGAATGACACATGGAAAAATATTCTTGTCTCCCTTAATAAAAAGAAACAAAAAGAGACAGACACGCTGAGGATTTTGAAATATCCACCTAAATGTGGATATGTTACCTCAGCAAACATTACCATGCACATCTTATGCAGATGAAGTTCGAATTGAAATTTCTCTCCGAAATACAGACGTGTATTGAGGGCAAGGTGGACAAGGTCAGAGCTCTTTTCATGTTGTGTGTGGGTGTGTGCTATTCTACTGGTCTGGATGTGAAAAGGCCTGACTACACAAAACTGTAGGCACCCCAAGGACATCCTTTTATATAATTTTTTTTCATTGACATTTCTGTTTGAATTTAGATTCTCCGATGCACAAAAATGAGTGGAAAGTTTGATGAGGCAAAATCTGAACAAACAGTACGTAGTGTTATAGTGCAGCAGTGTTATAACACATACCTGTAGCTGTATAGATTTTCTATGCATTGCGAGCTACAAGGTTTCTGAAAACTCTTGAGAAGTCAAGTAGGTGATGTTAAAGTTTTGAGCAATTGCTCATATAGGCAACAGTAGACAAGTTAGATATACACTATATAGTCATATATATATGTTGCTAAGGGCTAATAGTGGAACAACAGTGATTTTCACTATTATTTACAATAGGATCTGCATATTTATGGGTTTAAATAAAAGATTTTCATATTTATATTTTGTCCATCAAAACCACCTCAGTGATTGTGCTGTTCACAAAGAATTGTAAACGACTTGGCGTTCAAGGTTGGATACAATATTTTATGCCCACAACATTTGTTACAATGCATGAAACAAACGCAGTGAGCAAAAATAATTAGGAGATCACATTCTATGTTGGGTCCATACCTTCCACAAATACATACATACAACACAACAAAAGAGACGCCTCTTCCTTCAAGTCACATTTCACACTTTAATAACAACTTCCTTTCCTTCCCGAAGATTTTCTCTGTTTCCCACTTTTTGTCCCTCAAAAAAGCTTCCCACACTTTTCAAACACACCTCTCTCTTTAAATGTCTGCCAGCAATTCTTCTATCAAGTCCACCCAAACCTAACAAAAAACCCACACACTCTCCTTCTAAGGGGCCGGGCTGCTTCGCTTTTTCTGATTCGACCCCATTACTTCACGCTTTCCTTCAGGTTGGATGCCAAACTAACGCTTACTGCGCAATAACAACAGCGCTTCCTGCATCTGACAACAGAGGAGCCGCAAACACGCAGGAACAGCCAAGGGAACAACAGACAGATCCGCATCATTAATATTTTACTAATATGACAGTAGAGCGTGATGTGAAGGCATCACTTTTAATGAGAACAGACAAAAGCATGTGTACAGAACAAAGAGTCGCGAATGACGGAGACGGAGGTTTTAGCTTGAGGAACGTGTGCCAATACGTTCGTGTGTGTGTGTGTGTAGGGAGATGATCGAGAAATACAAAGAAGCGCAATGCTTACATAGTAGGGTAATTTGTAAGATCACAGACCCTCAGGGGTGAATTCACTAAAACAGCTGTGCCACTGTTGCATGCGGTTTTCTGTACAATCTAGCACTCCAGCAAGATGGAGAATTGCACTGTTAAGCTTTATGGGCATGTTGTGATTGATTCACTAAAAAGAATGGACACATTAAACTGCTTTGTTTGCTAATTGGACTACTTTGGTTGGATCAGGACAAATGTAGTGTGGTCTTATGCATTTTTGACCCCCTTTAAATGCGAATGGGACTTCCGGTTATGGTGTGCAGCTGATAAGTCGCGCAAAACGGGCTCGCTGCTGAATACTCGCTTAAACTCTTTCAGAAAGGCTAGAATTCATACAATAAGTGTTTGGAAAATCACTTTGAAGTTTGCCGGGACAAAATGCCACCCAAAGCCATCAAATCTGTACAACATTTAAAGCCCTCTGGGCAGATGGAGGAGGAAGGCAAAGTGCTAGCTACTGTAGCAAGAAGCTAGCCGAGCCACAGAGTGAACGATGATATTCTACGTGCGGTTCAGTCTTTGAGAGATGATTGTTCGAAACAATTCACTGATACGATGGACGCCATAAACGGCATAAAATCGGAATTACTGTCACAAGCGCAACGAATGGGAGCTTGTGGAAAACAACTTGAAGAAACAACAGAATTTCTACGAAATAAGGTGCAGGACCTGGAGGACAGAGGAAGGCGTTCTAATCTGAGACTAATTGGCTTGCCAGAAAAAACGGAAGGATCCAATATGTGTGCCTTCATTGAGAAATTTTTCCCCGCGACTCTGAGAGATGAGTTCGGATCCCCACCTGTCATTGAACGAGCGCACCGCATAGGACAAGTAAACCCTTTAAATGCGAATGAAGCGGAAAACGCTTCACACACTGTTCACATCTGTATCTAGTGTAGTCTCACTTTAAACTGATTGCCCTAAACAGATGTTAGTATGAAAAAAATGGGCTTCGCACAAACATACACACAAACACCCGCTGCCCCCCAAATCACCTTGGTATTCATTCTGTGCCAGTCTGTGTGTGAGATGTGTAGACTAGACTAGTACAGAGCACACTTGAGGAGCAACAAAAGGCACAAATTAGACTCCATATCTCTCCTAAATGTCAGTGTAGAGCGTGGCACGCGCTGGCTTATCCATGACTCCACTGGGGCCGTGTGTAGACAGGGCTTGTCTGATCCAGTGGCCTCTCCCCTCTAACACCACCAGCAGCCTAATTAGGCCAACAACATGAGGCTGTCTCTGTGTCCCAGCCATCGCTTTCTCAGCAAACGCTTACCAGGTGGGCTCTGTCCAAACTAAATGACAAAACATGCCGCTTTAGTTAGTGAGAAGAAATGTGTTCACACTGAAAAACTCTCCTTCACACATACCCTGACACACAAAACAGAAACACTATAAGAAGTGAAAATGGATCTCTACTGGATCGGATCCTCAAAGCCATATTGCCGCAGAACAAAAAATAAATAAATTAACAGAAAAAGGCTAGTTTGCAGTCAATTAGAAATTAATGGGCTCCATAAAAGTATCATAAAAAGTAGTCCATATCATTATACATGCTCTATATTATTTGTATTTCTAATCTATTAAAGCCAAGCCATATGATAACTTTGCAAGAAACACACTAAAATCAATTTAGTATAGATTAATAATTATTTTTAGTCAAATACCTGGTTAGCAAAATTCGTCTGAACAATTCATTCCCAATTACAATTATTTTCTAAAATTTCTGCGCCTTGCAGGTTTGGAAAGACTGCAAATAGTTAACTCTAAAAATGTACTTTCTTCAGTGTAACCTAATATAATATGATAGATTCAGTCATATTAAATACTACAACAATTTGATTTAAGCTTCACTTTTGAGTTTATTTGTATCTACTACTGCTGAAGATTCCCACCTGCATTGATGCATTAGACTCACAGAAGGAAAGGAACTGTGAACACACACACACACGCAAGCACCTCATTCAGTGGTGACAGTGGTAAAGCATTAAGGAGTTACACTTGCATTTGTAGAATGTGCCCATCAGTTAATGGGTCACCTGTGATACATCTTCATCTGGGAGCAGTGGGCTGTGCGGAGAAAAAAATCCCCCTAGGACTGGAGATATAGGAGGCCTGTCACACAACCAGGGTCACAACATACTGCAAAATAAAGAGGAAAATACCTCTAATCCATCAGAACACCTTTTTCTAGTTAGACAGAGACAAAGAGGGAGGGAGGGGAGAGAGAAGGAGAGAGTGAAAGAAAGAGAGAGGTGGGGGAACAGTGACAGAAAAGTGAAAAGAGAAATAGCCATATCATTGTTGACTTTTAAAAAAAATATAATATATATCATGTAAAATCATATACCTCAAAGGACAGCGAAACAAGTTACTAGCTTGTTAAATACATAAAACTTCTAATAAATCTTTTTTTTACTTCCCTTTGAGTAAAGAAACAAGGATAACATCTGAAGGGTAAACATTTTTTGTGGAGGATGCTCAGTATAACATTAGCTGTTTGTTTTTACCCACAAAATGTACTATTTCATTTATCATAATATATATTTTTAAATGTATCATCATTTAATTTAATTTAATTTAGGGGGTACATAAGTCAGAAGTGGTATATTCTAATATAAAAATTATTTATAAACACTATTCTGATGTGCTATGGCATATGTAAACATGGACAATGCATTTCTAGTAACAGGTTAGTATATTCACCTTTCACAATTAGCTAACATAAAACTAATCAAATGCCTACAAATCAAGTGTGATATCGCAGATATATTTTCTTATTCTCATTTACAGATAACAGAGGAGTAGAAAGGATCAGATGCAGCTCAGAACCCTTAATAGCACCGAGCGGCCCATGATCCCTAGAATGAAGAACATGAATGACTCCATTAACAGAAGAACATCTGCACGCACCAATAAAACGAAGAGATGAGGAGGAGGGGGTCTGCTGTATTGTTGTGCTCCACAGCCCAGACAAGGGAGGCTGGCAGAATGTCTATTTCACAGAGAACAGAAACCTGCCCTGTATTGACATAAAGAAGACTGGAGAGTTTTCCCAGCAAATTGAAATTCAATTCTAATCTGGCTCTGAATTATTTGCTTTGCGCTGTATTGTAATAGAACAGGCAGCTTCTGGGGATTGGCTGAGTTGTGGGAAACGATGCCAAAGCATGTGCTCATCTCAACACATTTCACAGGATATCTGAGTAAAGCCAGAGTAACGCTAATATCACAAAAATACCCAAAGTATTGCATAAAAAGACATCTTAGTTGCACATGTGAAATGATTATATCTGATATATATACTCCATAATAAAATCCCATGTTCTAACATTTAAGAGTGATGTGGAAATTGCTAGACAGGTTGGCCCTGCTTGTCTGTAATAGAGAGGCTTAACCATGAGTCTTGACTTAAGCTTATAATTCCACAGTGAGAAAAGTGAAAGCTGAGATGGAGGAGAAATGCTGAAAAAATTGTTGAAATGTTGAGGAAAGAAGGTAAAAGAGGCTAAATTTAAGATAGTCATGACTTGTTACCTCAAACAGGGGCACTGGGATGACACATGCATCAACCAATATGTTGTCATATCATAAATATTTATCAATAACTGATAACTGATTAAACTGAAATACGCAATAAACATTAATTTAACAACATAACGTGTAACATACAACCCTAATAAACATAACTGATAAGAAAAAACTAAGAAGAAACAGCTATTTCAAAGAAAAAGCATAAAATTCAAACAAAATTTGGAGCGCAATGCAGAAAAATCTGGGAATGTCACTTCACTGCTTTTCCCAGTAAATTGTACAGGGATTTACCATTAACCATTTAACAGGTTTTTACTGCAGCATTTTCAGTTTTTACCGTTGAAATAACGGTATTTTTTTTACAGTGTAGTTATTAACTGTAAATAAGCATTTAATGATAGCAAAGATAATTTAAAATAGATATTATATTTAACAAATTAAAAAATCATCATGTCATTCATATTTATTAATAACCAATAACTGGAAAATATTAAAATACTACAATAGCTATTTAAAGTGGATTTAAGCATCACAACATTATAATGTACAGTATGTAAAATGGATATTCATTCGGAGATGTGTTAAGATTACATTAAAAGTGTTATGATTAACTGTAAGTGAGAGTGTTACATGACAGCAAAGGTGATATAAAGTAAAAAACAGGAAAATGCGAATGCCCATGGTATATGTCTTAAATATTGATTTCAATGGATATTTTTCAATAAAATATTAAAATATTAAAAACAGTTATGCTAGTGTATTTAGGCACCACATCCTTATAATGTACATGTACAATTGCTATTTTTGAGATTACAAAAGCAATCTAAATGTAAAAACAAGGAAAATAAACTGCACAATTATATATCCATTATCAGCTCCAATAACAAATTAGACAAATATCATAAACAAAAAAGTTATTCTAATAAGCAATATGGTACAACATCTGGAAGTCTTTGAAACTAAATCGGGCTAAATAATGATATAATTGTTCAATAAAGTCTATCAATATTAAAGACGCTATTAAATGACGCATGTTGAATGAACTGATCTGGTCAAGGTTACACAAGCACAGACAGAGATCTTTCACTCCTTTTTGCCCCGACAAGTCATGCTTAACCACCATCATAATGTCAGAGAGCTTTCCGCTGTGCAGACAGACCACCAAACACGGTGACTCCACACAAGCCCCCCATCCACCCTCGTACTCTCTAACTACCACCTCCGTTCACCCCGATTCTGCCCTGTGGCTCTATCAGATACCGTTCAGCCGTGACCAAGCAGCTCGTCAAAAGCGAGCCCTCCTCCCCCCTTCGTCCGTGGCCCAACCAGGGATGACAGGGCGGCTGACATATGTTGGTTTAGCCTCTCTCTCCTGGAGTGACATTTTGCCCAAGAGGCTGAGATAAAACAGATCAGCTCCAGTGGGCCGCAGCAAAGCTCCACTATCACACTCTGTTGCGGTGATGGAGGCCTGGCATTTTGGCCGCATTGATCAATGACACAGCAAGTAAAACAAAAAAGGATAAAAATGCATTGTGATATTTTGGCAGGTTAGAAAGGGATGAAGGAAACAAAAAGGAGGTGAAGAGAGATGAGGCAGCTACAGAAGATGAGAGGAAAGGAGGCAGGGGTGGGGATGCGCACTGTCTCTTTTCTATTTAAAGAGAGAAATGTAAAGGCGCCAGATAGATTGAGACTGACGTTGAACGGTGAGAAGACAAAGGAAGAGTGGATAGAGGCTAGAGGATGGACTCATCTCTATCTTTTTCTCTCCGTGGACGACGGCCGCTATGATTGACAACCTAATTCTGAGGGAGCGTGGTGACACCTTTAATAACATGAAATGGTGTGAGAGTGTGTGTCTTTGTGGAAGTGTGACACCATCTCAGACTCCAGCATCTACCTGTTAGCTGGATTATTACATTGTCAGTTTGGGGAAATCAGAGTCCTCTCTCCAACACACTCCACTCATGCTTTAGCTGTCCATCTCTCCACAGACATTTGCTGTAACTATGGCAAACGCAATCATAATAGAGAACAATTTGTAAATGTTCAAAAAAAAAAAAAAAAGGCCTGTCCTTTTCTGTCCAAATCAGGTTTGGGCACAATTTCAGGAATTGAATGCCTGTTGTTCAGTTCATGAGTTGGAATTTGATTTGAAATGGCAATGTACCAAAGCGAAGCTAGTTCTGACATTGAAACAAAAGAATTAAAATTTGAAGTGGAATGACAGGAAGAGGAATTTACGAAATTGAAAAGAGAGATATTCAATAGTCACACAGCAGAGGAATTTCATTAGCCGAACATATCAAGAAAATGGAAAACAGGAAATTAAGTTAAAGTGTTTTACAACAAAAAATAAAATCTAAATGAAAAATAAGAATAAAGTTGGAAACAGAATTACAATATATGTTAAAAACACCCCTGCAAATTATATTAAAAATATAAATTATATTAGAAGCATAAAATAGATTAATCTATATCAATTTGGATTAAACATTTTTTTTTATATATAGATATTTCTTCTTCTTCTTATTATTATTAATAATACAATTTACTTTACATTATGTTCTTCCTTATAATACAATTTGGCATTTTGTTTGCCACCTCAATTCTAATTCAATTCACATTTAGCAATTCAACTGGAATTCAAAAGGCATTCTTCACCTCTGAATTGCTCACAACCCCAGTCCAAATGATTGATTTAGTGTCTCTGAACTCTGTTCTGGCTTCTTAAAACATTCACTAAATTTCCTCATATGTTTCCATGATCTAGGTGATCTGGAGGTCGAATGAGAGATAATTAGCTGGGGAGAGAGCAAACCCTGAAGACGAGCCTGAAGCTCATAACGTAACATGACTCATTACACAGACCCAGCAGCCAAATGACAACAATGCTGCCAAATATCCTAAAGTTTAGCTGTCCATGCACAGACCCAAGGTGTTACTCCGAAACGTTGCTTAAGGTCATGGCAAGGCAGGCACTACCTCCAGGAATGGGCTGAATCAGCAGGAAGAAGAGGTGAGTCTCAGCTGCTCAGCATCGCTCAGGTCAGGCTGCCTGGACATACACACACCTGATGCACTGAGTCATTAGTCCATTAAAATGCTTAGAAAGCTGTGATTCACACATACCACACTCTCACAGTCAGATATGCCTCCCAACCAATGAAAACATATCCAGGACCTTATGACTTTGGCCACATAATAGGACCAAGTTAGATTAAATCAGTTCAGCGCACACTCCATTACTTCTAGACACCTTGAGAGAGAGAGTGTATAACAGGGAAATACACATCAAATCATAATTGAAAAATATCAGACAGCGAACTATTGAAATTGCCTATAAATACACAGTGTGCATTGGCAGCACAGTTCCATTACGACCAAATTAATAGCAAACAGAACATGAAAAGTTAGACCAACATGAGGCAGCAAATTCATTATAAAAGCAACACATACATACAAATACTTTCAAGCTTCAACATACAACTACATTATGTCTGAAAGAAACTTTTAGAGAGCAGGAAGGAGAAAGGGCAAATGCCAAACAGCAGATGTGTGTCTACTGAGTATACATCTCAGCGGAGCGCTGGCTCTCTGATTCAAACAGTTTGAGGTTTCCTCATTAATCTCCTCTGGAGAGAAAACGAGCAGCATTAATCTCTGGCCTGGTGGGAGTCTACACACTACTACCCACACAACTGACCTCAGAACAGCCCACACTGACCAACAGTCCATTCAATGCCAGCAAATACCCAGTCCATCAGTTTAGTTCATGCCCAGACAGTCAGTCAGGACTGATTCAGAGTAGAATATATGCTTTAATTTGCCAAAAATCTGCTGTAGCCAAGCTCATTTACAGCATATTCTACTTCAAGCAAGTTCAGAGCCAAAGACACTGCAGCTACTGATGGATAATTAAAGGAATAGTTCATCAGAAGTTTGAACCTGCTCGCCATCGTGTTTTGTTCCAAACCTGCTTACTGTTTATTCGTCAATTACTAAAAGAATTGTCATAAAGCTCTCCATCATGATGCTTTCGTGTGTGATAATGCTCACTTTATTTGAATTGTCAGCTCATCGGAGGAGAAAGTTAGTATTGAGTAATGTCTTAAAGGAATAGTTTACCCAAAACTTCAAATTCTGCCCTCATTTACTATTTTGGTCACCACTGACTCCCATAGTAGGAACAAATACACTATGGAAGTCAATGGTGACCCAAAACAGCCTGGTTACACTTTTTTCAAAATATCTTTCTTTGTGTTCGGCAGAACAAAGGATTTCATACAGGTTTGGAGTAAATGATGACAGAATTTTCATTTTTGGGTGAACTATTCCTTTAAGACATTACTCAATGCTAACTTTCTCCTCCGATGAGCTGTCAATTCGACAGCCACTATATTCAGATTACTAAATCGGGCTGCTGAATTTATGAATTGTATTAGTGTAAGAATAGTTTTGAGACTGTTCTTTTAACAAATCGTGAAGGTTTTCTTTAACAAATTTGTTGGAAAGATTGATTCAGGAATTGTAGTTCAACTCGCTGACTCAGAGATGTAATTGCAGCTTTTCCCAAGTCTCCAGCTCACTGGAGGGGGAGGTATACAGGGAATACAGACTTACACAGCAATCCTTTAGATTTACAAGACATGAAATAAAACAAAACATATGGGCTATAATGTACGTTTATGATGCTTCTTGGTGTTTTAACAGATGCGGTCAACATGAACTGTGCACTCAAAATCTCAAAATACATTTCTTTTTTCAAAAGAAGAAGTCATAAAGGTTTGTAATGACATGAGGACGAGGTCATTTTTGGGTTAACTATTTCTTTTAAAAGACATAAAAGTGTCTTTATAAGCAAGGCAAGCTAAATGCCAACTCATCTAAGCATCTGACAGAGTCCACATACCAATACATTCCACTGACACTGACATCCTGATGTATTTGAGTCAATAAATGGAAAGTGCAAAGGCTAAAGATGTGATTTAGTTTGAAAGGATGCATCATAGTATATGACGATAAATATACTGTATACAGACACCTTTTCATCTACTCACTTATACACAACAACAAATATGAACTCTAGACAGAGAACCGTACTTGCTGGGGGGGGGGGGGGGGG
>JAUMHQ010000081.1:12846617-12867413 GCA_032361165.1 Enteromius paludinosus
CAGGAAATGAGCCGGAACATTAAAGCATTCTTAATTCGATTCTGAAGGATGCACAACTTTCTATTAATGCTCACATTTCAAAATTAAATGTTCAAAAAACATGTTGTTCGATGTGCGCAAATGCTTTGTTGTATATGGTGACAGTCATTTTGATTCACGCACTGACCAAACATTATCACACAGTATCTCTATGCCTCTCATTCACTGATTTTTTTTGTTGTTTTTATCCCTCTGTTTCTCTCTTGCTCTCTTCATGAATATTTAGTGCTTTTCACTCAAACAAGACAATCATTAATTTCAAAGAACGCCCTTCATTCAATCAGCTCAGCTGGAAAGGGCACTGCCTGACTGAAAACAAACAAAAATACCACAAAAACCACTCCGCAGATACCATCGGCAGCGCTAGGTAGAGTAAATAATGTGCATCAACAAGGAAACCCAATAAACATTTAAAGACTACAATTGAAATCAGAAAGCGTAGAGAGATCCTGTGATAAATCGCCTGGATAACTGGAGAGATCTTTATTGCATCCCACAAAGACTTTGCCCTCTTGTCTTATCCAGCAGTGAACCAGACGGCCAAAAGAGGAAGAAAGGCCAGCAGGAAATGATGAGTGACCTCTCACTCATAAAGAGGCGATGGCAATTATCATTCATCATATCATCACATATCCTAAACAATAATTAGTTCCAGGACCGGATCGGATTGAACAAACTGACTTCCAAAGGTGCTAATAAAATGTTGATCTCATATTGAACTGAAAAATAGGAGGGACAAATTTAACAGTTGTCTCATTAATATTAATTAAGTGGCACATTTGACAGTATTTGCTGAAAGGCAGATGATGTTAAATAGGTTGTATTTCTCAGTCTCGCTTGTGTGATATTCATAAAGACTTGAGGAGAAAGACAATGGGGAGACAACAAAAAGGAAGGCTGAATGTAATTGAACAGAGATTTATATTTTTGCGAATTATATTAGTGTGAAGTATACGAATGTGCTGATGTTTGTAAAGATACAGGTTAACCCGAGCAGGACTAATGGAGTCTAATTTTATTTGCATGGTAGAAAATGAATCAGCGAGCCTTAACGTAAACGGAGACTAAGAAAGTTGGGTTTATCAACACATTTATCATCTAAACATTCTTATATGCACACACATATTTATACGTGCATTTATAAGAAGAGAAAGGGAGAGATAGAGGAGTAAACTGGATTAGGCTCAAGAATAGTGTGCTCAGATTTGCAGTCAATTACGAGGGATTTAGACCATGCTATGTGAAATCATTCTGGTGGCTTGCTCCTAATATTACATCCAGAGAACGAGTAAGCTCCAGTCTTTCAGTGCCAAGCCCTTCTGATAATCAGGGCTGAACTCCCTCAGCAAAGGAAGCTGGGCTGTGGAAGCCATGTTATGAGACGGCGTGGTCCTTGAGCCCAGCTCTAATCGATTAACTCATTACATACTTAGATCTAACAAATGTTTAGCCGTTATGTCCATGCCAGAACTGCACCAATTCTGTTCCAACGGTTCAACTAAGACTCAAACTAATGACTGACAATGTATATTTAAGGTTGTGGGTCACTGATTGAACCTTTGACGATGGAGCAGATGACTGGATGCTTATGGCTGAAAGTTCAAAGAGCATTAAAGTTCTATAATTGGATTGTCATTATGAGCTTATATCTTAATATAGGAGCTCATATTGAGTTCTCTTATCAGTCTAAGTGAGACAGCGTCCACGCACAAATATATTGGAACAAAGCTGATGATAATCTACTGCAATGACAAGGAATAAATACAGACCAGAACCAGGTCAAGATCAAAGACCTTTTAATTTCTTGAGATTCTAGAGACAAAAAAAGAGCAGTCTGATTGAGTCTGAGTGAATGAATGCACAAAAATTCTACAGTAAAATTTGCTCCTTGATTCTATCACTGGGCAGACGAACAAATAGTCCAAACACTTGTCATTGGATAAACCTGAAAATTTACTCACCATGTTGCTGAGGGGAAATAAAGTCATACAGGTGTGGTATGATGGCTAATAAATAATCACAGAATTTCCATTTACTTAAAGGGCTGATGGTTTGGCTGGTTATCACAGCCTGATTTAATCTCCATTGATGGCCTTGCAAAAGATGATGTGCATTCTGACTTTGAAGCAGGAAACATTTAATTTTTTAATTATTTAAATGTAGTATGTTTTTACCAATTGTTTTGAATGCTCTTAAAAGCTTAAAATGGAAGTTCAGCTGCCTTTGATGTCACAGCTCAAGATAATTAGCATGTGACTGAAGGCATCATGATGATGTCATGATTTTCTGTGGCTCCTGAGTGATTAGTCACACTGCATTCACTGGACTCAATAAATTCAGAGTAAGTTCCATTAGCAAAGATAGAGAAGTCATGTACTTTCAGAAAGTCGTGCACAGGCTGGAAAACTGCCACTGAGATGTCTAGGAATGCTAATGGATAACTTCCTCCACTTACTACAGACTCCCTTGACTCAAACGAATAAAGCAATGTTAATGAATGGCATAAAGCCACACATTTTACGCTTTTCTAGGAAACCAACTTACAAATGACTTAGAGTTGTCTCTACACATTAAACTGAACAAGAAAAAGGTATTTCACTATCAAAAATATTAAACACATCACCTTTAATGAAGTCTGTTGACTAACTGTACAAAACAGTGAGCAGAAAAACTTGCGAAAACCGTCATTAAGTATGCCATTTCATAGTCGTAAGTGGTTATCGAGTCTGGGACTATTAGATCCAAATGAGGCTCTAGATGTGACAATAAGCCTGCACACACACTCATGCAAAAAAAAAGACAGGTGGGGATTGCTTACAGTATAGAAAGACTTTTAATGAAATGACCACTGAGAGACATTTTACCCGACGACAAAAAATGCTTCTGTAATTTGCTGTCAGGTTGTCAAGAGACCAGCAGAAAATAGCAAATGATCTCAGTGGTCCAGCTTCTTGTTTAAAAAAAGAAGAAAGACAGAAAGAGAAAGAGAGGATGTAAGCGAGCAAGGGAAGCGAGAGAAATACAGAGTTAGAGAGAGAGAGAGACAGGGAAGAGAGGAGATGGAGGAGGAGGCCATTAAGCGTCTCTCCGGCTGCTTTGTTTGCAGTTTATACTGCACTTTATTTCTACCATAAACAAGTGCCTGAGCCCAACGCATCTTGAGCACCTCTATATATTACCCACAATGCCCTGTGGGGCGGGAGAGTGTGGCACAGAGGGAGACAGGGGAAGGAACATTATGCAGATTCTATTATTCTTTGTCTGCGTCTCACAACACCACTGATCCAGTACCTTATCCCAATAGCTTCGTCCAGGCTTCCCAGCAACTCCATGATGCATTCCTCCTAACTGCTGCAGCTGCATGCTTCAGCATATACAAGCACTGTGAACAAAGAGGAGAAAAGCTCATTAATATACTTTTAGGAGTCATATCATTTTTAAAGCATTTGAGCTTTATTTCCCAGAGGTTCCACTATAATGTTATGATGTGCAAAAATAGTATTTTTTAACAAAAGTCTTGCATGACCCTTAAAATCAAATGGGTTGCTTTTGCAATAATTGGAATAGGCATGGTCATGTAGTCAAGTCTACATGAAAATCAGAGTTTTGTCCTAGCTGTGAGCTTAACAAGCAACAGGGTATTGTGTCAATCTTTCTTTGCAACATTACAGTGGGAAAACACGACCACTTATTAAATAATTATCTCAAAAGCATAATGCTATCATCCATAAATTTGGGGTCAGGTAAGGACCAAAATACCAGTGACCTTACCTGCGTGACAAACCTGACACTTTAAAAAAAAAAAATTTTAATCCATCACAAATGATGGATTAAACTGAAAGTAAATAAGCACTGGCAATCTCCGGATCGTTCTCTTCTTTAACTCTTGTGGTAAGTGTGCAGTGCTTTGTGCTGCTGAGTGTGTTGGTCAATCTCCGTGCCTGAACTGATTGTTTCCTTTCCCGCGTCCTCTTGGAATCCTCTTTGCCCCCTGAACACAATGAATGACAGCAGGTTAGAATCAAAGGTGAACTTATCTGTTGAGACGGGTAGCAGCTGATTCTCCTTTCCGCTGGTTATGAACATACAGGTGAATATCGCCGGTGAGGAAACAGGTGTACATTAAGACGTGGAGGACTACACTTCATAGAAATACAATAGCAAGGGGAGGGGGGGGGGGGCGCTTTGGAGGTCTGATGGGCACCAGAGGTTATGGTGGATCGGGAGCTGGCTGTGGTCGGGGTGGAACGGGATCTGCATGGGACCAGGGCGAATCGGGAGCTGGCTGTGGTTGTGGTGGATCGGGATCTGCATGGGACCAGGGCGGATCGAGAGCTGGCTGTGGTCGTAATGGATCAAGGTCTGGCTGAGACCATGGCTCACACAGACGTTCTTGCAGCGCTAGCTCAGGGGCAAGCTTGTGCAACGCTGGCTCAGGGAAGTGCTCTGGAGGGCGCTCGTGCAGCGTAGGTTCAGGGAAGCGCTCGTGCAGCGCAGGTTCAGGGAGGCGCTCGTGCAGCGCAGACTCTGGAGGGCGCTCTTGCAGCGCAGACTCTGGAGCTGGAATCAGGATCGGCACTACCGGCTGTAAACTGGGGACTGGAATCGGGATCGGCTCTCCTGGCCGAGACCCCGGAACTGGGATTGGCACTTCCGGCCATAAACTATAAACTGATTTCGGGAACGGCTCTCCCGGCTGCAATTCAGGGACTGGAATCGGGAACGGCTCTCCCGGCCATAAACTATGAACTGGATTCGAGAACGGCTACCCAACCGTTAGCTATGAACCGGATTTGGGATCGGCTCTACTTGCAGTGACTCAGGAGCTGGATCTGGGAACGGCTCTACTGGCTGTGATTCAGGAACTGGATCTGGAATCGGCTCTACTGGCTGTGACTCAGGAACTGGATTCGGGAACTGGATTGGCACTCCTGGCTGAGACGGGCAGACTGAACTCTCTGGGATTGGGACTGGCACGCTTGACTGAGACGGCAGAAGTCGCTGTGCTTTCCTTCCCTGGGTTGGGGAACAGGCACTTCTGGTCGGGACTCTGGGACTAGATTAGAGAACGGTTCAACTGGCTGACCCTTTAGGACTGGAAACAAGAATGGTTTTACTGGCTGAAACTCCTGAACTGGAATCTGGAACGGCTCCTCTGGTCAGGATACTGGAACTGGATTCGTTCTTTGGGGAGCTGGCACTGATGGCCCTCCATATGGTGCAGATTCCTCCCCGGTTAAGGATGATCCACCCAGTCATAAAGCCTGATCGATCAGATAAGTGAAAGAACATTTCAGTCAGCATAAGGTACCTGTTTCGCTAGACCGTCATCTAGTCCCAGCCAGAACAGAGTTCTCAAAGTACTCTCTCTTCAGGTCACTCTGTGAGCAAACAATAAATTCCTCCACGTACTGGTCAATAGGACGTCCATCCTGGGTGCGGGTCTAGAGGAGAGCCAGATCCATTTTCGGTGAAGGGCTGAGCTTCTGTAACGTCCTGACTGATTATCAAGGAGACAAGTTGAGAGTTAACAATTTATTATTAAGAGGTAAGGAAGGGGAAGAACTCAAATGATGGATTACACTGAAAGTAAATAAGCACTGTCTCTTTAAAAGCATTTGAGCTACTGCGAACCGCCACATTTTCCAGAATAGAGCTGCCATTACAGTTATGTTTATCATTTTGAAACCATGAGTTTTAAAAGTGACATTTTATATAAAAATGTATTTACCTTGTTATAGTTAAATAATAAGGGTTCCGTACAGGGGATCTTGTGTAAATCTCATGAATAAAAAAGGCAGCTGAAAAACAGGCGTATCTAAACACAACACAGATTGTGACAACACAGTCGGGGTCCCTACGCCCCCAACATGTGCATAACATTTACCCACCCATGTTCAAGACCAGCCACCAGCAAAACCATCAGAAACGTCAGCAGGTATCGTAAAAAATGAGCAGGACAATGGCGAAAACGGCAGATCAGGGAAATAAATGTTATGTTCCAGATTGTGTAGGGGATGTGAAGTGCTGGTTGGCTTTACCAGTAACCTGATGCATTACAGTACATAAAATTTTACTCATCACATAAACAGAGGAGAGATGAATGAGGATGATGTTGAATGATTTACAGATCCTGAGCACCACTGACAAGCATCTGATCTTGTAAAATATGTGATAAGTACTGACGCTCATTAGTATAAACAGAGCGCATGCGTTCACACATATTAATAGCAGCTCCTGACCCCCGCATTTTATATACAGTATAATTACCTAAGGATATAACTGCAAGTATTAAAATATATTCCTCCCTGTGTTTCTTTTCCTGCTATGTGAGCTATTGAAATGAGCTGCACTGTGAATCAGCCATTCAGAGCAAAGCTCCACATTGAGCCTCACTATGAATCAACCAATCAGAGCAAAGCTCAACATAATTATTCATGACCCTTCCAAAATAAGCAAATAACAGGCTATTTTATTCTAGAGACAAGTTATAGGGATGTAAATGGACATGTAAAACTGTTTATTGAGATTTTTGCCTTTACTTAAGCCACCTTCTAAGTAGATATCAGAGAACAATTTAAAAGACTATATATTTATTCTTCAATGGTACCTTTAAACCATATTACTGTAGTTCAAACTTCTGATATACAAGTGCACACATCGGAAGCACACGGACAGAAACCCGCTGTCACAGCATGCGAGTCCTAAACTAAGTTCTGATTCATACACAACTTTATGTTGAAATCAAACACGAGTTACAGTCAGTTATGTCTGTGCAAGTAAACAACTGGGAAATAAATGTTTATTTTAGATCTGTGTTGCAGCGGTAAAATAAACCAATAAATCAGTCAGCACAAAGGTACATCCAAGCAACAATTTACTCATACTAACACATATATTTGCTTTATGGTGAGCATGTTAAGATAGAGAGGAGGTGGATTTTGCTGAGGAAGCAGTGGATTGCTTCAGGCGTGGTTGTTGAGCTATGCTTGTGGGCGACGGCTGTTTCAGTAAACACTCTGCGGGGCCAGTGTTTGATCATCTGTGTAGTCAGTGTGGTCTAATTGTTTTGCAAAGCATGCTAATTGCTTCTCATCCAGTCTCTTTAAATGTCAGCGCTCCCTGTAGTTACAATGTGATTCACCGGCCCTTGAAAATGGAAACAAGGCTGAATGATTCAAAACAGAGAGGAAGGGACAGAGAAAACAGTAGAGGACTGAATGGCAGGGTCGGAGTGTTTGTTTGGAATGGCTCCACCAAGCTTTACCCACCAGCGTGACCTCACTGGTCAGCAACCCTAATTCTGAACATCCTGCCCCTCAGGTCTCTGGGAAGGTCAGTACATCACAGAAGCCACGGGCCAGAAGAAGCATTTATCTGTAAATAGACAGTGCCGCCAACACACCCGCGCTAGGTCAAACACTAAACGACCAGCGTTTTTTAGTGTTTGAGATGATTTGCCTGTGTACTAACGCGTGAGATTTAGAACCTGAGGCTGATAGTGAACTAAATCATATTACAAAGCCCTGATGACATTTTAATTACCACAATTTAACACACGACATGGAAATATTGTCAGAGAAGTCAGGCGAGTACATCACTGTTCATAAAATCAATGACAAGTTGAACACTATCCTGAATGCTAAAAATCTCTTCTTCTTCCCGCATTAAGTCACCTAATGTCACATGCTGCTTGATCCAAACCAGAGTTCACTCTATACTTTTGGGTCTGAACCGCAGTACATCAGCATAAGTACAACTGGTTCAACTGGCAGCAGCTGTATACCACTGCAGCTGGGTAACAACTCAGGATGAGAAGATGCCAGCTTCACTGTTTTATTCATGTTTCTGTCACGTTGGATTTAGCACTAAAACTTCACATGCACAGAACAGCACTTGTGTTTGTCTGTCTCAGATGCAGTGTAAGAGAGCCAAGTATTGCAAAAATCAAAGGCAATTTACTCAGAGACAAGAAGCTATGAGAAATGTACTACACTATGCATAAAAGCAAAGGGCATTAACTATGCTAACACTGCAACTGATTTTGCCACCAGGAGGTCTGCAGAAGAGAGAAAATAAAAACTAAATACTCATAGGATTACAATTAATAACATAAAATTACATTTAGACCACTTATAAAGTAAAAAAAAATGTAGCTACTTTGTTTTGCCTTTACATTATTGCACAGCAAAGATGTAATATTAATATAAAAATTAGGTAACACTTTATTTCAATAGTCCACTTTAGACATTCTACTAACAGTAAGTACTGTATCTATGCTATATGTCAACTACTGGTTGCTTCATATCGTCTAACACTTTATTTTGTGTGGTCCACAACAACATGACGAATTGGACTGACAAAATTCTTTCAATTGCAAATTTTTCAAATTCAGAAACTCAACTGTGATGGAAAAAAATGATCAAACCAAAAAGCAACCACCTTCTGAACTAAATCAGAATAATACTGTATTTACTAAAACCATGACATCTAGTTGTATGTTCAGCATTAAATATTGTCCAATCTCTCCCAAGTCATAACACCCCAGGTCTGTTTGAGCTTGTTTGAGACAAGGAACCTGTTGCGATTCCAGCCTACAGGCCGACAGCGGGTGCTCACATGAGGAGACAGGATCTCTAACTGATTCTCCCACTGTTCTCGCTAGGCCTCGGGCTTGGTTTTCTTTGTCTCACACCTTCTCTATACTCTGAACACCAAAGGCAGATGTGTCTGGTTCTAACCTCATGCTGTGCTGGACAGAACCCTTGAGGAGGAAGCAGGTGGTCTGGCGCGTATACATGTGTTTGTGTGTAAGTAGTTTGCATTTCCCACTGCTCTTCTGGCTCAGGTATGTAATGATTTCTCTGCTTCTGCAACAAGACCTGAGGGACATGTTCTGTAGCTTTTAAACACACAGAAAACACTACAGAAATGGCTTGGCGATGGCTCCAAAAACCTTTATTTACTCTATAATAGCCTGTTACACGTTCCCAGCCACTGACTGGTGGTCATTTTCAATCCACAAGAGTTATAAAAGTGAATAGATTTGGCTTACTGTCTGCAATGTGAGAACTGAGCATGTGACCTGGGTCGTTTCCTCCAAAACGACTTAAGTTAACTAACTGAAGCTGATTATTATTTGATAAAAGTTTGCATGGAGGAGGGTAGAAATGTGTAACTATACTTTAAAAGTCCACTAAAATGTGGGCTTTTTAAAACAATTATACAACTATTAACTCCATTTTCTGTCTAAATAGAATCATAAAAGACAGTAGAATGCAGAGCTCCAAGCTAGCCGCTTAAAAAAACATCCTTAAACATAATTTTAATATCAAAAACACAACAAGCTAAGACAAAACAGCCAAAAACAGGATGAATCTAATGCTCAACCTTTCAATAGGGAAACTGGCAAATATTCAACACAGAGTAAATCGCTATAAACCTTCATGGTGACAAATCTATAATGCTCCTCGTAAACAAATGCTTTATGCATAATAAATCCAACATTAATTGTCTTGTCTTTATATCTGAAGCGCTGAATTTGTTACACCAGTTGTGCATTGATGGCTGGCAGTGTTTTAAAAAGATTGAATTTAGGAACACATCTTCTCAGAAAGAGTTTTTAGTACTGACAGCCTAAAGCTAAAAGTAAAACATGCCATCAGAACGCTAAAAACCTCTGAGAAGCTGTGCCTGAAGATACATCCCCTTTAAAGCAATGCCATATATTACTAATGTTACATACACATGTTTACAAAGATAAGCTAGTCTACCTCAGTAAACCACTAGTCAAATACTAGTTATTCAGCACTGTTCTTTTGATGAAGAACCTTATATCAGATTGACCAATCATCAGCTTGCCAGCAATGCTGAAAAGTATGATAAAGGATATCCCTTTTACTAAGAGTCCCAAATATCAAAGTTTATGTCCTAAATTTACAAACTTTGACAAATCCTCCTCCTAAATCCTATTTTAATCAGCCTCCTACCTCTACGCAAGTTTCTCAGAGGACTAATAAACACCTGTCTGAGAAAGCAATTTTAGCCAGGTATTGCTATTTCTGTGTGCAATATCAAGCAGATGGTCCATGAAATGCCAGGCTGTGACTGTAGCAGTCTTAATAAAATATCTTGAAATCCCCAACTGTACACATCTTTATTGTAGTGTTAAGTTTGCTACATACAAATAAATAACTGCTGGTGGGACAGTGACACAAGCAATCGAAGAGAACAGTGAAACACGACAATGTGTCTTTGTCTAATCAGTTCAGGCGGTCGTTCGACTGACCTGTAAATGTCCTGTCATCATTATCCTCCAATACAACCTCTACTAATACAGACAGTTGGCTAAACCTTAAAGTGAGCCTTCTAGTCAATTTTGTCTTTTTTCTCTCTCTGGTCTGTCAGTGTGTGTAAGGACCAGACTGGAAAACCTTCTGGGAGAGTGAGGTAATTATCCATTCTCTCCTGTCTGCCTTCTATGTACAGACCATTCTCCAACTGCTAGTTAATGAAGCGTCCAATCAAATGCAGCCGACACTGCAGAGCAGCACCATTTAAAACCGCAGGTCTAGACAATGAGCCGTTTTGACACACTCGCCATGAGAACGAAGATAAGGCGATTTTTTTTGAGGCGGGGCCAATTTCTTTAATCATTTATGCTAGTGACAAAAGCACAGTATGTGTTCAACAATAGTTCTTCTCTGAATACTTATCCATGAAAACTTCTAGATCCTCATCTAAAAAGTTTCGCCATCTCCTTAGAAAGAAAATCTCAAGGGTTCTTTATACAGAGGCACAAAATCAGTCCTAGTTGTTTGGGATTTTCTATAACCGTATGCATAATCA
The DNA here is from genome assembly GCA_032361165.1 of Enteromius paludinosus. Classification (NCBI taxonomy): domain Eukaryota; kingdom Metazoa; phylum Chordata; class Actinopteri; order Cypriniformes; family Cyprinidae; genus Enteromius; species Enteromius paludinosus. Next base: position 12,857,505 of record JAUMHQ010000081.1, read on the forward strand.
TTCGAAATTTAATAACAGAGAGGGTAAAACAAAAACTCTTATTGTTTTGAAATTGAAGCTACAGTGTGTGGGATCGGCAGTCATATCCTAGCTGGTAAACAGAGCCATTAGTGCTAATGATAGAGTGTGTTTGAATACAATGTGCATTAGGATGAAGTGTGGGCTTCATCCAAGCAGATTCCGTGAGTCCATAGCGAGTCGCTCGCACAAGCTATGGCCCCGTGTTAACTATTATTAGTAGTATTCATCTCCAGCCAAATTGAGACTAAATCAGCTGACTGAACTAACTTAATGTCCCAAACACATTGCTACACATCAGGGGGGAAAAGGTTCATGAGCGGAGATGAAAATAGAACTAAGAGAACAAACACAAGAGCTGCTGCTTTTGTACTTTATGTAGGAGACATACAAACCAGATGTTCTGAGAGGTGGGAACCAAATTAACAAGACTGCATGCTTTTCAGCATCTGGTTTCATCAGAGTCAACAGTACATTGTCCATATAGCACGAGACATATTCCTGATTATATACTCATGTTTTTTTATATTAGGATATTTGCACGTTTCATATTGACTTCTACATACAAAACAGGTACAATATTGTTTTGGAACCCAATGACTTCTATTGGATGGGCAAAAAGAGTCAAAGCACTCTTCGTTGTATTATTTAGAAGAAATGCCTACGTTTGTTCACCTATAACTAAAGTGGTTCTCAAGTGGTTTTGCTTCAGGACCCAGATTTACGTTGGCCATCAAATAATGACGCAGCACATTGTTTAACATACAAAAGGCACAACAGTATGGAAAATTAGACAGGGCATTTTTATTATTTGCATTTATTTAGTTTTTCCTTTACTGTTTACAACCCTATCTTAAAAGAACTGCAACCCATTTAAGAGTTGTGACCCACCAACCACAGTACCAGACAAGCTGCTAACAACAAACCTGGCTACATACACGAAATAGAAGGTATGAACTGATACAAGAGACAATCCAAAAAAAAACAAAACATGTAAAACAAAATCTTCCAGGAAACCAAACACAATTCCAAACAAGACCTCCAGTGCTGCGAGCTGCTGTCTTTTGCCACCCAGTGAAATCAACATTTATAAGAGTGGTAATGAGCGTTTTCCTTCCCGTGTGACAGCGCTAAAGCAGCGCTAATTACATTAGCATGAGCTATGAAATATGAGCTAGCTGACACGCAGTTCCCTCAGAGGATGATGAAGGAGCAGGCCGATTTTTTAATAAACACGGTGCTGGCGAAATATCATCTCCTAACTGCCTTTGTATCGAGCCGCATGCACTTCTTCTGCCAAGATCCACCACTGACTCCCTAGGAATTTATGTACAAATAACTACTTTTTAATAGCCCTGTAATATGATTTCCTGCCAAAGAAATATTCAAATAGCTTTCAAAACCAGTACAGTATATTATCAGCCCCAAGCTAAACTGGATGTGGAAGTGTGGAAAAAAAAAAGAGACAGATTATTTTTTACTCTGTAATTATTATACCATTGTCATCTGTGGGAGAGGAAGAAAGACAGGGAGATACTGCACCATGTTTCACTAGGGAGCAAACGGCATTGTTTTCTAAGAATCAGGTACACAACATAAACAGTAATTGTCGCATTTAATTACCGTAGTCATTTACTTTGCCCCATCACATTTATCACACATTTTCCTCATTGGATTGCAAAATAATGTCTCTTTCATTAAGGGCGATAGGAAATGAAAGCGAGGCTGTTTTTGTTTATGTGTACATTTTTAAATTGCTTACTAAATGCAAATGGGTGTGTGAACTCTCGCAGCTTAAAGCACACATGTGGTTATTATATTTTCCATGTTTGTGACCCCGATGTTCTTTTATGCGGCCTTAATGAAGCGACTGCAGGCTTCCGAGACCACCGTGACATTCGTTTGAGTGTCACTGAAAGAATTTCACTACTTCTCATGTGACCATTATTGTACCACGGACTGCAGAAGTGAATTAATTGCCTTGGCACTGTGGCTCACTTTCCATTGTTGTGCTTTCCATTAAGACTAGGGAGCGGTTGCAAAATCCCACAGTGGATTGCATATGTGTGTGCCAGCAAAAGTCTGAATGTTTGGGTAGAATGTATTGCTGAAACGCAGAAAACAAGAGAAAAACGAACTGAATGTTGGGAGAACAATATAATTAAAAAGATCTCGGTTTGATTCAGGGTGTAGCATATTCGGTTATTAAGGGAAATGTATATAAATAATTACTATTAATCATGATTAATTGCAATTATTTATATCAGCTGCCAGTAGTAACTGTAGCTTTACCTAATTTGTTCATTCAGTGAGCATATAGTGTAAGTTCATATCAACAAAAAAATACCTTCTTACAATATCACTGCATTAGAGCCTGTTGCAAGGGTCGAAATCGTAAAGGGACATTCATTTGCAAGGCAGAATCAGAAACTCACATAACTGTATACACACACACACACACGTATAAATACATTCGCACAAGGTTAAAGTCCAAAAAAGGCTTAAGGAAAAACCATTAAGAGAAGTCAAAATTGATGTTATGAAAAGAGAGTCAGTTGACCACCTGTAAAACCATCAGTGCCGTTCATAACAGGTTTTATAACTAATACTAAACCTTTCGCCTTAGTTACATGTACGATACTTGCATTGCCTCATTGGCGAGGGTCCGATGCAGTCTTGATGTCCTGATGGTTCCAAGGTTTTGGATTGGCAATCATGTTCTTCCTGGTTTGATTAGTGATGAATCCCAAAGATGTCCTGACTCTGATTGGTAGATGAAAGGAGAGCGGAGAGAGAGATCTGTCGCGTTCCATGGATCTTGAATTACATAAAAAGTCGAGGCCTCGGCCTGGTGTAAAACTTAGGTGTTGCCATGGAGTTAAATCCTCGTCTTAGTGTCTCACAAGACTGCAGACAGCGTTTGCATCAGGCCCGGGGGCTTAGCCAAGGGACGAGAGAGATGATGGGGGTCCAGCATCCAGAAAAAGCAAAATGCAAGGCCCCTGCTGTGGAAACATGCTGAGGTCACACCTCATGTGGGTCAAAGAGCCAATCGTGTCTTGATAATTTGGAGGGATGTTTTATGACTCTTTGTTTCTAAGCATGGTAATTTGCATATGCACTGGATTAAAGGTTGACAAATTAGAAGAGATTCTTAAAACATTAAATTTTGCAAAGATATCAACATATTAGATCGTCTGAAGACGAGTCTTTAGATACCAAACACGAAATGTGTTGATATTATAAGTTGATATTAGCTAGTGATCTATCATAAACATGCATAAAACAGAATACCATACACAAGCACAATAACAATATACACAATGACCTGAAGGATTTGTGTTCACTTAAAGACAGTTTTCCTGTAAACTAATTTAGGGAAAAGTCCATTGTCTTTTCAACAGGGAGAACTAGTCAGAGTTGCTTTGCTCACATTCCTTCAATGGAATCAGAGTCCTGTTTTGCCTCCCTGAGGTGTTAGCTGCCTTTCGGGGACAAAAAACAAAGTGGAACAAAAACCCTACAAGACCACATTCATAACTTATGATAATTGCGGAGGAAATTATCAGTGGCATAAGAAATGGGAAATTATCTCTAGCCATCTACAGTCCAAAAAAATTCAATATACACTACCATTCAAAAGGTTTGGGGTCTGTGCTCAACATACTGCATTTATTTGATTAATAAGCAACTAAAAACAGTAATATTGTGGTCAATATCGTTTTTTGCCATACAGGGCATTAGTAATCAACACTCCAGTTCAAGTGCTTAACACAGTATGAGTGTGTGTGTAGAATTGTACGGTAATGCTTTCTGGAGATGAGACTCTTCACAGCAGACCTCCAGGAACCCAAAGAGAGCCGAATAACCCAGCGGCCTCGCCCAGGCCATGTGAGCCAATCAGACCTGTGAGCTCAAATCTCCCCATACACCCCGTCCGCTCAAACGGAAGGGAGTCCCAAGCTGTTCTGTAAAGCATCTGTGTGTATGTGACAATTTGAGAGCATGTGTGAATAAAATAAAACCAGTGTGATTCATAAAGTGCAAATTGCTTAGTTTTCGACAAAAAAACCCAAAAACATTTGCATGCTATATTAGACAGAAAACATGAACATGTGTGCACTCTTATGGCCAACTGACGTCCTTGGCACCTCTTTGAGCGGTTGTAGTGCACCAGGAGTTATTTTTGACAAGCTGATAATGGGGCTCTTTTTGGGGCTGGTGCTGTGTGGAGCCCCTCTGCACACTGGGCTTATCTAGCTCTCTCTGGGGAAGGGGACAGAGAGAGAAAGAAAAAAAAACGATTCTTAACTGAAGCTTGCACCCTTATCGCTCTGACAGCCGCCGTTTACAGGGGAGCGGAGTGCCAGTCAGATCATTTACAGGAACAGATGAATACTGCCAAATGTGTCTTTCTCTCTCTCTTTTAGTCACACACACACACACACACACACACACACACACTACAGAGGTCTGTCTGTGGCCGCACACACATTTCCCCTTTTCTTCCTATCTTCTCTCACTCTAGGCTGTCTAACATTAGCCTTTGTGCACTGCAGTGTGTGTGCGCTGTGAAATGGATGTCGTCTATATGGAGACTCACTCAGAATTAGTGATGAGAAATAAGAGAGCACATTAATTCAAGTGTCTCACTAAGGACTTGTACTCTCCAACTTTACTAACTTTTGAGGGAAAACAGACATTGTTTACAAATGCAACCATACCATTCACAGTATACATAGAATGAGATTATTCAAAGGATAGATGGATGGATGTTACAGTTGCCAAGCAAAGTTTAAAGGGCTACTCCAATTGTGCTCCAAGGACAAACACGGCATTTATGGGTTTGGAACAACATGAGGTTAAGAGATTAATGACAACATTTTTATTTTGGGGTGGAGTAACCTTTTAAGTTTCCCCCATTTTTAGACCAATGCATTTCTAGAACTTTTCTTAGAAAATGTTTTCAAAGACACTGCACACTGTGTTATCTAAGCTGTTTCAATATTTTAGAGCAGATGATTTAAATATATATAAATTATTATAAAATAAATGAAATATATAGTATATATATAATTATTATTATTTGCTGCCGTAAGTGTTGCATTTCACAACAGCTTAGGATGTGGCTTGTCCAATCAGAATTTATCAGCCATCAGCTTCTATTTTTGAAAAAATGTAAAACAAACATATTTAATAAATGAATAAATTAAAAACTTTTATATTTATATAAAACCAGAAAAAATTACTGTTGAGTCCTTGATTTTGATGCTAAATAATTGATCACCACTAAATAAATAAATGAATAAATATAATATAAAGCATTATTCTTGATTTTAAAAAAAATTCTACACAGAGCTCTGCAGTAGTTTGTGCTTTTGACTGACCAGTAATCTGCAACAGTAAATAATTGGTAAAAGACACTAAAGCAGATGTGATTTTGATTTGTTATATTTTCCTCTTTTGCTTTCTCCATCCCTCCCTACTGCTAAGGCCTCCAAACTCCCCTCATCCAAACTCTCCCTCTCTGTCTCGCTCTAATGAATCATCCAGAACTTTTCCTTCAAAGAAAGATGATAAAGCCCCTCTGGCACAAACACATATTGCATGCATTCATCACCACACAGATTTAAGGTATGTCAGCTTGCACCAACAGCTCAAGCAATCGCACACACACACACACACACACACACACACACGGTTTAATATATCTACAATTTAAGAGGAGCCCATGGTGTTCAGTCTCAGCAGATCAGTTTCGGTCTTAAGTCGCTGCTGTGCGTTTGCCCACACGCGCCGTGTCCACTCCTAGCCGTCTCAGGGCCTTGACGCTGCTGTCAGATAAAGGTACAGCTCTATTCTGCTGTGGACATATGAGGCGGTGAGTAGACAGGTAGGCAGGTTGCAAGCGTGGAAAGGGCAGACGGAGAGCTGAATACTCATCCAGGGATTCACACACGACAGCTGACTGGTATTCAAGATCTCACGCACTGTACAGAGCAGGGCAAAATGCACAAACATTAGTGCTCCCTCTTTTTCTGGATGCGAACACACTGTGGCACACACACTCTGACAAAAAGTTTCCTTTATCAGCCTCAAAGCATCTTTGAACCCTGAACAAGTAGCACTTTTCTTTAATTGCAGTCTGTCACATATTTTAAAGAGTAGCAGTTAGGATGGGTGAAAATACTTCAATGGCTGTACATTTAAAGAATTGAGAGAAAAGTAGAGGAGGAAGAAATACAAAGAGCAGCAAACGGTCATCCAGACTTAATAAAGAATCCTTCTCATTTCCTAGTGTGGTGCCTACTGAGGGAACATTTTAAGGGATTATAGGTGTGTTTCAATCAATCAATCACTTATTTATATAGCGCTTTTAACAAAACAGATTGTAGCAAAGCACTGAACATTATCAAATAGGAGAATAGAGTGATGGTAATGTAAAATGACGAGTTTAAACAATTTATTTATCAAATATGAGATGTTAGATATATTCTTGAGACGGAAAAATGCAGTTTTGCAGATGCTAGAAACATGGCTTTCAAATGAAAGATTGCTATCAAACAGCACACCTAGGTTCCTACAGTAACTGATAAAGAATTGACAGAGCAGCCATCAAGACAGTGTTCTAGATTATTATGTGTGGGGGGTTTTCAGAATTTAACTGTAAGAAGTTACTTGTCATCCAATTTTTTTTTATATCAGCTATGCATTCTATTAGTTTCTTTATTTGGTGAGTTTCACCTGGCTGAGAAGAAATATAGAGCTGAGTTTCATCAGCATAACAATGAAAGCTAACACCATGTTTCCTGATAATATCTCCAAAAGGGTAACATGTAAAGTGTAAAAAGTACTTTTTTTGTTATATACTCATCCTTATGTCATTCCAAAATTGCATAACTTTCTTTTATATGTGAACACAAAATAAGATATTGAAATGTTGATTTTGTCCAGAAAGTCAAATTCAATGAGGTCTAAAACAATGTTGGATAAAGCATGGATTTTCCCCATTCAGTACTGAAAAAAAATAGAAAAAGAAGCTAATTAAGTGAAATAAATGGCACTTATTCAGTTTCTTTGTGCTAACTGTTTGCTCACAACGTTAAAAAACATATTTCAAAATACTAATACCATTAAAATAGCAGTATAACAATCTGATATAACAGTGTTTGAAAATGTTTTCTTTCTTTCTTATGCTCTTTCTCTCTTTCTCTCTCTTTCTCACACACACACACACACACACACACAAACACATAAATGTTTATAGACATTATTTACAGCAACAGCTGCAGTATGCTTTTCTCTACGGATGAGTTTTTTATGTTTTCCGTTATTATAAATAGCACTTTCCCAGTATTCTCAGAACCCAGTAGCTTTCTAAATCACAATAGCTTGATAGTATTTTCATAGAGAATTCCATGTATAAAAATGAACAAGATATTTTTGTTAAATGTGTGTTTCTTATGCTAGAATAAACTTACAAAAAACTATAACAATATGTCATTATAAGAATGTCTGCAGAATAATTACACACATAGTGCATGCACTTCGTTAGAATTAATCAGTCCCATATAATTAACCCTGATGTAAAATGTGAATGTGTAATCTACGCTCGTTATTAAGCATGTTTTTACCAATACCTTATTTGCCCAAAATCCCGAGTTAAGCCTAAAATTCTGAGGTGGATTTGAAAGTATGTGTTCTGTTTCTTTGCCAGCAAGCCAGAAAACAGTAGATGCTGGATAAAATCCATTTGTACAAAAATTAAAAAGTTACTGTCTGAAGGGATTTTGACTGATAGCATCAAAATGATGCTGCTTTGTCTTCTGAAACATAACTTGTTTTCATAATACGGTTGCCTTTTCAATCTGTAGCAATTTTTGTTATATTTTATGGTCCTTATCTCTTGCCATTTTTCAATGTGAAATCTCAGTTTTATTGTATGTACAGTATCTATTTTGTCACGTGTTGGATTTAACATTGACAGATATTTACAAGTGATAATTTGTCATACTGCCTCTGATTGGCTATACCTGCCTTATTAACTGGAAGAATAAGATTAAAAAAGTAGAGGAAAAGGAAGAGGAGGAAGAAAAATTATTTGGGGGTCTTATAATGGATTGTTAGGTACAATATACCAATTGCATTTTTGATGAATTGCCAAACACTTTTGCTGCTATTGAGGTGGGATTGTTAGATTACTGATATGGTTAGGCTTAAGGTGTAGGGGTTGGATCAACAGCGTACAGAAATTAAATTTCAAATATAATTATTTTTAAGTACAATGCAAAAACATGTTTGTAACTCTTTTACAGACACACGAAAGAAACCGCTGTAAAAGAAAAATGTTCTGAATAAATACTAAAAGTAGGAGCAGCAGTTCAGGGCTCTGGTCAAAACCTTTTTCTAACCACAGAGCAATACAATGTGCACACAGGCTGGCCAAAACAGCAGCTAGACAACAGAGGTCCAGCCAAATCAATACTAATGAATTCTGGGGTTGAAATTCCAGACAGATTTCATTGTGGTCTGGACTTCATAAACAATACATTTTCATTAAGACCTGCAAATGAAAACTTAGCGAAAAACAACAACCAGGGCTGCTGGATGGAAAACTACTTCTATCCAAACAACTGATACTACAGTGATATTGTTATGTGCTATGTATTGTATTACAGTCATGCACGGATCATAAAACGCTCTCATATTTGGTCTTACAAACATTAAACTGATTGTAACCGTGGCAGGGATATATGCGGTGTAGCAGAGAGCTACATATACAGTAGTTATGTCAACCTCACCCATCAACATCTTACTTTGTGCAAAGGCTAATTAGTTTACCATTGACCGATTTCTAAATACTGATTTGTGTGCGGTGGTGTGGTAACGTAATGTAATTAGTATATGGAAAGTGTCACTGAAAGACAAAAAGAGTGCAGTAGTGCTAAAAGAAAAAGAAGGAACATGATGAATGACGGTGGTTTGAAGTAGCAACCTTGAATTTGCAGAGAGGATAAGTCTGAGAACACATTTAAAAGATGAAATAAAACATTTCTTTTAAACTTGAAAATATACAGAGTGATTAAAAAACTAAAATTTTTTACAAGTTTTGGCACAAAATGAAAAAAATCTATATTTTAAATTTTTTACATCAAATTGATCTCCTTTGTACAAAAGGCCATCAGTCAGTTACAACCAAAAAACTAAACAAAAAAAACTGTAGTGATCATTCATTGTGATCAAGGGCTTTCTTTAACCTTCTTCAAAGGGCTTGTTACAAGATGCTCTTTGGAGCGTTCTCAAATCATGCTTGATTATATCGCTTTTTTCCACAAGCCTATGGAGCTCATTGAGCCCAAATGCAGGTGCAATTCTTTTTTTTTTTTTTTACAAAAATTGCAACAACAATATATTTTTAACAGGGAAAAGTACTACCTGGTCTTATGACACAAATGTACCTGGGCACACTTTTTAGTGAGACAAGAAATACATAACAATAAATACATATCACTGCAGTTTCTAAAAGAAATGAACACAAGAGGCAGTAAAACTCAAGAAACCTTTTATTCCTTTTCACACAAATGTAAAAAAAAAAAGTTCTATTAATAAAACGTAATTGTCACACAATTACTTAATGTTACTTCAAAACAATTTCAATGTGCTGGGAAAATTAGAAAACTGATGCTTTTCAAAGTTAGCATCATGCATATCCAGATTCATATCTATGGGTTTTCATGGTAGGTTTGTTTGGTAGCTCTGTTTGGTAGCTCACAGAGTACACAGATGTACTTGAGAGGAGCTCCAGTTCTAATCCAGTGTAACTACACGACAGTTCCCAGATATCTAATTTAAAAAACACAGCAATATGTACCAATATCAACATAATAACAA
>JAUMHQ010000081.1:12888784-12954937 GCA_032361165.1 Enteromius paludinosus
TACTGACACACAGATATCTCAAATATAGTAGGTAGCACACAAATTCTGAATGCCTTTGACAGATCTCAAATGAGCCATTTTAATATAGATTAATCTAGATTAATTTCAAAATTAATCTAGATTAAAAAAATGTATCTATGCCCACCCCTAATTAATATTCTGTCTAAAGGGATAAAATCCCTTTTGTACCTTTATTATACTGCTATTCACCATAATAATAGGCAAGAGAGATTATGAATTACAGTTCATTACAAAATTCATAAGCTGAGGCGAGTACTTATATAAACTATGCATAGGGTAATACACAAAAATACAAAAAATGCTGAAATTAAATAAATTAGGTAATTCAACAAAAATGTGAAATAAATTTCAAATGTATAAAACTGATAAGAAAATACCAGTTTTCCTTAAACGTTTTGTTAAAAAATGTAAACTACCATCAAATGTAAAGTGTTATGCTGGGAAGAATGTGGTTTTTCACTATAAATGACATGATGACTGTGTTTTTTTCCACCCCAAACTGTACATTTAACAGCATTTTACTGATAAATTGCAAAATTCAGCCTTATCATATATAGTATAAAAACTTTAACAGTGTAGTCACATATATGAACAATGATTTCCTACATGCTACCAGGGACACTGTCATTGTTGACTAGAGATTATTTGAACTGACAAATATTGCTAAGGATGAGCCACAAGAAAATTTCAAATCTGTTTTTCTGGGAAAATAAATGAATTAATGAAGTGACATGACTACAACCAATGAGTTGACTAAAACCCACAAAACACATTTTGATTCCACAGGGTCAAGGCAGTCAATAGAAGACTGAATAGGCTCTACTACAACCAAACTCTTTCGATTCTACCTACAAGTAAAAGAAAAGGAGAAACTGAAAAACCTGATATGCATAATTCACCAAATGTCAAGCTGTAAAGTTGAGATTAAACTATAAGGTGATTTAGTGAACGCTTCAAAAAGCAAAAATGTCTCTATTTAAATAGTGCTGTCTCTCTCATTGAGCTATATTCAGGATTTGAGGATGATTTACCCCCACATAAGGAAGGTACATTTACAGTCCACAGACTGTTTTTGGAAGTATGCCTATTTTTGTTTTTATCAAGCGCATTATGGGTTTGAAATACTCAAACAGCACTTCTCTGGATAAATAACACGGTTACATCAAATTAGAAGCAAAATACCCCGCACAGCATCAATCTCTCATAAACTGAGCCACCTGCAGCAGATGTTGAAGATGCTGCGTAATTATAAGCGTTGGTGTGACGTGAGCGCATAACCCCGATAAAACAGATAAAATGATGTCAACATCTCTGTCACTCGCTTCTAAAGCACAAATCAAATTCAGCAGGCGGTTCATTTAATTTCAGAGGCCGTTATAATTACTCCACTCCTGTTCGAGCATCACTGTTAAAGTAAACATCAGTTAAAGTAAACATTCCTAATATGGTTCCTCATATGGCAATTAAAATTCAATCTGCAGTGTCTCACCGCTTTCCCTTTTAATTGCTGCTCTCTCTCACCTCTCTTTTTGCCTTGGCGTTTAAGGAAATAACTACCACTGAGCCATCCTCTAATTGCTTGTCACTGGCCTTGGTTTTAGGAGCTATATTTTGAAATTGGCTAGGTTTACAAACATTGGGACAGAAAGACATTGTCTATTGCCAAGAGCCAGTAAAGAGTAATTTTGTGTTTGACAGAGAAGAAAGATACAGATCACATTCAACTGATTTATTTAGTTACCAATGCCTTCACCTATCTTGTGAGCTATGTGAATTTTTTTATTCTACAAAAGAACAAAATATCGCTGAAATATCGTAGTGCCTACAGTGAGTTTTAGATTAGAACCTTACATTTAATGATTAAGGCAATAGTGCAATTAATTGAAACATAAGTATGGTAGTTTGTACTATAGGGATGTACAACTTTTTTCTAAGACCAGCAGAAACGCTGTAAAACATCTGGATCAAATATTGAATAAATGTCTAAAATGCAAATTACTTTAGTGCGTAATCTAAAAAAATTAAGTCCAAAAAGAGCAGAAGATTGCAAACCAAACTGTGGAAAAAATTACAAAATGCTTTTATTCAGAAGGCAAACAAGTGAAAAAAATAAATAAATATAAATTTGCTCAGTGAAAAGGCAAAACATTTTCAATTCAGTATCTACTAAATAACATAATGAAATGAAGAGTTTAATATGCATTACTGCCATTAATATGTATAGTAACATTTGTCAAATCTTCCAAAGCACAGCATAGCAATAACGCTTGATATTATCTGAATAAAAGCATTTTTGTATGAGGTTTTCAATGGTCGTGTGTGAGCTTTTTCATCATCTACTTAGCTGGACCTTTCCAACTTTGATTCAAGTTGGACGCTTAAAGCATGATAAAACAAAAGGAAAATACACCTTGAAGGCAAATAATGTGACAAATAAAGTCACATTGCTATCCTGAGGTGGAAATGAGTTTCAAATAAATGACAAATAAAACTGTGTGTGGTTGGTTTAAGTACACGTAATATAAACAAAATGGCAGTCAAAACCATTTTTTAAGCAAGACAACAGCATTTACCGGGTTTTAAAAAAGCGTTAAGCATTTGCCGTAAACATATTAATCCAACCAAATTCCTTGCTTAATCGGACTATTCGGTTTATGAAACCGTTGCCATCGAAACTCCACCTTCTTTTTTATCTTTTCTTAAGTGTAATTAACCACCTCAATCCCCCCTGTATCAATCTTAAACAGGAACTCACTTCCAGGAGAGACACCATATGGCTGTTCTTCGTCGTTATGGGTCGCTCTAGTAATGAGCGAAGGCCGAGGTCTCTGGAAATCTAGTCAGAGCAGGAGAGATGGATGACGCGCCTTCCTCCAGTCAACGGACCAGGCTCGCGCCCAGAGAGCCACCTGGCACGTGCCACATGAGGGAGCATTTGGCGCGTATGTCGCGCGACCTTTAGGCTACCCCACTCCATAACACCGCGCTCACACGCCGACACCGATCCAGATGTCTGACTTTATACTTTTTTAGTACTTTTATTTTATATCTGAGTTCAGCATGCAGCGCAGTGCAATAAGTGCACTTTACTCAGATAAAAAACAGGTTTATTGACTGTGAAACTTAACCCTATGAACTACTATTTATTTCATAGTAGGGAAGAATGTACAGTAATTATCAAATATGATACAACAGGCTTTTTTGAGGAAGATTTATCTGTGTAACTCTTAGTCAGCATTGAATTGTATATTTGCCCCCTACAGTGAAAACCATCTTAAAATTCCATTCAGTGTGACAAAATAGGTTTATATTCAATTTAAATAGTGTTATAAAAATTTATTATATATAATATTTCGGCCATATAAATAACTACTGCTTGATGGCATATTTTTTCTTTAGTTTTGGGTCTCTGAAAATTTTTTTTTTTTTTGATTGTGAGCTCAATATTCTACTACTAATATTCTACTATATATACTACAGTATATGGGCTATAAAAGTCTGATGTTTCAAATAAACCTTTTCTCATAGATCTCCTTTTATACTGTTCCATTTTCTGAGTATAATTTTTGTCAAGCTTTGCAGAGTAAGTAGCCTCTGTTTAATATATATAAAAGTGATCTTGAATCATAACTACACCAATTAAAAAATATGCATTGCACTTAAACATCAACATGCTATAATTATCACTCAGCCTAAGTTAAATTTTTCGTTTCCTCACACTCTTTTCCTCTTCACTTCCCACATGCCCCTCAGCTCTCATTCCATAGTTCTGCTCAGACAAATGATAAGCATGCAGACACTAATGAGTGGTTTTAAACAGGCCTGTACTGTCTGGGCGCAGGCCAGCAGGGACACTACGGCTCTTATGGTGCTGTGTTAACATTTCACAGCTCAACACTTGTCTATTCACCCTCTTCATATCCTCTGAACGGTGAGCACCGAAGCAGCAAGTTTTCTTGAGAGGGCCCTCAAATGCAGCATTATTTCGCATTGTGAAGAGATAGCAGTATAATGTGCTGAGCTGAGCGTCGCCTGTCAGAACACTGCACTCTTGTTGCTATGTTGGAAGGGAAGGGTGAGGGTTCACCTCCGGTTTCATTTTTGTGTTTGTTATTATGCAAATACAAAAATGACTCAATTTCAACCTTTCTGTCCAATTATATTTTTAGTTTGGTTACAGCTCTTGTGCATGGTGTGGCTAAAATAAATATGGGATGATGGAGACTGTCATCAAATGAAGCCAAGTATCACATGGATTAAAATCCCTTTCATGGTATGAAATGCCTCAAGGACAAAGCAAAAGTAAAAGCGAAAGAAAAAGAGTAGGAAAGATGTACACGCAACATGATTTTTGTGTAAACAGGGGGGTTTGCTTATTATGCAAGCGCTAATTTCCCCCCAGGAGCTCATTAGAGCCTTGAGTGCAGCAGAGAGAGGCCCCAATCACCCGATAGAGAGAGAAAGAGACAGAGACAGGGATTGAGAGACCAGCCAAGCATATCTACATCATGAGAGAGCACAATGAGACACACTGAGAGTGCATCATTGTGTCTCGGTGGCACACACACACTTTGTCGTTTTAGTGAAATCATTTGTTTTTAGCTCTCAAAAACCTGTAGATAACAATCTTAAAATTTCAAAAGCACAGAATCAGATTAAGAAAAATAAAAAGTACCATTAAATTTTTATTGAATCAAAGAAAAAAAAAAACAATGGTTAATTGATTAAAAGGGAGGATTTTGTCTGCTAAATATTCACATATATCTTACAATCAATGATAATAAAACTTTGTACTTTATAGTATTTCTGATATATTTTCATCTTAGCCACATTTTTGACCGAAACAAAAACAAGAAGCATTGGTAGTTGGACAGCAGCCTGAAAATCCACACACAATCACTAAGTATTAACACTGAAATACAGAAATACAGAGTCGACCAGATTCAGTTAGGCGTTGAGTATATCATAATCATATAGAAACTTTTTTTACGTATTTATATATGTATATATCCAGTATGCAGTCTTTTCGTGGGGATTCAGAGATCCTTCAGTCATGACAGAGCAAAGACACCCTCTCAGTGACAAGAAAGGGTGAGCTGGAGGAAGTCAGAAAAGAAGGGGCGACTGGACTGAGAGGAATGACAATGGCATTTGAGACTCACAGTATGTATGTATGGAGAGAATATACAAAGATGTGACCTGTGTGAAATGGGGATCTGGGCTGTTGAAGGACAATCCTTAAAGCAGATGAAGACTTTTGAGGGTGGATTGTGATGGGATGAGTAAGAGAGGGGGTGGGGTGGAAAGGGCTACGGTCCTCTGTACGCTTTCTTTCCATATTATTTCAATTATCATAAGGATAATAAAAAGTTTTGGCTGTCCAGAGCTGAAGTCAAGCAGCAGAGCAAAGTGAGTGCGACTGAGAGCCTGCCACACTAAATTTTCTCTTCCTATACGTTTTCTTTACATTCTCGCTATCATTCTATCTCTCATCCGCCCTCATATCCCTTCTATCTCCCACAAGCCGGTGAGCTAAGGAGCAATAGTCCCTCTGTGGCGTGCCCCTCCTCTACAGAGGGAAGACCAGGAAGCCGGAGAAGGTGGAGTACTTCCAGCCGCCCATCAGGTTGCCTCGCTCCAGCTTGAGGTAGGCGCGGTCACCTTTCTCCATTTGAATCAAAACGCCGTTACTGGCCGCTTCGCGTGTGACGTCCTGATCCCCTGCGAAGGCGGAGATCACCGGCCAGCCGTTGTGCATCAGGCTCACCTGGAACATGGAAGCATAAATTAGCCCAGAGGTGCATAAAAAACATGCTCAAATCACACGCAAAACCCCAAAGGGGCAAATGGAAACTGTAATGTTATTAGAATAAATCAAAGCCCGTTTTAATCTCCTAACCAACAATAACATGCATAATCTATACATGTTTGTTCCCTTTCTTTTGCATGCTGACAAGCCCCTTGATAATACAGTAGGCAGCTCCCCATGAAATCATAAAAGTTGATCAAAGCATTTATAGGCTTTTGCCAGGGGAAATGAAAACAGCACATTGCTTTATTTGTGTCTGTTTCCCTATGCCAGAAATTTTCAGACCGAGCCATAAGAAGAGCGAAAATGACATTTGATACTGCAAAAGATCTCTCAGTGATTATTGGAAAGGCACCTATGAATGTAGTGCATGACGAAATCTGATGCTATCATTATCAATATGCAAAAACAATGCTACACAGTGAGAAACCACTCTTACACAGAGATAAAAAGCCACAAAAGGCTCACCACTAACAAACCCTCATCATGACTCAATGCATTTGTTCACAGAATCACAAATGAGAAAATCATCATGCAGTGTAAATCGTTTTTTCGGCTGCCTTTCCCCTTTCAAAAAACAAACCTCCAGCTTTAAGGCCCTGTAATTCTAATTCGATCCTTATTCTTCAAGTACATGTAAAACATATAAACGGACCATTGTATAGAAGAACCCAAAAATGAGATTTGAGATAATGCAAACGGATCTCAACACACAATTTAATGCTGCATTTAACAGAACCGACAGACAGCTTCCTGTCCAAATGACGCAGTGGAGTGATGTAGGACAACCCCCCTCTTTCTCTCTCTCTCAGTCCCTTTGCCTGTCTCAGTCATACATAATGGTTGGACATGAGCGACGACAAAATGTTTTTCCTCCTCCTTTGTCACATCTATTCACAGGGTCATTATTTTAGGTCAGAGAGTAATTTTCTTAATTACCGTCTGTCACATCTGCGGGTTCAAAGACAATTGTGCTCCACAAAATATGGGCAGTATATCTGCAATCAATATTCAAATGCATGGCTGTCTGCTGCTTTATCTATTGAAAAGTGTTGCTTCAAGCTTTGCATGTGAAGAACTTTCTGTGGCAATTTGCATTGCATTGTGCTACCCTCCTCAGTCTATGTCAGTATCCCCAAAGCTCACAAAATATGTGTTAACTAAATCATGTTTGCGAGTTTTATGATACAATTAACTTATAATGAAAAAAACTGACTTGAATTTTAAATAGACAATGTTTATTCCTTGATTTCTATCCTTAAACCAGACCAGAATTTTTAAAAAAGTTTTGCACATCAGACACATATGTTGACGGATGGGCTTGTCCTTTGAGTACTGAAGTACCTAAGTCTGTGACACAATGTATAATTGACTATATATGACCATATATACCTATATATGAGGCTTTGCAATAAAATAGCTAAGATACATGCCAAAGTATGCAGTTTTACCTCCAAACTATTCATGGAGATCCATACAGATACTGTGTGTGTTGCTGGATTATTTATGGAGCCTTTTAGATCACTGTGTGTGTGTGTGTGTGTGTGTTTATCATATGTTCTGCATGCTAATAGAGAGGCCTGCCCCTCCTTCTCAGATCAACAGAGAGGAATTCATGTTTTCTTTGAAGTACTAAGTGTGATGTGTATATAGAAGAACAAAGAAAATATTTATTCTATCAGCTAAACAAAGCATTTCACACATAGTCAGCTGTGTTACTCCAGCCAAAAACATGGAAGAAGTTGAGAACAACTTTGTTAAAAAAAAAAAGAAGAAGAAAAGAAAAATGTATCAAAGATAATATGCTTAAAAAATACAAATACTATTTCTGTTTGTTCTGGACACATTACGTACAAACTAGTTATAATTAGTTAGTAAAGAATTAATAACTAAGCCTTATTAGAGCGATGTTTTTTATTTGAAAAGAATATATTGGAAACAATGCTTTGTCCTCAAAAGTCTGGCCTTTTCACAATTAATGCACAACACACCCTAATAGCCCCAAAGCTCCTTTTTTACCCGACTGTAAAATCATTACAGCTGATGTATAAAAAATTTATATATATATAAGGTACAAATATAACAAATATAACAAATATAATTCCTGTGAACATGTTAGAAAAATAGAAGCAATTAAATAGGCCCTCCAGTACAAGACTATTCATGTGCTTGCTTGTAATATTTGCCCTAATTAAATGATTTTGTTGGATTAGAGCTTTGGTTTCGCTATATGTATCGTTTCATCTTATATCTGTTTGTGTGTGTGGTATACAGAGCTCCAGCTCATTGTCTTCAATTAGTCAACGTTTCAGTGCATTTCAGTGATGAATAGGGAAATGTGTGATTTGACTGGCTTCTAAATCAGCCTTCGATGAGAGCGGAATAACGGGATGTAATTGTGAATCCTCAGAGACAAGACAGTGAGTGTGCTTTAATTAGCCAAAGACAGCCCACATATTTACACGCATCGCATATATGAATATATTATAATATATAGAATTATTTCATTATTTGTGCTGTGCAGAATTTAACAAAACAGGAGGCGAATCTGTCACGCGCGTTCTCTGTCCATGGTGCTGAACACGCGCCAGTCTTGTCTACGCGCCAAATTTTTGGGCTGGTTGTTAATCTCGTGCTAATTGAGTGCATAAAGGAAAGCGTTCCTCTCTAGGCAACTGAAAAAAAATCACATTTTCTCACACACTTTACTGTCCCACGCGCACCACAGTTGGTAATACACTGTTAAGCATAAAGGTATGAGCACTTACCTGGATCGTTTGACGATTATACACTTTCACTACGTGGAAATTAAAACTGTATATCCCTTTGCGCGGGGCGAAGAAATTGCTCCTTTCCTCATCGAAACTTTTACCAACGTTCACGAGTACCTAAAGGAGGATGCAGACATTAGAAATGGAAGTCAAACAATAAGCAATATCGCGCCTTTTTGCTTTAAGTTTTGGCTCTTATTTGACGTTTTAAAATGGAAACTCGCTGGTATAAAGCAGCAAACCTTTTCAAGCATTTCGGGATTACATACACAAGAGCAGATGGAGAATAGTTTTATGACACGAAAAAGAAGTTCACGGCTATTAGATATAATTGAAAGCCATTAGCCTGTAATTGACCTTTAACGAAGTGGAAGGGAATGTGACACCTCCCCAGACTACACATATCAGTGAAATGCTTAAATGCTGTGATATTTCTTTAGTTTGTATTTGTAACCGTGACACAAAAATCCTCCCGCAATTCCCAACCGGCGAGCGCGTAAAAAGTAACATCAAACAAAACCAGTGTACATTTCCAGAGTGAAAATTTACCTGATCGAAGTAGATCACCATTGTTCGATTGCTCATCTCCGACGGCTCGTGGTTCGTGTTCCTCACCACGGAAAAAGCCACTTTGGCGCTTCCCGAGCGCACCGATATCCCAAGAGCCGTTCCAGTGGGATCCGATGTGGGATTTGAGTCGCACACGACCAAGCATTTCCCCTCCAGTACGATGGGTTCTGTCTCGTTCTGTGCGTATGCATGGCACACTAACCACACTGCGCCTAGCACCAACGTCAACATCATGCCAACTTCACTCCGCACCTAACAGCAGTCTTCTCGCAAAGACGCAGCGCGCTCAAATCCCAAACCACTCCAAACCGACCGCACTGTAAAGCCAAGTCCTTCCAAACAGTTCAAGTCAAAACTACAACAGTTTTCCCCCTCGTTCCCGTCTCAGTCCGTAGTGGAAGAGCCGACTGAAAGCGGATCAAGGCCCTTACCGAGCTCGCGCGCAGTAGAATACATAGCGCGTGGGGTCCGTCTGCTCGCGCGCTCAATTATTGATATGTGAGATATTAGAAGTGAAACACAAAGGCTCGTGAGCGCAATCCTCCCGCCCTCCTCGCTCTCCCCTCCGGGCCCCCAATCAGCGCAGGAGACGGTCTTTACTTTTCCAATCCTTTTCCAAGCCAGCGCACGGACCGCCTCTTCTCGTGACAGCGCCGGTGGGGTCCCACCCCTCAAAAGAAGTATCTTACAGGTGAACCCTACTCAGCAGACAGAAGGGGATGACACCCCGATCCTCGGAAAATGGGGGCGCGTTATTTTTGTCATCGTTCTACCGGACACAAGGACGCGATTTGTCCTTCCGCGCCATGTTAACATGTTACTCAAGATGAATGGATTGTGTGCGCGAGGAAACTCTGCGGAGGTTGTCTTCACGAACGCCGGGTGGAAGAAGTTCGCAAAGTTGTTTTTGCTCACTATCGGACACCTATTGCTGAGAAAAGGACACTTCACGAGAACAGTGATGATTAGACATTCTTCTACAGATGGACAAGCCAACTTTAAGCAGGGAGGACTATTGTATTGAAAAGAAGAAATAATTTTAACAGACAAAATTATGCTACAGTATAAACAGGTGTTAACTGGTTACCTTATGAAACGTAAATAAAACTATATTAGATTTAATGGACAATAAATGTAATGTCACTATGTTTAAAATAGTAAAATACATTCCTGGTAGAAAATATTAAAAGACTTTCATGTAAGATCTTTCGCATCGCATTTTATTAGGCTATATTTTTGCAAGAGTTACGGTCATTATGGTGTTACAGGTTTGGCTTAGATGTTTGTTTGTTTGATTTATTCATTTGAAAGTCTGGTGGTGTTTTATGATACTGTGCCGTCTGAACCTATTTTATTTATGGTTCATAAAAACATCCGCGTTTGTTCAACAGAAGTCATAATGTGGCCTTCTGCTTAAAAACCTGTAAAATATGGCGGTTACCATTAGCCTATATTTTTTAAGATTCTACTATCTGCTATATTCCACTAAGAAGATTTTAACAGTGTAAGTAGCCCGCAGTACGTTGGTATGTTAACATAAGTTAATGACATATAGTGGTTGTATACAGAGGCACAGTGCCTTCTATAAGGCTTAAAAGGTCGAGAGGTACTGGCAACTACGAATGAGAGCTTTTTATTTTACATTTAAAATAATTTTAAACAAATGTAAAACACTAATGGAACTAGTCCAGTTATTTCAATCGATATCAAAATCAATATCATATTACACTTCCAGCTGACTGTAATATACTGACGTAATAGAACTCCATCAATCTTTACCGCATTTTTCTCATGAATGATGCATTTGAATACACGGGGAAGCCTGCTTGGTATATATATATATAAATATGGCACAAAATGTAGAGAGCATATGCTGTTGCTCAAAATATTTTGCCCAGAGTTTGAACACATTGATGGGATGTGGCGTCTGAGGCCCGCGCGACTCTCATTTTTCTGACAGCATTCATTCTGCGCCAGCGCAGTTCCTACATGACATTTAATAAATGAGATCACTGAGCAGGTTTTAGCAGGAAAAGAGACATGGCGAGCTAAACAAGAACAGAGGACGAGCTTGACATTTGAAAGAAAAAGCGACAACAAAGCATGTATGAGACTACGTGAGATGAGCTGAAGAGTTCATTAAATTGGATGCCATCCTATCAAGGAGAAAGGAGAACATTTTTTTGTTTGGTATTAGACCTGAAGCTTGTACAGAGACGACTGATATATATATATATATATATATATATATATATATATATATATACCTTGAGTCACAGATTTTTTTTGTGCGTGTATGTACACCTGCTGTTATGGAAGCAAAAAGAAAGAAACAATACTTTACAACCTGTATCTCAGCGCTATATCTCAACAGGATCGGACAGCATGCTGGTCTGGAGTCAGGAAGTCACCTATTCACTTTATCCAAAGAAATGTTCTAAAGAAGAGATGATGAGCTGTATAGCACAGCTTTGCTAAGGTCGGCCACCCACAAGTCTGCAGTGGTGCACCGTTTAAAAAAAAATTGAAAAGTTGAAATTCTACCTTAAAAGTGTACAAAAAATTAATAAAATAAAAAAATCTAAGTGGCACTGAAAGTTACACAATGCAGCTATGCATTCAATGGATTGAGGGAACTGAAACAAACCCCTAAAAACTCAAAATTACAGATTAATTGAATGAAAAGGAAGGCAAAGATTTATAGATTTTATAAAATGTATTTATATATTTTGAGTTTGGTGGTTATAAATACAAATAAATAACATTCTCTTAAGATTTTAAATATTCATAATAACAGAAACACATGTTGGAAGCCATATGTAACTTAATGATTGTAGGCCCAAAGTAGTACATTCATAACCTGCCCTATGTAAGTATGAACATAGATGGACAGAAAGAAAGACAGACAGATGAATGGATAGCTAGCAAGACAGACAGACAGATAGATACATAGATAGATAGATAAGTAATGACAGTCGCCTGATGCTGTAGATGAACAATGAAAGCCAGGTTAGTGGAGCGTCAGGACAGATGTTGTCTTGTGACAGCTTCCCTGTGAGGAATGTCCTGTCACACTCCACATCCCACAGGTCTAGTTGCATCATTCTGTTGCCTAAGGTGCTTCCATCTCCCCGCATCATGAAGCGAGAATGGTGTAAATAAAGAAATCCAGCCAGAGAGATAGAAAGAGAGGTGTGTCAGTGACATGTTGGGCGTGACGGTGTGTGTGCTGGTGCCAGCTGGCTCGCAATGCCTGGCTGCTAGTGCGGGAAAACACCTCTAGTACATAATAACAAAACGCATGTCTGTCTAAATGATGAGAAAAAGAAAATCAAGGTAAGTATATATCCCTCCCAGCAGAGTAAGACTACCCAGTACACAGTCATTAAAGAACAATTAGCATGCAAACACTTCAGTTCTCAAAAGGAGAAGTTAACAACCAAAGTAATTAGCACACTAAAATATTTATCACCTTGCAAATGACATGTTTTCCCCAAGAGCCTCCATAACTCCAAGCATTCTTTAGTTATTGTTTGTTTATGGAGAACTAAAAATCAAGCTTTTCATAGAGGTGCCTTGGCTTTGCAGTTTTGTAACTAAACACAGATTCAATTGACTGCAAATAATCCTCTGAGCTAAACTGTTTTCGATTTCAAACAGGATTGGGAGGCGTAACTGATATCGCTGCAAGCTTGTTTCCCTTTCTGAAATGAAAGATTGATACTAATCATATTAAAACTTAAGGGCTGGCGCAACTGTATATTTAATGAACCTTGTTCTCTTTTCATTTTACACATTTTGAGGTGAAAGTGATGATTAACTTGATTAGGAGAGGACTGCACCCAATTTTTTTGCTGGGGGTAATCCAATCAAGAATGTAAAGCGTTGTAAATGCAATTTGACAAATCACATTAGTGTGTTATTGGCGGCCTGTTGGTGGCTCGTCAGAAATATAGTTTCGGTCCTGTAGGCGATTCGATAATATGATTTTAAAAGAGTTTGGCTCGAGGCCACTCCAGAGAGGACGCACAAGGACAACAGGGAAGGTGTACATCGGTGTCACCGCTTTAAACTATTTATTATGTGTCAGCAAGGAAAAGGTGTGTATGGTTGCTTACCCTTCGCAATACATTTTAAATTCCAATCAGATTTTGAATTTTGGTAGCAAACAGGGTGTAAAATTGCAATGCGATTTTGAATGTAAGGAAGCACGATTAGGCTGAACTGAAATTCACATAACTATTGGAAAAAGCCAATTTCGGGACACAAACTCTAACTGCTTAGGAAGGGTGTTTGAGATTCAGTTCTGAATTTTGCACAACCATGGTACACAGATAATCAAGTTATTAAAAAGACATAGGCATGCACTGAACACTTAAAATAATGAACGCTTTGCTCCCTAAGCCAGTGACAATGAGTTTAAATTATTCAAATTGTGTGTTTCCAGTCAAAATCAGAAAAATCATCGCCTTAATCAGAGTTCGCAAACATAAAATTGCGTTGTCACAGCATCATGAGCGTATGAGAGGCTTTTATACGAAAGCATTCTCCGATTAGATGTTCTTATCTAAACATAAAATATCCCTCTGATTTCCATGTTCCCTGCTGCTTTGCTCTGAAGTTATGGTGCACTCAGCTGGCTGGGAAAATAACCATTAAGGCCTTGCAGTGGAATAGAATAAATATTGCATGCAGTGATATAGGACTCACTTGACTCTTAAAGAGACAGTCACAAACTTCTTGAGGGATAAACTGCAAAAAACACTGAATTAATCTCCACCAACTGTTGCAATTGCATGAATGGAAACAGTTTGCCATCTTTTGATCTGTCACAGCAATTATACATCAGATTGAAGAGTCTCTTAAAGAAATCCACATAGTATAATTTTTAGTATACAGCACCACAAACTTGTTATGACTCATATGTCATTGCATATAAAAATAGAAGGCTATGTCTGTGCCCTGCTGCATGTAATATAAGTCAAAGCGGTTATCCTTCCGAAGAGGAAGGGAGGAGAAATTTAGATGAGGAGGGAGGCCATTAGAATAATCATTTAAAGCAGCGGCGTGTGAGTCCTCTGTGCACGATTCACTTTTATGGTTCAAGATGTCTCCCACCTGGCGCACAAACAATAAACCTCCATAACAATAAAGACAATGTTTTACATGCAAGCAAGTCTGCACATGTGCACCCACACGCACTCTGAATCACCCTGCCGAGCCTGGCGAATCTGCTGCTCTGGCCTTTTTTTGGCGCAGAGGCCTCCAGACCCCCCTCCGCCTGTAACGTGTGTAATCATGGCTTTCATTTGGTTACAGCAGCGGAAAGGCCGCCCAGAGATGGCTAGATTAAATCTTCCATGTGTCAGAGGAGAAGAGAAAACAGCATTGCGCTATCTAGGGAAGGCTGGTGAAAAATAACCTGTCATCACTTTCTCTGGTTTTGGCCGCTCTCTCGGTCCTCTATCGGTTCGGTTGTTCAGTCACTCAGTCTCTCTCTGGGTCTAATTCGCGAGGCGGGTTTTCAGGGGACAAGGTGAGAGACGCAGGCGGTCTGTAATAAAGAGAGACAGCCTGATAGGAGGCAGATGGAGGATAGGGGAGAAGGAAACTAAAGTGGGAGAGAGGGAAGATGCTCTTGAGAGAAAGAGAGAGAGTTCAGGACTGGGAGAGGAAAAACAGGAAGAGATACTATGTGCAAAGAGCTAGTTGTG
The DNA here is from genome assembly GCA_032361165.1 of Enteromius paludinosus. NCBI lineage: Eukaryota > Metazoa > Chordata > Actinopteri > Cypriniformes > Cyprinidae > Enteromius > Enteromius paludinosus. The sequence continues at coordinate 12,903,670 of JAUMHQ010000081.1, forward strand.
TATTACGAGGAGTATTTACCTTTGTTACGGTGCTGGTAAAAACTCCAGACAGCTGCACAGATACTTATAAGACCTCAAGATGCTACTGAAAGACCCCAAAATTGTAACATTTTAAATATACTACCTAAGAAGCCGAGAGGGCTTTTTATAATAATCCCAAGTGATCGTTGTTCTAAACCCCACTTTTGACCCTGGGTTAGGGAGGGTTTTACACTTGTAAGCCCTGCTTTTTACAAACTTGTGCAGTGTGAAAATGTTATGACTTGATGTGTGACAGACACCCTATCCCGTGCCTCTTCACGAGCTTTCAACAGTCACAGAAACACAGCCTAAAAACACTGTGTCAGCATGGAATAGAAACATGTCAAATGCTAACTGAAAATATGTCAACTGGAGTGAAGAAATTACCGTTTGTAGTTTTATAGTTGGAAAAATCCATTTAGAATACCTCAAATTCATTAGCCACTGTAGGGAAATAAGGAGAAGAATAACAGTGTGCTACAAACCAATTAAGACAATACATTAAAATAATATGGTAAGAAAACACCAGCTTGCAATATTAAACAGCAAAATGAGCTGTTTTGTACAGCTAAAATTAGCTTAAAGTGGATGACACCGGAAGCCAGACACATTAAATTTACAAATTGGCCGCACCCACTCTTACTGGAAAAATAAGGTGGCAATGCACAATGCTAGATGCCATTCTGTAAACAGGTTGTGTGTTGCGTTCATCCAATTAGTAACACTGCACCGCAAACATGAAAACAAGGTCGTTAACTCAGGGTTTAGGAATTTACATCAGTGTATGAATACGAATAGGATTAATTGTTAACTCTGAGTAAATTATGAGCAGTGTGAAACATAAAATGAGATAACCCACTATGATAACCCAGCAAAACCCACAGTCGTAAAAGGGGTGGTTCACCCCAAAATGGAAACTTTATCATTGTTTATTCTCCTTTCATGTTGTTCCAAAGATATTTTGAAACAGGAGATGCATTTCATTCGGCAAAATCAACTCTTCAGCTCATTGGTAAAGATTTGTAGACCTCAAATATGTGTGATAGATAAGAGAGACATCCAAACTGGGCAGTGTTAGCTACTCATTCAACAGCACAGAAGTGGTAAATAAAGAGATCTAATTCAGTGTCTGAATCCATAATCAAACAGGCCTATAATTGGATACTAAACATAAAAACATAAGTGGAAAGAAATATGTAAGACATCGGAATTCACAAGAGTGCCACATTTTACTTTCACATTTCTAGTGAAATTTATTTTACTATCACAGAATTAGCTCACACCATTAAACGAACCGGTCACCTTGTTGTCATAGTAGAAAATGAATCAGAAGCATGTACAAAAAGACGTGTGAAGAGAGAGATATGGTGAGAAAGAACATATAGAGACGTGATGAGATACCTAATAAAGCAGAAGATAACTTAGGTATACAGGTCGTGTTTTGAAGTGGTTTAATTATTAATACCATGAAGTAAAAGGTTTGTTCTAAAGTCAAAATCAATAAGTAGCAAATTTCAGCACAAAACTCGTCCCTTACCCAGAGCTGTCTTTATCATTTATGAGGCCAGATATAACAACCTAAAATATTCCAGCATCACAGCAACAAGTGTGTTCATTACTTACTGAAACAGTCTGTATATTGATGAGTGAGTGGTGGAAAATAACTGGATTGTATAATGAAGAGATCATGATTTTGAAAATGAGGTGTGAGCATATCTATTTTAAGTGGGTGAGGGTATTGACTCTGTGAATCTGTGACTGCGATATGTGTGAGGAGGTTGAGGTTTTGCTGGTTAGTATGACCCAGTTAGCTTACACCATCTGGCAGCAAAAAAAAATCTTTCTCCACAGACAGCTATATAAAACTGAGTATTCAGAAAAAAAGCCCAAAATGACAATTTGCTGAAAATTTTGTCATCCTCAGGCTATCCAAGATATAGATTAGTTGGTTTCTTCATCAAAACAGGCTTGGATAATTTAGCATTATATCACAGGATCCCCAGTGTTTTAAAAAAATGATAAAAATGTCAATATAATATATGAGGGGTCATATGATGTTGCTAAAAAGGACATTATTTAGTGTATTTGGTGTAATGCAATGTGTGTATGCAATTTAAAAGTTAAAAAACAAACATTATTTATAAAAACTTTCATTTGAATAGTAAGTGGCAGATTCTTTAATTTATGAAGAAGTAACTTTCTTACAGGTAGTGAGTCAGAAGCACCAGACTGCCCTTGCAGAGTTGGAATTGTGCCACTTTATAAGCCTTTGTGTACAGCCAGCATATTTGGGTTGAACGGATCTGGAACAGTGTTGTAAATACTACCTAACCACTGATGTCTAGTTGTGTCCTCTTATGGAAGCCAAACAAAGGAGTTTCACAGCGAAACACAGCGTCACCAGAACATGGCGTGGGCAGCAACACTACAGTTAGTGATGGGTCGATCTTGAACGATTCGTTCATTTTTAACAAATCTTTAATGTCACTTGGGAAGAATGAGTCGTCTCGTAGGAGTGATTCGTTCAGTCGCGCATGCGCATTTGCGCAGCATCCTCTTGTTTCTGTATTGGAATTATTGATTCACCTGTTTCGGGTACTGAGCCGTTAGTGCCAAGTGGTCACATGAGAAAGGAACAAACATCTCGAACCCGAAAGACTCGAGAGATGAACTAATCAACTCTGAACGAACGAACGATAAATGGTGAGGTGAGCGAATCATAGATTAAAGACCCAGGTAAACAATGAAATAATCTTTTCTGTTTCTTATTGCATTATAGTTTTGTCTTGTTTGTAGTGTGATCAACATTTGTGTAAGCAGTAGATGTGTTAGGGAGGTAACAGGTAACGTTTTGAACGAAATGAACGAGATGACTCGTTTTGCTGAACGAGTCGGTGAAATGATCCAAACTTCCCATCACTACTACAGTGAGACTAATAGCTCCGCCTTCTTTCTTTGCGTAAACATTTGGGTGGTGTTATAGTGACTTAGTGATGTGGCGTCATGTTTAAACAAGCCTTTTTAGGAAGGCATAAAATGGTCAAGCTTTAATTTCTATAAAGAATATCTCTTTGGTACCTCTGAGACTTGAGTCTTTGCAACTTTGGAGATCTTATCTATGCACAAATAGCTTGTAATACCCCCAAAGAGAAAGGCAAACTTGAAATTGCATCATATGACCCTTTAAGAAGACTAACATTAACAGAAGCACTGAAGTTTGACTGAAGTTTACTCCTTGTGTTAGTGTGAGCAAACGCACAGGTGGTGTGTGATCACACAAAGGCGCAATATGTTTGTGCGAGTACTTTTTCTTTTTGTGGGTACAGCATGTGAAATGTGTGTCGCACGTTTAAGACACACAAGACTGTTTGTATAAATACTGTAAACACCCGACAGCCCCTGTATAGCATGCAGATACAGTCTGCACTCAGCACATGAGGTGTGTGTATCCTCAGTAAACAGAGTATAGGAGTGGTGTGTTGACAGAAAAGATCGATACTTGGGCCACTGCTGATGGGAAACGGAACAATCTTCACTTCTGATCCCTCGGTAATAACACCGCCAGTGTCACAGACACACACACGCTTGTCACTCAGCCTGATGAGCATCTTACAATCTCTCTCCCAATATCTGTGTGTGTATACTACACACATTAACACTGTAAAACAGACACATGCACACTAATAAACTTTTGTGAGATGTTGTTCAGAGTACCATTGAACATACACATGTATTAAATGACATTTCAAGAACGTAAAAAGAGGCTAAAACACAAATGCAGCCAGTCACGCATATAAAAACATGCTCATCAGCTTTGGGCTCGAGTCAACATGAGGTTCTTACATCTCAAGCTCTATACTCATTCCTGGTGCCCACAAATGTAAGTACTGTGCTGTGTACACTTGACTGAATTCATGAGAGACGGGATTCTAGTGGGAGAGCTAGATTGGATGGGTACTTTGGCTGACAAGCATAATAAATTCTTAAAAGTATCAATCAAATGACTGTCAAAGATTGTCACCAAGCTCATTTTTCTCTATTCTAGTACGTAACGACAACTTTTTGAGATTCAAATGTTACCTGTATAAAATCAAACCCTGTCTTACATGTTCTTCATATAGAATATTCTGTTTCACTCCAAAATACATTTAATTACAGAAGTGAACATTGTAAATACGTACACTAACATACACTATACTCAGCTTTGGGGTCGGTACAATTTTAATTTTAATGTTTTTGAGTGTGTTTGCATCTGCTGTGCTCACCAATTATATGATCAATTGGCAAAAACAGTAAGATTAAATATCTTTACAATTCAACTTTTCCTTTCAGCTGCCAATACTCCAGTCAGTGTCACATGAACAGTCAGAAATAATTTGAATATGCTAATTTGGTGTACGTTTCCTGTAATAATCAACACTGAAAATTTACTATTTTGTTGGAAACCATAAACATGCTGTATAAAAGTGGACGGCAACTCATAGTATTAAAAATTAAGTACTTAAATCTAAATTTGACAGCTCTGAAAATACTATAATAATTTAAAATGAAATAACAAAAAATAATGCGTTTGAAAACCACAAAAAAACTAAAAAGCTGAAAACCATAAATGCCTGTACATCATTCTTGTATTCCATTTCACAGAAGGAACATTATGTACATATGGATTCTAAAATGAGACTGCAGAGCGAAGAGAGAAGTGTTGCTCAGGTAGCAATTTGCATTCGGAGAGTGTTAAAAATTTACCTTATATGATTTTGAAAGTAAAAAGCTGTCTGGTTTATATGTCCTAATGAATCTAAATGTATGCAAAGATACGAGCCAACCTGACCATGTTAACATTGCACTGAGAGAGGTCTTCCTAAAGTGCACTCTTTACACACATTTAAAGAGAGAAAGTGAGTGTGCGACAACCAAACAGAGAGACCGTTTAAAAATGCTGTTAGGCTGAGAGATGCACACTTCAGCTTTTCCAGACCTCAGTAACCAGCTATGCAGGGGCCAACAGGACAAGGATGAGGAAGAGAGAAAGGAGAGAACAGGATGGAAAGAGATGTGATGTCATGGTAACAGAAAACCGTTCTTAAAAAGGCACAAAGGAAAGTGGCTGTGGACATGCAGAGAAGACTCTGAAGAGTAAATGTGGATTTTTCTATGTCGCTTTTGAAAAGAATTACTTAATTGTAATATAAATCTTCAAATTATTTCTAATCCATTCGAAGGGAAGCTTTGCCAAATATCCATACAGCTATTTTCTGTTCAACGGAAGTATAGTGGACTGCAATGGTGGCCAACAGATTGAAGGTCCAAACAGCAATTTTAATGCAGTTAAAAAAAGCGCTACACAATCCCAGGCAAGGAATAAGGGAATTATCTGTCATTTTCTAAAAAAATAAAAAATAATTTTAATTTTTTCCTGAAAAGCTTTCCTCAAAAACATAATTTTCTTTGCAAATATAGAAAGAAAGACATAAATATCTTGGTGACATGGGGTAATTAAATGTACATTCTGGAAGTGAGCTACTGCCTTAAGACCACTTCATATGATATGTGCACATTTTGTATGCTTATAATGCACCTTGCAATAATTGAACCTGTTTGGATATTAGCTATTATAGAGGAAAGCTCAGACAACAGGCAAGCGCACACAAACAAATTTGTACCTTTGTACCACAAAGGTATGGTTACACAGGAAGTGTATCCAGCATAAAATGGGTGTAAAAATCCATCTCCAGGAAGGGCGCAAGAGAAATATCAACACTAAAACAATTCCTTAAACTCCTTCCATGTCTTAGTTTCAGTTTTTTGCCTGCAGGTTTCTCTTGCCCCTAAATCATAATTCAGACTCTTCTTACTCAATAATCTCTTGTAATACTCCATCGCATTTCTCTCTCCCTCTCATTCCTTTCTTAAGAGAAGAAACAGAAAGGCTTCCTGCTAGTCGAATGAGGAGCAACTCCGTACAGCTGGAGAAAGGTCACTAATGACAGGCCTTCAGCACGGCTGTCAGAGTAGCCCACAGATATCTGACACACACACACACACACACACACACACACACACACACACACACACACTCACACTCACACACACCTGCACTGAGCCACTCAGAGAAAAAGGCATAATAAACTCAAATGATAGATAGTGAAATGGATAAGCAGATGAACAGACATAAAGGACAACCGAACAAAGGAAAAAAGGGCAAAAATGAAGATAAATAAATGGGTGGATGGATAATTGATGGACAAATGAATGCATATTGAGTCAGAGCCACTATGTGCCAGATTTTGTTTCATTGTTGCCATCTAGTGGACAAAACAGAAATTAATTGCATAAGAGGTTTAAAAAAATCAAACCTATGCTTAACAAGCACACTTTTCTTTCCTCCATTGATGTATTTCCTATTGAAACAATATGTTTGGGTTAGACATATCAATATAACATAGGGCATGTCCCTTTTTTTAAGTAGTCAATGGGCTCTGTAATGCAGTGTAAAAATCTCTGCATCAGTATTAAAGGTAATTAGCCAAAATTTGGATGTCATGAGGTCTCTAAGGGCCACTACTACTGTAGTATGCATCTATCATCACATAATGAACATACAGTAAAGACCACACACTCTCTCATTCAATCACATTCACTTACTGTCACTAGGTCCATGTAGCCCCAAGGCTTGTGTGGCTATAGTGAAGCAGCGGTTCAGCACTACATCATATTGTCCTCTGTCAGTGATATCACATCACATCTAGCCTTCAGCCACTCGCTTAACATCAACCGACCAGCAGGCCCACATCTAGTCTGCTACAACTGTTCCAGGTCTCGGAAAAACCCTGATAGAATCAGACACTCGAAGGTTTGTGGTCATAGTGTGAGACAGGGCTAGGCTACAAGGGTTGATTAGTTGTAGGACAATAATTTTTAGCAGTGGTGTTTTAATAAGCATGCTGTTTTTTAGATGTCACATGTAAAACTCTCATAAAGTTGCATTTTTGTATATTAGTCTATTGACTGTGTGCTTTAAACCAGGCCCCGAGGTCTTCCCTTAGGTCATGATGCTCTTGAGAATCAAGAATCAACTGTGATGTTTATGTATAAGATAGATTGTCAATCCAGTTCTAGCCTGTATTTTACTTCAGTTTGCCGTATCAAGACTGTATCAAGACGCTTGGAGTGATCTAGTTAGCCTTGAAGTAGACTGTCAATGCTATTTCCCTGAATTGCCCTGTTTGCTAGTGAAGATTCATATTTGGCTGTCTGGAAGCCCTGGATCCCAAATCATCATCTTTTTCACCCAGATGTGCAGACGTCCGTCCACAAACGTCTGAATATTGTCTAGCTTTTGGGACTAATGAAGATGACTAATGTATTTACGTAATTGGCGACCTTTGTGAGGGTATATATCCTTATGTCTGTAAGATGTGAGCAGGACAGCCTATGAACTTTATGCGGAGTATTGAAGCTGACTTCTATGGATGAAACTGCAAAATATTTTTTTCAATTAATTACATTCAGGACTCCGGGTTTTCATTTCAACGCAACGCACCGGGTCCTTGGGCCTTTTTGGCCTGTTTTTCCCCTAACAACTTTAAATAAGTTTTTATATGGTTCCAATGTGTGGAGTTTATTTACGACCGAAACATTTGCTTGCTACACTGCAACTCTTAAGTAAAAGCCATTTTCTTGAGATAAGTGGAGTGTGTGTTTTTCTTCAATATAAAACCTCATACTGTATATATTTGTGGCCTACACACATGACAATTCCTCTTTTTGCATTCTTTAAAAAAGGCGCAGTGAGTTTTCCTTAAGTCGTTCGGATGAAAATGCCATGTGATCATCATGAAGGATCACTTTGAAAAGAATCGGGGAAGCAGAGAGAACACCAATTGGTAGAAGATATGGCCGAGGAGAAAAGAGAGAGATGCGAACATGTGGCTAATTGGGATGTATGAGCGTAGATAAATGAGGAAATATGATGGAAGTAGAAAAGTGAGGAGGGAGGGTATAAAGAAAGTGGAGAAGAGCAGGTAGCAGTGTGTGAGAGAGCAGGAGGGAGGTGCATACGGGACCTTGGCAACCCAGGTGGAGGGCATCTGTGCGTTCTGCTGAGGAGAAGAGCATTGAGGGGAGAAGGTGATGAGATGAGAGAAGGATGACAGGAGAAATGTGTTGTCACTTCACTCAGGGCCCATCATCTGTCTTTTTTACCCTCACTGAGCAACAGATTTTAACATGACACACACTCTTTCTCTCTCTCATGCACACCTTTACACTGGGCCTATGACACAACGTATTAGAAAAGACATGTATTTATGCCCTTCTGCTCTATCTTTTTCAAACAAACACTGTAAATTCCCATCAGGCCTTGGGAAAAGACAAAGACAGAGATCTCACAAGACTCATCAGAGCATCCTAGTGATGATTATATGGCTGTATGGTAAAACCCAGGCAGTCAGTGCATTTGGATTAGACCTGCTCCATCTCATTCTGAGACCACACAGATAAGAATCACCTTCAGGGCAAAAACATCATCAAACACCCAATCTCTCTGACATATCATCAATATTTTGCCTCGTATGAATCATTAAATATACAATTTGTAATGCACCTGTATGTTCTTTAAATGTTAAACACATGGCCTGCAGACCTGCTAGAATCAGTCATGAAGAAAATAAACTGTTTTGTTCTGACAAAAAGCTATATTTTATTACATTATATTATATTATATTATATTATATTATACTATTTTACATATATTATATAACATTATTTTGTATTATATTTTTAATAGTGCTATCAAATGATTAACAAATGATTAATATACTAACATAACATAATATGTGTACATACTGTATAATATATGTATACATAGATATTATGTTTATATAAATACAAATATATGTATATAATGTATATACATGTATATATTTAAGAAAAATGTTAAATTTATATATAAAAAATATTTATATGTAATATAAAATATAACCACCTTACCATGGTGGAAGGGTTGAGTGCCTGAATGATCCTCGAAGCTATGTTGTCGGGGGGCTATATGCCCCTGGTAGGGTCTCCCAAGGCAAAGAGGTCGTAGGTGACAGGCCAGAAAAAGAGCGGTCCTAAAAAACCATTATGGAAAGGATCACAGATAAGATCATGACGTCGCCCGTTACAGCACAGGCTTAGCGTTGGGGCTCGTACGCGAATGCCTTGTGGCCGGGTCTTACCCCACAAAGCCTGCATTGCCAGCAGTAAGTCATGTCCCACTGGGAGTAGGGGCCTGGGAAGATCTAGTACACGCTGGAGGGACTATGTCTTCTGGCTGGCCTGGGAACGCCTCTGTGTTCCCCCGGAAGAGCTGAAGGAAGTATCTGGGGCGAAGGAAGTCTGGGTGTCCCTGCTTAGACTGCTGCCCTCACGACCCGGAAGAAGATGGATGGATAAAATATAGGAATTAATAGAAAAGATAATATAAATGTATAAACGTAAAATACTTTCAAAACATATGCAAAATATACATAAATAATGCTAATAATTTATCCTGGATGTGATTAATCATGATTAGTCATTTTACAGCACTACTTTTAAAAGGTTCTGTTGTTCACACTATTAAATGCACATCTTTTATGAGATTATTAATAATGAACAGAATTAATTCTGTTGCCTGTTCTTATTAGCTACAAGCTTCACTGGAGTTGCCCTCAGAAGCCTGGACTATGTTCTTTCTTTGTCTGTCCCTCCATTCCACGTTAAAGGACTTTTATTATGAACAGTTGTCTCCACCCACCTTGTCTGTCGCTATGGCCACCCATTAGCCCCCTTGTCTTGTTTGGACTTGTATTTAAGGACTCAGTTGTGTTTTGCATGTCGCTGTTCATTGTGGATGTACCTTGTGTGGATTTACCTCTTTGAAAGCCTCTCATGTTTCCCTGTGTTCTTCGTTCTGTTCACCGTTCTGGATTTATTGTTATTAACCCTGCCTGCTCAGGATATTCGCTCTTGTCTCTGCCCCTTTGGATACTGTTTGCCATTTTCCCGTTCTCTGCTACATATTTGGATTATTCTCTTGTCTTTGCCTCCGCTGTCCCTGTTGCCCTTGCCCGATGAACTGAATAAGGACTGTTTCCTCCTGGGGCTAGATCTGGAAATAATCGACTGTCTGCCCGAGGAAAATCCTGACTGGTCACTGGCCGAGTTGGTGGATTCAGTGCCGTTATTTTGTGGGTCTGCTTTCACTGAAGGAGAAGTTTTAGGAGGAGGTTCCCGGTTACACAGAGGGACGACGAAACCACCGCACCAGCGCCGCTGCACGAGACCACCGAGATACCTGAATCACTGGACAAGATGGCAGCCATACTCAAGTCTGCCGATTCCGAGCCTTTGCACAAGGTGGCCGTCGATCCCAAGCCTTGGCACAGGATGGCTGACGATCCTGAGCCGTTGCACAAGATGGCCGCCAATCCCGAGCCTTTGCACAAGATGGCCACTGTTACAGAGTCACTGCACAAGATGGCTGCCGTTCCTGAACCTCTCTGTGATCCTGATTCGCTGTGGGCCGATCCACCATAGCCGGTCTGTGATCCTGATTCGCCACGGGCCGATCCGCCAGAGCCGGCCTGTGATCCTGATTCGCCGTGGCCCGATCCACCGGAGCCTGCCAGTGATCCTGATCTGCCATGGCCTGAGCCGCCAGAGCCTGCCAGTGGTCCAGATTCCCCTTGGGTTCCGCCAGTGACTGCACAGTCTCCAGAGAGGTCGGTTTCTGCCGAAAGATTCTCTGAAGGTTTCACTGGTGGCTGCACAACCCTCAGAGGTTTCAGGTGTACCCACAGAAGGTTTAGAAGTTTTACTGGTGATTGCACAGTCACCCGAGGTGTCGACTCCACCTGCAGACACTCTGGAGGTTCTGCCAGTGGCTGCACAAACTTTTCATCTGCCTGAGATTACTTGTGACATTTCCCCAAAACCTGTGCCTTTCCCCGTACTGGCCATGGAGGCCTGGGAACTCTCCTCTGATCTGGTACCGGCTCTGGAGGCAGTCATTAAACTCTCACCCTACCCTAAACCAGCCACAGAGGTCATTGAACTAGTGTCCAGCCCTGAACCCACCAAGGAGGTTGTGGAATTCTCTACTGGATCCCCCCTGATTACAGGAACTAGCTGCAACGACCTGGACGCAGGTGCGGTCTCGGCCAAAGCGGACACCACTAACTTCTTTCTGCTCCCTGTTGCAGTCTGGCCTGTCCTGCCCTGGAGGGTCTCTCTGCCGTCTGCTCTGCCCAGGTGGGCATCTCCGTCGTCTGACTCCATCGTCTACATAGTCTGGAGACAAACAATGAACATAGTCTGGGCTGGAATGCCCTCTGGAGGCTTCCGAGGGCAACTCCAGTGAAGCTTGTGACAGAGCCCCTCCCCTGGGAGTGGATTCCAGACACTCCAGGGCGGATACTGCAAGGCATGTAGTTGCCCTCGGAAGCCTCCAGAGGGCATTCCAGCCCAGACTATGTTCATTGTTTGTCTGTCCCTCCGTTCCCCGTTAAAGGACTTTTATTATGAACAGTTGTCTCGACCCATCTTGTCTGTCGCTAAGGCCACCTATTAGTCCCTTCGCCCCCTTGTCTTGTTAGGACTTGTATTTAAGGATTCAGTTGTGTTTTGCATGTCGCTGTTTATTGTGGATGTACCTTGTGTGGATTTAACCCTTTGAAAGCCTTTCGTGTTTCCCTGTGTTCTTCGTTCTGTTCATTGTTCTGGATTTATTGTTACTGACCCTGTCTGCTCCGGATATTCGCTCTTGTCCCTGCCCCTTTGGATACTTTTTGCCGTTTTCCCGACCTCTGCTACATATTTGGATTATTCTTGTCTTTGCCTCTGATGTCCCAGTTGTCCATAATTGACCCTGCTTGTTTCTACCCTGAGTTTCTGTGAATAAAGTAGTTTGCAATTGGATCTGCATGCCTCCGTTTCTCCTTCATTACAACATGTATATACAGCTCCTCCCTGATGCCATTAGTGAAGCGACAGCTATTAATTAAACAAAACTTTGATGGAAATGTTTAATGTCTGCAGGTAACTCTTGGTGCAGCATTATTGGTTGTTGATTAATCCATTCCCTTGTCTCTCCTTACAATGACCTTGTTGTGGAAATCACAGATCAATAGAACGAAGCGACGCTGTACATAACTCAACCCATCACTGAGCTAATAAAGCACCAGTGCCAACCCCTGACCGGCAAATTAAAACCCAATCAGAGAGGCCCCAAGGGGCCCAGGAGAGAGTACAGCAAGGCCAGTGACTCACACAGACCTGAAGCTTTGAACAGAGGACTTAATCAGTCACTGATTAGAGTGGCAATCAGAGCATAGGCTAACGTACAGCAGGGATGCTATAAGTATAATTATACTTCCTCTAACGCTACTGAGATGTATACTACCACTCACTGATATTTCTCGTAAACCCATATTGATTCTCTTGAATCAAAATTCATATGTTTTCTGTCTTTCGCTCACATGCCCACAAAAACACAGAAACGCAAAGGGAAATTTAATTGCTCAGAGGTTATGCTTTTACAGTTCAGGACACTCGAAGTCAATGTGAATTAAAAATGATTTCCATAATTTGATGCATTTTTGAGAGAACCAAAATGTGCAGTGAGAAAAAAAACTAACTGAGTGGTTATCACATGCTTTTAAGAATTAGAACATTGTCTTTTGTTTTTCCAAGCAGAAAACTAACAAAATCCACCATTTGCTCTCCGTTTGATATAACTGATATTTGCTTTGTCGCATAGTTTGATTTACACTAAAGAAATTAAAGTCAACTTTAAATTAACAACATCTGTGTGGACTTTTCCAGAAATCTGGGCCACGCCCAAACAAACAATCACTTTTGTACAAGCAACTTGACAAGAAAGTTAAAACATGAGCTAGGCTACACCTGTATCTCAAATCTTCCACCTAACCAACATCTTCACTTTCATCTCTGTCAGGCAACACAGTTCACATCTGCCCACCCCAGCATGTGAAAGAGGTGTCACAGAGGAGGTACAAGGGGGCCATCTAAAGGCCTGGAGGAGAAGGACAAGCATAAGTATGCTGACTTCAGCTAGAACACTCGACTACAGCAGCTATACCCATAAGTGAACAGGGCTGTAGTGACAGTTGTGTGTGATTTGACAGGTTGACAGCACTGTGGTCTCTAGTGGACTGAATCAGCAATTCATTTCTCTATCTATCTGCCGTTTACCCTGTACAGTATGTCACTCTGACTACACCCTTAACCATATACCAAAGGACAAACACAGCAATATGTAAAAAATACTGAGCTCCATTTAACAATTTATTATTAGGGCTACACTGAGACAATCAACATCTGTTGATATATTACAAATGTATTTAACATTGGCCTGGTTTCATACACAGGGTTTAGCCTAAGCCAGGATTAGGCCATAGTTTAATTGGGACATTTAAGTAATTTTCTTTTATAAACAAGTCATTGGTCTTTACTTTAGCATTACTGGTGTGCATCTAAAGATAATAGAAAGCCACTGACATGTCAGTGCAATTGTCTTTTCATTTAAACAGCTCAGATTTACATTTAGTCTAGGACGAGGCTTAAGCCGTGTCTGTGAAACTGGGGGTTAATTTGATAACCTCGGAATAAGGTAAGAGGGTACTGCGACATAAGTCCTTCGGTTTAATTTAGCTTAAACACAAGCTGTGGCCTATTGATCAGCACATGCTCCAACATATTGAGCTGTGGTGCTCAAAGTGATATGAATTCAAAACCAACAACATTCCCCTATAGCTTTTCCCACTTTCCCAATCATTTCCAGTGCACTCTTCAGTGAATAAAAAGAGGTAAGGAACTTGCCTCCAGCACTCTAATAGATGGCATCAAGACTGTTATGCAAATAAGATGGTCTGTCCATCATTTGTCAGCATAGCCTCACTGAAATAGAATGCCAGAGATCCGGCTCTGTCATTCTGGATGTGATTGGTAGCAAAACTGTCAAACTATTTCACAAGAAAGGCTCAATCTGATTATGTGTCTGTCAGTAGACTGGTAGCTACAGCGGATGGGATTACGTAGATCATTTCATAAAGTTATCCTGTTAAAAACACCACCAGACAGAAATATCATATAAGTGATGTTTATTTTTTAAGGATATTTCATTGTGTAGTTAAAGAATATTAGCCATTCCCTGAGCATAAACTTATGACCACTAACCATAGAAAGATATTGCTCCAGCTGAAAAGCAATAAAAAGTTTATCCAAGCCAACTTCCATTTATGGGTTTAGGGCCCTTAAAATGTCTCACCATCATTATTCACTCACCAAGTCTTTCATTTGATCAACAAATATATTAAAGCATACAGTGAACATTATTACCATTTAAAATAACTAATTATATAAATTTATTTTTAAATGCAATTTTATCCCAGAGCTGACAAAGCTGAATTTCCTCCATAGAGTAGCTTTTCAGTGTCACATGTTCCTTCTGAAATCTTCTGATTTTGTGCTCAATTCTTATCGTTGATCATTGTGCTGTTTATTAATTTTTGGAAAACCTACAATTAATTTTTTTTCTTCCGAATTTTTCAAAAAGAAATCTTTATAACGCGCAAGTCTTTACCGACCTGAACGTCCTGATTTAGCCATGTTCAATGTGTCCTTATAGGTCAACATGTTTGGTTGACCCTGGAACAACATTTTAATGTAAAAATATAGTCTTCTTGACCATATCTCTACACCTAAACTTAACCTTACCCATGAGTAACACCTAAAATCAGAGGAAGTGACAGTTGACTGACACTGATGTACAACCCCCAAACACTGATTGCCTAAACTTCACAAAAACTGTAAACTGTTTCTTCGAATCTGATTGGTTAATCACAATGTTGTTCCAGGGTCAACAAAGACTCTGACCCAGGGACATGTTGCACTTGGTGAAAAGTATCTTACAGACCCCACACTTTTAAATTGTGATGCAAATATGCAATTAAAAACAAAACTTCTAGGAATAGCAGTGCATTAAGGCGCAATCTGTAATTTCCAAAGCGTAGTGAATTTCTGCAGCTGAATTGTGGCTAATTTGATAGTATGTTATTGCAATCCGTGTTTGTTTTGTGGTTAAATAACCTTTACTACATTCTGGGACTCGAGGGGAAGACAATATTCTCTGTTCTGCCCTGTCCTATATACTGTAGATACTGCATTTAGCTAATGTCAAGATCATTGTAAAAGTAGAATGTGAGAAGCATTCGCCAACTTGCCCCATCACCAAACAGAGAAGCACAGCACTACTGCGGTCCTCATGAGCAGGTCACAGAGGTCAGACTACCCTAGCTGCACAACAAGGGTTTTGTTCATTAAAAACAATCAATTATTTCACACCATTACAGCGTGTCTCTGAACTGCTTGACATCACTTTGCTAATTAAAAATACAATGACAGTATGTGTGGCTTTGAATATAAGATTTGTTTAAAGCACATTACATAATCCACATCATTCATCATTAAAGAAAACATTTTATTTTCTCAGGCAGATCTAGAGCAGCATCAACTCTATCCCCACAAGAGACCCTCTGCTGCAGGAAACAGGAAGCTGACAGGACAAACAATGCAGCACTGTGATAAAGACCGACAATGGTATTGTGCGATACATGTTTACTGTACCATCAATTGTTTTTATCAGAGGATCTTAAAGTTGTTAAAGAAGGTTACTTACCTCTTCTGCCATTACACAGTCAAACAAGCAGTCCTTTTCCTACCCAGAAAGCCTGATTTCTCAAACACCTATTTCAATGATAGCTTGCAGGTTTAAAGTTTATTTGTTAATTATGCAGTCCCAATAACTACCTTTTAATGACTGCAAATACATAATGATCAAGGTTCTGTGGTGGTACTATGGTACAGTGATATATCATGATACTGAATTTCTGCCTTATTCGTTCACTACCCATGGTAGTACTATAATTCTTTTAGCTGGGGCATGGTCAGCTGGACTCTGAAAATGGAGTACAGTATCATTCATGTGTGGACATTGTTCAGCCACCAGAGGGAGCTCTTAACTCATCATTTACAGTCCTCACAGTCCATCTTATATAAATTGCTAATTCCAATCAATTCTTTGTGACAAATTACTATATTAAGGTGGCAGTTTCGTGCTCTGCTGAATGAACCCTCCTGATTTTCTCATAAACATTTTCTACTTGAGCAGAACAAAGCGTTAAAACGCTTGTGACTCACTGTTAAATCACCTCAAAGTACCCTGCAGATTTCCGGCGCAATTATCTTTGGAAAGCTTTGTAATTGTTTTACAGTTTCATTTTAACAAAATGGGAAAAAAAAACTAAACAGCTAACTTTTGCATGTAATGAGCAACATTTAAAAATCACTCGAATGACAAATAACAATAAATAATCAAATGTCATTTATTAGATATTTATTAAATCATACAGCTAATAAAAACATTGGTTTAAGGCAGACTAGCAGCGAGCATTAGCTGCAAGATGGAAAATAAGAACAAATATCAAATACAAGGCTGAAAGTTAAATTGTACTCTGATTTTACAACAACAACAAAAAAAGCCAGACAATGAAACCCAAATTGTGGAGCTGCAGCTGTTGTAAGAGAACGTGAAACAATCCACACTGAAACACTTTATAAAACCCTTATTCTCCCCATTTATCAGTACTGCGCAAATGGGGAAACAAAAATCCACAGGGAATTCATAGTGTGTGTGTTTTTAGGGTTCATGATGAAAATCTGCAAGTGTGCAAGTGTAAATATGTGCGAGAGAAAAAAGAGAGAGTGTATTTGGCTGTTTTCGCATTAGCTTTGCATGAGAAATACCATTGGTCAAATAGAGTGCAAATATCATTCAATAATAATAAAAATAAAAACAGTAAAGATTCTCTTTAATAAATTTTGGTAACTCCGATTCAAATTGACCTTTTTCTAAAGTGACCTTTTGCTAGTACAACCTTTGCTAAACTGTTGTACCACAGGATACAGCAGGAGGACACCACTAGCTAGACTGCTAATACTACTCCAAATATCAATAACATGTCACGCTAAAACACCAGAGACGCAATCAATGTTCATCACCGCTAAGCCCCGGTAAGCTGATTAGAAGTAAGTGTAATGGGTTTGTACTTAAGGCCAACACGAGCTCAGTAAGAAACATTCAGGGAAAACATTCAGTTGGGTCAACTGAGCACTGACCACGCTGGTTGGCCAACAAAACCCTTTCCCTGCGTTTTGAGAAATGGATCCTCCATTGGTCCTTCGGTCCAAACTAAGGGAGGGTTTTAACACTGCCGAGATGCCTTTGTAAAACTGGAGTGTGTCTGAAATAGCGATAAATCTTTTCTTGCAGTTTCTGGAATCGAATCCACATTTAATCGCTTCTCTCATTCCATGCACGGCTATGACAACCATGCTGGGAAAATCACAACATGGTTTCGGTCCTCTGGAGAGCCCAACCTCCAGAAAACATACATTTTACACACTGAAACGAGAAAGCACATGGAGATTGAGGAAATGATTGTGAGAGGAACAGTGTCTCTCATCATTATCTCAACAGTTTGAAACCACCGTTTTGAACTTCATCTTTCTATCATTTTCGTTGTGTGTGGACATCTACAAAACAGAGGAGGAAGCCAGTAGAGGAGAAGCGGTTGATGGCTTGTGGGTGTAGCTGACCTGTGACAGGAAAAGGCCCCAGCAGTAAAGAGTGCTCTGTGGTTCTGGGCTGTGGAGAAGATGGTTTAGGGGAGATGAAGGGACACAGGAATATTACAGGAGAGAGGTTTTGGGATAGAGAGGTAAGGCCTATATTCGGTTTCTGTTCCCCCTTAACAAGGGGGAAAGATGGAGGACAGAGGGGTTCAGTCCTGCTTTTTCAGTCCTCGGTTTTCTTGGCCCAGGCCATGTCATCACTGCGTGGTCTCTGACCCGTCAATCTCTCGATCAACCACTCAAATGTCCGCCAAAAACCCACTCTGTCCAGCGGGTAGTTCAACCACCCTGAGGGAGAGAATGACAGAGAAAGAGATGCTTATGAAGAGACATCAATGACAGCGGCTCACTTAGTGCATTAGGCGAGATAAGACATGGCCAAAACAGGAAAAAACACCTTTTTGTCTTCTAATTAGTTATTAATATGAATGCATGACTAGATAATTAGGTGGTACAGCAAAGACAGGATTTAAAATTGGGAAGTGTGTATGTGTAGTATTTTTATTAAAATAATATATATTTAAAATATTTTTAAATAATAATTTAAATAATTAAAAATTATAAATGTATTGTTTTTATAAATTGATCAAAAGCAACAGTAATTAATTTCAAATTAATGCAGTTTTAAACTGTCCATTCATCAAATCCTGATTTTTTTTTAATTAAGCAGCGCTATTTTTCTTCTTTGCAGTGAAAATGATGAAAAATGTTTCTTGAGCAACAAATTTTGCAAGCATCATGTGACACTGAAGACCAATTTACCGTCACGGGGAATTAAATAACCCAATCTTCTAAATAGTAGTGTATATAATTAGAAAACATAACCTACAACATAAATTACATTTAAAAAATAAAGAAGGATAAAACTTCATCATCATCACATCACATAATTGATGTATTATCAATAAATTGTAATAGATGTAAAACAGTATTTCTTCCTGTTGATTCCTCATTAATATTTTATGTAAACAATCATGCCAGAGTACTTCGAAACAGGAGTAAAACTGAAAAAGGAAAAAGAGAAAAGGTGAAGCACAGACTTGATGTGTAAAACCAACCATATAAATTCATTCCTCTCACTGAATTACACACTTTTCCGAAAACTCGCCAGCGAGAGTAAAGAGAGAGAGAGAGAACAGGAGGAGGGCAAGGCAAGCAAAAAGGAGAGAGCAAGGACAAAAGAGCAAGACAGGAAGAAAGAGGGGAAGGCACAGAGAACAACATCAAGAAGCAGTGAGACACAGAAGCTCCTGGATGGTGACTCCCAGGGGATGGACAGAAGATCAGGTGCTAGCAGTAGAGTAATGTACACACTTACTGCTATAAATATGTAGCAGCACCCCACCCCCAGCCAGCCTGCCTCAATTCCACTATGTACACACACACACACACACTTCTGTTGTGCTCACAGACATGCATTCCACAGGGTTTTGACAAGAAAACCATTTCAACCATACAGATTTAGACGTTTAACACACAAAAACGCGCAGGACAAAGTTCAAAGCAGTGACACATGATATATCATCCAGGCCAATTAATGAGGCATCTGGCCATTTATTGGCCGACAATCATGTGTTTACTTGAGAAATTGACAGAAGTTCCAAAATCCATTTAGTTTGTGTTTTCACTGTATATGAATGCATTTTTATTTAAATGTCAAAATGCAATCATGAGAATGTTTTCTTCTCATTTCAACAAGTTATTTGCCATTGTTGAATTGTATTACAGGTATTCGTATCAGCTACTGCACATTGTTATTGGCCAATGAAAAACGCTTATTCAACCATTATTTTTAAATTTAACACACAATTGCTTAAGACTTAAAGATTATAAAGATGCAAAACATTTTAATGTAATAATTCTCAATACTTAAATAACAGAAAGTCTTAAAATGTCCATTGTACTGTACCATGTTCTTTGGGAGTAGCATGACTGGATAGTATAGTTAAGAACTGCTCCAGTATAAAAGGGTGCTTGTTTTTTATCAATAAGAGGAACAACCAACGAGAATCAATATACAGTGCAACAGTCAAAAAATCCAGCCATTTTCAGGCAGCAATATTGAAACCTGGAGTAAAAAACATCTAGAATCTACCTACAGGTGTATATGTGTATACAGTATATAAGGTTTGCTCTCACAGGTCAGCTAAGCTTCCATTTACCATGTTCAAAGTGCTCTATGTATGCCATGTCTCTTCAGAAGAAGATGGACGTTATTTATAATCTTACAAACTTTCTAAAGCGTCAAGGTTTTGGTGGAATGCACTTTAAAGTGACAGAAACCTCTCAGATTTAATTCAAAATATTTCTCAATAGGTCTTCCTTTAACTTAAGAACTATCCTTTAATAGTCAAGTAACAAAAACACATTCACAGTAACCTTGATATATTGCCCACCCCTTTGTGCAAGTACAATGGTATTCTTAGAAGCACCTCGTCAACACCAAGGTAATGGTATAGAAACATGCTGGTGATTCAGTACCAATGGTATTTCCACCTTACCGCCACAGTACTGGTTTCAGTGCCCCCTAAATATGACATCACATGGTCCTCCATTGCCCTTGTATGTCTGTATATAAGCACCACACTGTTCCTCGGTCACGTCTGTGTCAGCTGTGTGTGCTCGCGTGTGTGTGTACCTTCTCTCAACAGTGACCCTTTTGGTGCAGGAAGAGAGCAGAATAGCTCATCATGTTTGTTTGATTTTTCATCTTTGTCAAACCCACACCACCCCCACCCCACCCCTTCGCGCAAGCCTATTTGTTAGCACTGACAGCAGGTTAGCATTAAATATACATGGAGGTTGTCAGCCACTGGCACACACAAAGGCGGGCCCCGGCCCCCGGGGACTCGGGCAGGGAGGGTGGAGGAGCAGGGCTCACGCACAGAGAGACTCCCAGGCGTGCGCGTTTGTGTATGTGTGCGAGAGAGAGAGACCCTTTCCTCTCCCTTCATCAGCGTCTCCCAGTGGGATCAGGGAGCAGCAGTGGAAAGGAAAGAGGGAGGGTCAAAAGGACTGGTCTGTGCTCTGGAGCATGCGTGCGCACACACATCTGTCGTCCGCTGGGGCGCAGGGTGACGCACAAGAATCCTCGCTCCCCTCTCTCCCAGAGACGCACGATGCATACTGAGTGCTCGGGCTATCATGGGAGTTTAATGCCTTCACACACACATACACACTTATGTGTGTATCACACACAGCTGACTTTAAAAAAGTTATTTTAACCCACTCTTCACAGCTACTGGCGATGCAGGCCACGCTCCGTGGGAGAATCCTTGCCAGATACTGTAGGTTACCATGATCAGCTACATAAAAGGCTCTCAGGGGGAAGTTCACCTACCTCATCTTAATCTTATCCGGTAGGTATTCTTGTTGTAAAGATGCCTACGGGTATATTCAAAGGTATAGTTCACGCAAAAACATCATTTACTCACCTTAGGGTCGTTCCGAACCTGTGTGACTTTGAAGAATGCTTTCACTCTTTTTGTCAATGAAAGGCAATGACGTATATAGTTGTTTTAGACAATGTTTTTAAAATATCTCCTGGCATGATATGAGGGCGAGTAGATAATTGCTGAATTTGAAAATTTTGCCTTTAAGACAACACCGACACAAAGCCTTTAACTCATCAAGTGAAGCACGAGTGTTTACCTGTGGTGATGCAGTAGTACGTCTCATGTGGCGATACATGATGGATCCGGTGGTGTTTCCGTGGGAGCACTAGGTGGCAGTCCTGCAGTAGTGTGACCCAGCGTGGCAGGCCGAAGTAGGAGTGGGACCACTTGTGGATCTGATTAGTCATGGTTACAAAAACCGCCAACGCAAAAACAAAACATTCCCAGGGGTAGGACTCTGCAAGGGCATCTGGGAAAGAGAGATAGGGAGGTGTATGGAGAGATAAAGGAGCAAAAGGTGGAGAGAGAGAGAAAATTATAGGCAAATTAATACAACATGCCCTAACCCTGTAGTGAAGTACTATCCTTACCCTTTAGCATGAGAAACATTAAATAAAATTGACCTTTCAACTTTCTTAGGATGGAGTAGATCAACAGCAACAGAAATGTTTAAACAGAATTGAATGCAATTCAACTGATTTCATGGAATTTTATCCAATGAACATTCTGTCACCAGTTCCTTTCATGCTTTTTTTTTTTTTTTTTTTTAAAACAACAATGATTGGAAACCATAACTGGGATGGGATAAATGCTCCAAAGAAAAATTACATAAAGGACCATTAAGGTAGTCTACACAACTTGTATTTGAAGTCTTATGGATTCATATGATAGTTGTGTGTAAGAAACGAAACAGAATTAAAAAAATTGTTTAAGGAAAATTAAAGCAACCGAGTCATTCCCTTAATTTTTCCCCTCATGTTATGAGGAAAGAATGTCATAAGCACAAGTAAAGGATGACAATTTCCATTTTCTTCACCATAAACTCCTTTCAACCAACAATATAAAATCACTTCACAAAACCACTCAATATGGATTTTGCATACTATCTTTTTGTTAACATTTTTAACTATAAATAAAGAAAAAAAGATGCAAATATATGGAACATTTAAGCCCTGTACGACATTTTAGCTAGATTTTCATTCTCGGTTTTAAGGAATAGAGAAAGTCATACAGTTCTGGAATAATGTGAGCATGAGTAAAGGATGACAATTTTCATTTTTTGGCTGAGCTCCTCTGGTAACCCATGCAGGGCAAAAATGGAACTAAAAACATTTTACCCTTTTCAAACCATATTCTCGTTCGTCGATTTCACAGTTTTTAGGTATTTTAAGATGAATGTGGGACACACCAACGGCTCCAGGACAAGGAGTCACACTCGGGTCATACTCGTTGGTTCTAAAATAGTCACGCTGACTCACTCTCACGACACACTGGAAAAGTGATTGGATGTGTGTGTGTGTGTACCTGGTGGGTAGGAGAGGAATTTATAGGCCATGTGGGCCAGAGGCAGGATGGTGATCATGCAGTTGTCTCCATTAGTCTCTATGAAGTCATGCCGTGTGATAGCCGTCGGATCAATGTGGTGCTCCCGGAACGGGCGAATAAATGCCTGAATGAAAAGAGAGAGGTAAAGGGGGGGGTTTGGAGAAGGAGAGGTTAAGGTTCAATTGAAAAACGGGCAGGGGTGTCTAGGGCTGTGATTTAGATCCATTATCCTGCGGTAATGAATGGGTACGTCTATGATAAAGGCAGGGTCAAACTAGAAGCTACTGTTGTGTTGCAGTAGACTGTAAGATCAAGCTGTAAGATCACTGAATGTGCATTTTGAAGGTAAGAAATAAAAAAGAAGAGGAGATTAATCTAAAACATTCAGTACAGAAACCAGAATCCTCCAGTTTCCTACTGATAATGAATGAAAGCCCAGAGAAAATCTGTGTGCACAAACATCCGTCACAAAGTTCTACACATTTGAAACCCTTACATGTTTTTTTAAACAAATATTGAAGCTGATCATTCTTTCAGCTACTGTGTAAGAATGGGTCACAATGGTCAATTAACTAGATGATCACGAAGGTCAAATTAATTCATTTTAGTTTAGTTTAAAAAAGTTTAAGTCAATTTATAAAATGCACGCAAGTAAAAGTATAGCCACCATAGCTTTACAACAAAAAGTAGTACTGAAAATGCGTAAAGGCTGATTTTGCCCGGATCTGGCCATAAGACGGGGCTGGGTGGGGTTAGATGTTGACTGATAGGCGCAAATTGGTCTGTTAGTGGTACTAGGTCCTAAATGAAAGATGACGCATACGGCACGAGCTACACGTTACGGAGCGGAGAGATAACCTGGCATTAAACAGTACTTCCCCACGGTTCAGATCCAGCATCATGAAAAAGCATAACCCAGCAGCACCTGTCACTCACGCCCAAGAGTGCTGCTTTGAGACGGGCACCCGTCTGCGACCGAGCGGGTGTCACAAAATGAAAGGGAGTAAGAGAAAGGATCGTATAAGCACAAAGGAAAATACAAGAATGAAGGTAATTTATTTTCCACATAAAAAGGAGGAATCGTTTGGAGCCACATTACCATAGCGTTTCAGAGACGGAGCGCGGGGGGAAAAATGTCATTATCGCGTGTTTGTGGGCTGAACTCAATCACACCTATATCTGAGAGCGCGTGGCGACACTCTGCTGGAGCGGAGAAAACTATCTGTTGATATTTCGACAATTATGTTCCCTCCTGTTCTCCTCGTTTCCTTTCCGTCTCTCTGTGCGCGAGATTAAAAGAGCGCTAAGCCCCAGACAGCACACGGCGTGCATGTCGACTCACCGGCACGCTGCGGCAAACCTGTGCCTCGCCGCCGCTAATCCCACACCGTTTAACGGCCTGCCTTGCCTCGCCTCACCCGCCTTCTGCCTAATCACGACTCACATCTTCGAATTGCCCTAGCAACCCAGCCGAAGACCGAAACCCCCGTCCTCCCCCACCCTTAACCCTGAGCGCACATGAGAGATCCATTTCATTTCTCTTTCATTTTTTCCTCCTCCCTACGCTCTTTGCTCTTAAGTGCCTGTTTAATCACGGTCATTAATGATTCTCCCTCAAGTTGGTGCTTCTTGTTTGAACATGTGGACAAAAAGCCATATATATCGGTCCGCTAAGTACCGCCTTTAATCTGCTGGTTAAGGGTCTTAAAGCGCGGCGTTCTGGATGTCTGTAAATTCCCTCGCTTTTTTTGAAGTTCGATCACTCCCAGGTGGCCGATCCTAATTATCCTCGACAGCAGAAGGATCGGCGGTGGCTGCGGAGCCGGGTGGAAACCCCTTCACGGTGGGGCGGTGTGGCCGAGCCGTTTTACAGCACAGACGGACGATGATGAAAGCGAGAGAATGCAGGGCCCTCGGCCTGACCCCCAGCGGGAGCTGGACGGGCCTTTCAGATCACCTGCTCTCTACAATCCTGCTCTTGGCCTCAAAGTATTGGGCATGCAGGACAATTCAGCGCCTCAATGACCAGAATGTAAACATTTATAGAAGCAGGGCATTAGCAGTGGGCAGTATGACCAAAACTAAGTAACATCGGTATGGTACAATAATAGACAATCTCTCTCAAAAATGCTTGATTATGATTAGTCAGGTGGGACATTCTTAAGTCAGTCATTCCCAGATGACTAATGGCCGCTCATTCAGGTATTTAAAGCCAGTGCTATGGCGGTTTAAGGTTTTTTTAACTAATGCAGAACTAGAATTCAGAATCGATGGAAACGATTCCAGTAGCCCATAGATAAAAGCAGTAAACATGCTAAAAACGCTCATCGAGAAACATGCATTTAAGTTATGCTTAGAGCAAGAGCATAACAGGTCTAAACTGCATGTGTTAAGCACAGTTCAGTTTAATGAAGTTTACTTTAAAATAAATAAAAGGGCATGAAGTTGGGTTCATTATTATAGCAACAGTAGTGTTTGGCCTGCTTTGAGTGCAAACAAACAGGAAACTTGTTCAATATGTAGTCAACTCTATTTATCAGTAGACTACTGTACATTCTGGACAAGTCTGACATGCAAGACCACAGATTGAAAGTGTGACAATGATCACCAAAAAAATAAAATAGGAATCCGCTATATAAGAACATGAGCAGTTATTTGAAGGTGTTACAATAATACCGAATTAAGTTGTTTTTTTTACACAATGGAGTAAAAGATCTATTAAATCGATTTTCTGAAAATATTTCATTGAATTAAATTAACCTGTTCACAGAAATGAATTTGGCTTTCAATCACTATTTGCGAAGCAAATTAATAATTAGCTCTAAAATATTAAAAGGGCTCTTACAGAGGAGTGAATTGAACGCCTGATAGTAGAATAGAACGCCTTTGGATAGGATTTCCAAAGCCTCTAAATATATTCTTTTGGAATCGATTCCCAGTGCTTCTTTCACTTGTCTTATTGTATCACATGACAAATTCATGCTCTCATTTCATTCAAACACAGCTGCTACCATCTTGCACCTCAGTTATTACCTACATTTACTGTAAAATGGATGCAAAGTATTTTAGGATTAATTGTAGGTCTACAGTAATATTGTTGAAGTGTTCGACTTGTGGCAAGAGCAATTGTTTCATACATTTCTGACTTTATTTTTGGTAATTAGACAATGCGAATACATAAAATTAGATGTAACTACTCCATTGAATTTTTCTTTGTATTTAACACTAGATTATTGAGAAAAAAAGATATATCACATCAAATCATGTCACAATATAAAAGCTATAGCAGACTAATCGGAGTCACTGCCATACATACATCTTTAGCCACATCAGCCAGACAACAATAGGAAAGATTGTAGTTACTCAAAGGACAGGCCTCAAACTGTGACAATTTTATGGCTGCACTCATTGTCAAGTGTATTCTGATCATTGCTAAACCTGTATACCTGTCATTTCCTTTTGTTGTAATCAAATTTAACAGTCCATATTTCCTGAAGCAGCCTAATAATTGGCACACGGGACCGGATTTAGCTTGGGTTAGCCATTTTTCTACTGCCAGTCTACTGCCCCCTTCCACATAATAGCACAATGACCCCTGTCAGCACAAAAACACATAAACGCTCCCAGATTCATTGGCCCTACTTGTCCGACACAGAAAGCAAGTGTCGGCTGCTTTTTAATTGGACAGCGAGGGGGTGACCTTTTCTCCGATTGGGCAAGGAGAGTACAACCGTACTATGCATTAATGCAACCCCCCTGAGTATCCCCAGCACCCTTTGGGGTTGAGAGTGGGTGGGGTTAAGATGTGGCGCTCCAGGAAAGCAGGAAGGGCTGAACTCCCCAGGGTGGAGATGGCATTTCACACTCGCCGTTTTTTGAGCCCGGTAAACCACAACAGGCCAATGGAGCAAAAGCTGATATGAAAATTAAACAGGGTAATTTGTTAAAATCAAACAAGATACTACGCTTAGAGACTACACTGTGCATATGAGTGTGTGTGTGCCAGAAAAATGGTTCCGTTGTACCTAAATGTGCCCACACACCTACAGCCAATAATATTCATAGAGTATAGAGACAGTTAGGCCATACATATTGAACTATGCATAGGCCTTGGTCCTTACCTTCCCAATTACTGGGATGTCCACTGAACCCCATGTATCGGCTCCCCAGTGTACAATCCCAGAGGCGAAGTCTGCTGTCACTATGCCAGTCACTTTGAGAGAAAGAAGAAAAGTTACATTCAGTCAGTACTGAAATAAAGTGACTATGAGACCAAGACATGAGAAAAGGTGCACTACAACCAATGGCTTTCTGTAGAGATAATGAAAGCAGCACTTTACTAGAAAACAAAGGAAAGACATGAACAGAAAGGTCACAGGGAATTTTAGACTTACCAATGCCAAAGATGATTTTGAAGATGTGCACTGTGGAGAAGTTGAAGAAGAGGAAGGAGAGGTTTATAACAAAGAGCGAGAGGCACAGAATCACACAGACCCACTCCTGCAGCCGCTTTCCTACAGGGACAACAAACAGATTAGTGCGTATTTTGATTAGTACTAAAAAATGTAAAAGGAAGGGGAAACAAAAAACAACAGAAAGAAACCAA
Organism: Enteromius paludinosus; assembly: GCA_032361165.1. Classification (NCBI taxonomy): domain Eukaryota; kingdom Metazoa; phylum Chordata; class Actinopteri; order Cypriniformes; family Cyprinidae; genus Enteromius; species Enteromius paludinosus. Next base: position 12,930,976 of record JAUMHQ010000081.1, read on the forward strand.
CTATGAATTTAAAGTTTTTGGGGTTTAAATACGGCCGTATTTACTTCTAAACATATTAAATAAACATTATTAGATACAACAGAAATAAACAGTGCAGACTAGTCAGTAATTGAATGAATACCACCATAATGACTCTCATCAGGTGTTAAATGCCAAAAAAAAAAACCCTAAGAAAAAGAACTCAAAGTGCCATCTTTTGAATGTAATTAATTCTCCTTAGTAACAGTATATTTAACTACAGTACAGTGTCCACTGCGAGGTCACAGACAGCAGTGAACTGACATCTCTCAAAAGCAGAAAAGGTCATCGGGGTCGGTGGACAGGAGACGAGCTGAACGTGTGTAACAGTGTGTGTGTGTCCTATTATCTTGTGTGCTCAGGAGTAATCGATTAGACTTGGACAAGTTGTAGGTAGAGACGAGGGTCAGGATCTCTTGCGATGGCGCGTTTGCCTGACACAGCTAAACGTCCCAGGTCAGGGCAGAGGGCATTGATGGAGGGGCCACAACGGGCACTGTTCAGACCACCATGACAGCGGCGTGGCACTGCGGGCGACCGCGGAGGATGATTAAAGTGCTAATGCATTATTCACAACAGAGTAGAGAATTAGTCTATATGGACACCGACCACATCTACATGTCCCCATCTTTCCACAGCCTACATTCAATCTCCATTTTTAAAAAACTTGCATATTCAGTTTTAAACCGAGTCTTTCGCTCTTTCACTGTGACTCTTTCTTCCCATTCCATCGCTCTCTCCTTTGCTCTCCTGTTGGGCGGATGTGGGCACTGAGAGGCGCAGTGGACTCAGCTCTTTTGAAAATTTAATGCCATTAGAGGAGCCGTCCTGAGTGGATTGGGAACGTGAGGAGGTTGAGAAGAAGATATTGATGACAGCTATTTATAGCGCCTCAGTGGGCCAGCCAACATCGTGTGCCTGAACGATGGACCACAGTTCTTATAATGCACTCCCAATTCTGAGTTATATTTTGTGCAGTTATAAGAGCACCAACCTATAGAATCCTTTACCTAACAGCTCGTATCCCACAATGCACAGGTGTAGACTTGAGTTCAATGAACTGTAAAATGTCTTTCGATTGCACATCAACATAATCCTCAGTTTTAGCTAAAATAAACTATAGCAGTGCGGTGAAATGCCATTGATTACATATGTTATGCTTTATTGTCCTCAAATACTTTTTCTTAGTGGATCACATTTTTATTTTTGCAGCCATTGCAGAGAATTCAAAAGAAAAAACAGTTTTGCCATTATTTAACAGCAAACAACTTTCGGTAGACACAAACATAAAAAAGAAAACGATTAGAAAGATGAAATGATTTTTCATATCTCTATAAAGGGTTCTTTAATAGTACTTGCAATAAAAGAAAATTGTTCTGGGGTCCAACTTACAAAAGTACAACAAAGTTTGCCCTGTACTGTAAATGCCATTAGATGGAAGGAGAATACAATTCTGGTTCTGACTCATGTCGTACAATAATATGTATGAACATTAAACAAGCTCAAAACACCTGTTTCTATATACCAGTGAATATATACTGTAAGGGAACAGATGATATAGGTTCAGCTGATGTTATAGAGCACACAATCACTTTCTGATGGCACAATGAATTGTGAAGTTGGTGTTAATGTGGTAGCTCAACAGGAAGTGGAGGTAAGAGAAAGTCCAGGTGCAGCACATCCAGGTGTATGACCACGAGAGCTCCAACTAGACCTAGTGCTCTTTTCTTTACCGCAATATCACAGCAGCTCCAAACGGTCTCGGAATCTGAACTTGTTCTTTTGTAAAGGAACAAAATAACAGCTCTTTTGACAGAATATCACGGAAAGGAAAAGTGGGAAAATATCTACCGCTGATCAACACTTCACATGACACTATCTCTGAGAACTTCCAAAATTATTCAGAGACAGAAACCTGAAAAAAAATAAACAACATTTACAGCACTTGCGTCCTCTCTTTGCTACCTTTTTTCTTTCTCACACACAGACATGTGCGTACACACTCTCTCGCAGCAGTGGGGCCGCTGTCAGGTGATCAGCGTCAGTCCTTGGATCCTCCCACTCCCCGGTGAGGGCAGAAACTAGGCCAGGCCTCGACAGAGCCGCCGTCGCCGTGCGCAGCCAGGAACACCGTCCCCCTGTCCACGGGACCTGAGCGGCGCGCTCATTAATACAGTCCTGACAACAACGTGCTCCCCTGCAACCCCCTGCACCATCGCTCACACCCGCAGCCCTCTTTCCCGCTCGCTGGCGTGGGGAATTAACCTAGGAGGGGCGGGGGGAGGGTAGGGGGTGCTAATAGGCTGAAATTAATCAACGACGCCTGATTCGACGCAGAGGGGCGGCTGGAGTGCCAAACAACGTCCGTGAATGCTAATGGCGTTCTTGCTCTCTCGCTCTGTCATAATGTGCGCAAGTTTCTGCGGAAGGCTGTAATACGCCGTCGTCCATCCTTGAGTTTCGGCGCGCTTCACCTGCTGATGCAAGTAAGCATGCTTACACAAGCTTGAGGCGAAAAACCTAGTGAATCTTTCCCGGGTAAACCATTTTGTTCAACGTCACACTTATGTAAATAAAAAAAATAATAAAAATGCTGGTTCAGAGGGATCATTCATGAAAATATGATCATGTAAGGTTACGCATCCTCATGTCATTCCAAAACTGTATAACTTACTTATGTTGAAAACAAATGGATATTATTACAGTAAGTGAATAGGACAGTAAGGCTCCAAAAATGACAAAGAGAGACATTATTAAAGGGATAGTATCAGCTCTTCTCTAGACCTTAAGTACTGTAACCCCTTTTCAGTGTTGCTCACAGGTCTGTAGTCTTTCATTTGTTTTCTATTCTAGCATTAAGGTAAGCTTTACCTTCCCCGGCTGCTGTCGTTTGTTGCGACATCCATTTCAAACATTACCATGCACATTAACTTTTGTTAACTCTACAATAAATCAATCAACTTCACCAGCTAATTACTCTTCAACAGGTAATCTAAAGAGCCACGTCAACAGAAGTTCAAAGACAACATTCATAATATAGCGGTTCTCTGAAGCGTTGCATGTGTGAAAATTAGAATGAAAGCCAATAGAAAGCAAAATGGTTTGGCAATCAAAATTCTTCAAAATTTCTTTTATGTTTCTGAGAAAGTTTCTGTTTCTCTTTAAAAATTCCCATAAAAGTCATGAATTAATATTTTCTAAAGAAACACAATAGAAAGAAACAGACCAAAATGTAAGTCATTATTAACTACCAATGTGCATTTCAGTGCTAGCTCATAAAAAGAGCAGGGAATGAAATTCAATCTTTTCAATGAATCAACTGATGCGGTTCAAAAAATTGGTCTGAATCTTCTGATTCAACTCTCAAATTAGGCTCACAGATTACAGTACTTTACAATCTTTTCAGCTCTTAAACTCTCCACCTCGTTCAATGTAATTACGCAGAAAAAGAGGAAGCTATCACATTACTGCAAACATCCTGCATTTTGTCCTCTTGAAAGTCAAACAAGTTTTGGAAAGACTTGACAAATGACGGCAGTTTTCTTTTTTGGATGAACTAATCCTATAATAAATGGGGATAGTCAAACTTTTACAGCTCTAACAAGCTGATGGGACATCTGATAGGACGCTTAGATCCCATGCCGAGTCGGGTGAGTTCAGATGAAAAGGGGTGGGGTGTGGGGGGGCGTGGTGGCGGTTTATCACCTGTCACGCTAGCAGAAGTCAGCGATTGTGAACAGTTTGTGTTGTTTGTGCTGTGGAGAGATGGGTGTTTTTTCTGTGTCTATCCTCGGAGAACAAAGGGCTCTTTTCTTCGGCGGGCTCTCCTGATGGGGCTGCGGTGGTGCGCGGGCCCCTCTGTTCTCAGCGCAGCCGCGGCATTGAAAGAACGGCTCTCACCTCCTCCGGAGAGGCAGACAAAAAGCAACTCACAGACTCAGAATAGCAGCCTTTCAGAGGGCCGGCCACGCCACAAAGTCCTGCCAACATGCCATGACTGAGCCATTCTTTACCCCACTTCACCTCCCCCCCAACAATGCCAAGGGCATCTACATGTGGGCAAAAAGGAAACAGTATTGATTTAGGAACATCAAAAGCTGGCCAGGAAAATGAACCTCATATTAGCACACACAATTATATTTAGCGGGATACATAATGGCACAGAAGCACACACACATTGTCCCCTTGCCAGCTCTCTGTAGGCCGGTCTTCAGAGGGGACTTTGGGAAAGAAGGGAGAGACAGGAAAAGTGGGTCATACATGGCGAGACGAAGAGAAAGAGAGTGAGAGAGAGGGAGGTAGAATTCCCCTGATCAGGACAAATGGATCAGTCACAGGCCTTGTTGCTTTCATCTGTTCTCAGTGGACAACTCAACCTGGGACACACACGCTAACACATGTACCCAGACACACTCACACACAGACTTGGTGCCATACAATGCTCTATGTTATTTTCAAAAAACAGCCAAGTATGTGAGGACTGATAGACACTTTTTTTTGCTACAAAAGAGAGACAAAAACATTTTGGACTGGCTGAACAGAAAAGTTTGCCACCAGGGACGAAAGTTGATTACTAGGGATGTGAAAAAAAAAAAAAAAGTGACTCTCCTTAAACATCAACAAATATTGAAGTACTTTTAAGGAAGCAAATCTTTTATTTCTGCAATTTTGATCTAAAGATCAATGAGCCACATGGAACAACTGAGTGAGGCATTAGATTGATTCAAACTAATAACTTTGAAACTGTTTTGGGAGGCATCTTGACCAATTCATGAAATGAGTGACTGCTGTTCGCAAATCAGACAACACAAAGACCGAGAAATATAAAGTAATATAATGTTTATAAAGTAATATAATGTGTAATAACTGTTGTTATTACACAGTATTACAGTTTTTACTATATTTTTTATATATTTACTCCAACTTACCCCCATTTTTAAAGAGAGATAGGTAGGCACATTTATACGTTTGTGTGAGTGTACCCAGTCAGACCGACCCTGATAAGGGCCACAGATGACAGGCTTAGGAAAGAGCGACCCCTGAGACCACTCCCCCCACACACTCTACCTTTTAATATCTCCAAATCTCCAGAGTGACGAGCGCTGAAGGTCACAGCGAGAGGTTGTACGGTACGCAATCAGTCAGGACAGCCAGATTGTACGAAACACATGTCGTCCCATAGACTCAAAATCATGTTTCTCACATTTTTACGTTACGAACTAGAATCCCAACCTCTGACCTCGGGAACGCAAAGAGTTAAGCAGGTTTATGGCCTTTAGATTGAAATTCATTAATAAGGGAGAGAGGGATTAAAATGCAGAGAGTGGATTTTAAATATTGAAAATTCACAGCGGAGCCACTTCACAGAGAACTCCATACTAAATACAGCACTGATTGAGGACGGCGCGGGAAGGGCCGCGTTCAGAAATGGAATTTAGATAATAGTAATTATACGGCTCACCCACTGTCCCTGTCCCCAACTGCCACAAACCACCTGAATTCACACAGAAAGCTGATGGAGAACTCCATCAAATATTAATAACAGGCTGTGTGGTTCCAGTCCAAATGTATTTGGGCGCCCTGGTACGCTTCTCTGTGTGTGTAGGCATGCAAAAGAGACAATTTTCTGTGTGCCGTTAACATCCTGCCGCATTTGACCCCCCCCCATCCCAAAAGCACTTTAATGTGTGTGTGCGTTTGTTTGAGAGAGCGAATCCGGTTTTGTATCATGTATACAGCTGAAGTCCTAATGCATTTAGCTGCCCTGGTGTGTGTATAATTGAGAAGCCCAGCAGGAGAGGTTGCAGGTAGCCAGGTTCCCCTCCTCTTCGTCTCTCCGTCTCCCTCTCTTTTCTTCTCTCCTTCTTTCCCCTCGAGAGCCCACTTGGCTTTTGTTTACGCTGCCGGTGTGCAGTTCATGCTGGACAGAGTGGCGCAGTGAAAACCAGAGCAACACTTTATGTTTTGAGTCACATAGCGAGTGCCAGATTCTGCTGCGGCCCAGCTCACAAGACCATCTCAGGTGTATGGCCGAGAGCTAGCCATGCAGAACCTTGAACCTGTAACCTTTTGACTCCTTGGGTCAGCATACGAGAGCCAAAAGCGCTCGGAAGGCATGACTGGGTCAACTTGGTGTGAGTTTGATGGGAAGGCAGGATAAATTATACAGCAGGTGAGACTCCACTGATTAAGGGGACTCAAATGTGCATGTAGAAAGAAAAGAAAAGTATTAAAGATTGGGCTCTGGTGCTGCCAGGGGGCAGTGTTGGCCTGGCCCAATAAGATTACATGGCTAAGCAACTTTAAGTGTTTGATTGAGTCGGTGTGAATGAGCTTCAAGAGGAACCGAGTTAGAAATGCAGTAGTTCTGCAGTCAGAAAGTGAGTATGAGATTAGAGTAGCTGCGCACCCAGAGGTGTTCGGCTCTCTAAATCAGTGAAGGCTGCATCCAGCAGCTTTAGCAAGAAAAACCGCGGTCATCAGACTGCACAGACCATTAGCTGGAGTCTGCAGTTTGCCACGAGAGAGGACAGAATCTGCAAGAAATCTGAGTGTAATTTAACAAGCGACACTCAGGAAAGTCTAAAAAGTTTTGCTACTTTAAAAAAATATATATATATTTTGTATATATACATGTATCGATATTAAGATTCCTGCTCTTTCAAAACATGTATGATTTCCTTTCTTCTGTGGACCACGAAAGACGTTTAGCAGACTGTGACACTCTGAGCTGTGGCAGAGAGAGAAACACCGGTCCATGATAAAGCTGTTGTATGGCTTCTAAAGACTAAGTACAGTGCAAGAGTCCCGTTGAAGTCCCTAGCCACCATATAAGAAAGTCTAAACATTCTACTATACATCTCTTTACAATGTGGGTTTCATAGAAGAAAGTCATTTAAGTAAAGATGTTTCATATTTTGGCTTCTGTAACAAAATCTGCAAAGGAACGGACACATACTTCTTTAATACAACTAAAACTTTTGCTCTAGTAATAGACTGCTGCTCAAAAGTGTCATTTTATTTGAAGGTGTCCTTGTTACAGTGTAATTACACATTAAGTACTGAGTATTATTAATGAACTACATGTAACTACATACGGTTAGGGTTAGAATTAGGGCTTGGCTTAGGGTTACTTGCATGTTATTATGCATAATTTATTGGCATTGCAATGGTAAGCACATGTAACATGTAACAAGGACACCTTAAACAAAGTTACCTTTTTATTAATGCTTTTTTGCTCATTTATGTGGTAAAGAAAAATACAGCACAAACAGCAACACTGTATATAAAATTATTACGGTTTCCTGGTTTAATGCATTTTGAAGTATTCCTTTGATGGCAAAGCTGAATTCCTGTCTTCAGTGTCTCATGATCCTTCAGAAATTACTCAAATATGCCGATTTGGTGAATTAGAAACAATTTTTATTATGATCAACTATGCTGCTTAATTTCTATTAAATGAAAACATACTTGCCCAATAAGTTTTATTTAAAAACAAAACAGATTACGGGTCACAAACCTCTGAATGATGTATGGAACGTATATTCATTCATTTTTTTAATCTTCTCATTCAATTTTTATTGCACAATTAAATCAGTACATTTTTATAATACATTATAAAAAGTGATGTAATGTAACCAACAGATTTACAATCTATTAGTAGCACATACTCATACTGTACCAGGAGGAGTTGATCAGACTGTGGGTGTGTTGTATAGTGTGTGGTGCAGTGCAGCAGGACCGAAGGCAGGGTTATGCTCAGTGTCAAGCAGACGTGTCTGGTGTCTCATTCTACTCCGTGGCCCGGTGCTGTAACACACACCCCTGGCCCTGCGCCACAGACCGGAGAATTTGCCTACAAGGCAGCAAGTCGAAAGATCAACTGCTTCCTTTTGGCTCAGACTCTTTTGTAACTTATTTCTTACATGAAAATACTGCAGCATTTCTGTTGCTAGCTTGCTAACAACAGATAACAGGTGCAGAACAAAGGAAATACGCTTTACTGTAGTGGACAACTTCTAACACTCTGCGTGTTGGAAACAGCTGTGCTGCTTAATATTTTTGTGGATTTTTTTGATTAATAGAATTTAGTAACATTATACATGTCTTTACTAAGACTTTTAATCAATCTGAAGCATCGTTGCTGAATTCAAGTAACCTTTTCCTTTTTATGGTGGTGTATGTTCGCATTTCATGTAAAGAAATACCATAGTGGTTATTCTGCTGAAGTAGCACATCTGTATGAACTGATGTCATACGTTCACCTTGAGAGCAGCTGGAAGAAAAAGTTTAAAAAATGGCTAAGAAAGTTCCCACTTTAACATCGCCTACTGTACATCTAGGAGAATTTAAAGGATAGATGAAACAGCGACAGCATTCGGAGTCAGTCAGGGGTTAGATAATCAACAGAGAGTGATAGGGGAGTGAACCTAAGATCACAGGGTTAGAGGTGGACATAGCAGCTCCGACCTGAAGACACTCGGTGTGAATTTCTTTAGTAAATTTCCATCTCCAAGGCCACCAGACGCCCTCAGACTGATCTAGGGCAAGAGGTCACAACTTAAAGCGACAGGAAAGCAAACAGCTGGATTTCAAAAGGTCAGACTTGGTGTAGACTTTGAAAGAGGCCAGTCTTCAACCCCTCCAGTACAGAAAAGCCAAAGCTATAATTGTAAACAAAATGATCACTCAAGCTTTTTCTAACGAAAGTGGTTTGCTGCAACTGGCATACAGTAGTTTATCATGGCCAAAAGGTTTATTCAATAGCAAAGTAAAAAAAATTTTTAATTTGATGCCAATCTTAATATATTGCAAAACCTTTGATAATTTCATCAAAATAAAAAAGGGTTCACTGTATCAAGGCAGAACGATTAAAGAAAAGATGTGTTCTTGAATTGCAAGTTTCACATTAACTTCAAAGCCTGCATGTGGAAGAATCAATTTATTCTCAAACATAAAGGTGTGTATATAACAGGAATGTATCTTCGAGCGGACTGTTATGGCGGAACGGATTCAGACACAAAGAAACGCACCGCTCCTGGTGTGCAGTGTTGACATATTGTTGGCTTATCTGCAGGATTGCTACCGTAAATAAATAGTGGTGTTTGACAGCTGATAAGCTCGAAATCGCATTCGCACTTGTAGGTCAGTGTGTCTATAGTGCCGTCCGCCCATATTTACAGCTCGAATCATTCACCTTTCTGCACGGTTCAAGCTTTTCTGTAGTCAAGACATCAGTCTGCCACAAATACGAAGCGACTAAACCAATTGGAGTCAAGATCGCTGACTGCATAGGAAACTAGATCTTGCGATGTAATACTATATTGATCTCTTTTTCTCTTGAACACATACTCTCAAACACACGGCAAGCGCCCCGGTAACCAGAGCATGGCGGCTGGCAGAGGCGATGGGGGGAAACAGAAAGTAGCCTGTAAATCCTGTTTACTTTGCGGCGAATCTGTAAAGTGGGATAAGAAGCACAAAGAGCAGTCAGTGGTGCATGACACGCAGACATATGGCGGGGAGAGGCGTCCAGCTGTTTCGCTGTCCTGGGGTTACAGTAATGAGCCGGAGGCTTCATTGAGCAGACTGAAGCCTCATCAATCCCTTTTCACCAGTAAGCCTCAACACTTCCAAACGCCATTCCCGCTCACCTCATCTCAGGCACAAACCAGCCTCAGACAAGCCTCCGGAGCGTCTGCTTTTAGCATCCTTGACATTATATTCTGTGACTCAACCCTCTGCTTTCCATGGCCTCTCCAGATGGACCCCAGTTCAGAATCAGCTCATGCCAGCTGAATTCCATCAGATGAACTCAAGGGTCTCTCGGGTAACCAAACCATTGGATTCCAAGTTTGTGGCACTTTTGGTGGATCAAGGATCGAACTAAAGGTAACATACAAGAGCTTGAGGTGGACAAGTCCGTTTGGGGGCGGTGTGAGCCCCCAATCCTGAAAGAGAACATGTATAATTTTTTTTTCTTCAAAAATATGCAGAAAAACAGTGATAACAGTGAGTCATTTCTGGAGGACTGACACTGAAGACTGAAGTAACTCCGCTCTACAGCCACAGTTTTAAAATATGAAAATAAAAATGAGGTTTTTTTTAAATTTATTATATTATTTCACAATATTACTGTTTTACTGGATTTACTGAACTTTTATCTAAAAGAAAGAATAATTGTAAGAACATTAGTTGACATTTTGAGGTAAAATGTTGTAATACTATGAAATCTTATTTTTCTCCCAACCACAATCCTGTATGTCATGGACGATAAACTTTAAAAGTGTGGTAATTACAACTGCAAACAGCATGCAAACCACAGCACAAGCAAAACAACAATCCCAGCGTACTTTCCTTGAGAATCCCACAGATAAGCCTCTCCGACATGCACTTCACAGCTGGTGGATACTAAACTCGACTGAGCTCATCCAAAAATCCCATCCACAATCCCCCCCCACCCCATTCACAGAGAGAAGCATCACAACATTATCTTATTAACCTCGCAAAACTTCTCTCAAACGTTCTCAACACGGCCAAGTAATTTACATGCTGGACGTGCCGGTGGTGGGTGCAGTGCCAAAGAAAATGGAGTGGTCATTATCATTCTTAATAGCATTTTGAGTTAAATCGATGTAGTTTTAATTACAGCTGCAAACTACAAGCGTCCCATGACACAATGAGACTGCTTCTGCAGCTAGAGGACAGTGGAGGGGGACTTTCAGTGCTAAATCTTGTTTTAGTTGGGGGTAGAAGGATGGCATGGTGGGGTTGGGGGTTAAAGGCTTTTCCTAACGCTGCTGATCTCCGGCTCATGATGTGCAGAGATGGAGCTGTTTTCCATTAAGCCAAAAGTGGAGTGAAGTCAAATCTGAATCATGCGTTAATTTGTTTATTTGGTGTTCCGTGTCAGACTCCCCACAGCGGACACAGGTCAAATAAAAAATATCAGCAAAAGCACAGCTTGTAGACGACGTGTAGAAACTGGGAACATCTCAGACTTCTGCTGTCATTCTAGATTATTGCATGCTTGATTTTTAAGATCATAGTAACACTATTAATAAGGTTCTATTTGTTAACTGCATTAGTTAACATGAACTAGTGAAGAACAATAAGCTACTAAAGCATTGCAGTTAATGCTACTTTTAACATTTATCAATACTGTAGACTATTAAAAGCAAACGTTGTATCTCTTAATAGTATTTTGATGCATCATGATCGAACAACAAATGGCTTTATTTTGATTAATGTAAACAAAGAATGATAAATACTGTCACAAACGTACTGCTCATTTTTAGTTGATGCTATTAATGCTGAATAGAAAAATTTTACAATAAAAACGTTTTTCTGAAAAATATTTCCTCTGCATAGCAGGTGTAAGTCCTTCAAACTAACATAAATAAATAAATACTTATCTGTGTGAAAATAAAATATTAAATATTAAATTAGTCAACTGACAATGACATTACAGTGATATTACAAATATATAAAATATAAAAAGCTGTATAAAACATCCCTAATATTTCCTGTGAATATGCATGAGCATTTGTTAAAAAAAAACAAAAAACCACCACAATATACAAAATATGAATCATAAAGCTATCAAAGTCGATAAATATGTAACTGTGGTACTGCATATCATAAACAGTTCACCCAAAACAAATCATCATTTACTAGAAACAGAATGTCACAATATACTTTTATTTTTAAGGAGGAAAAAAATGGTGATAAACAGCCCTTTTTTGTTCCAATTAAGAAAATAATTCAGAAAGGTCTTTATAAATGAAAGGGTCGTGAGAAAATAATGACAGATTGTTCAGATTTGACCCTCGTTCTCAACACTCTGCGCTGACAGGGACACTTTCTAGTGTCATTTACTTCTAAGGGTTTAAACGCAGTGTTGGAAGTTTTACAAAGTAGCAAATACACAACAGACGCAACCCATAGCTACGACGTCTTATATGTAAGTTACAGGAGGATGTTATACAAGTGCCAAAATTTATTATATTATGTCGATGTTTTTCATGCGTTGCTGTCACAAATTATTGATCGGAAACTGACCTCTATGCACAAAGCCGCACGTAAACTTTTCTGTGTGCGCGCGTGCTTTCCTGGCCTTTATGTGGCCCAATGATGGTACAGCGTGAAACAGTCTCATATAAACACACGTGCTTAATGACACCCGATGTGCTTGTCTTACCCGGAGAGTAAAGCTTGGCGAGCTGTCGGGCCCCGGCGTGCTGCGGTCCCCAGCGAGGCGCGGCGCTGCGTGCAGCCGCCCCATGTTCATTCCCGTTCGGATCCTCCTCTGCCATAGACCGGTGCATGATCTCCGTCTCTGACAGTAGCGCCGCAGCCATGCTCCCTTATGATTGCCAGTTTTCAGAGAAAATGCATTAATAATGACGCTGTATCGTGCATTTAGTAACTAATACACAGGGGTTTAGGTTTAGCGCTGAATGACACACCTTTCCTGGTAAGCCCACTGAGGTTCCTACTTTAGTGAAACACACCCGGAACTAAAATACGCACGAACTGCCTGTCTGAACCTTCGCTAGAATAAACAGACATATTAAAATAATTATTGTTCACCTTGTTTCATCTCATGAGCTGAATGACTGATAAATATTGCTCCCCTCAGAGAATCCGAGCCCGGTCTTTAAACTGTCCGATAGCCAGAAGAAAGTGAATATTAGCAAAACTTTTCTTGTGATCCGGTGATGTGGAGTGTTCTTAGGGACCATCATAAAATGTATGTTTGCGTGAGACCCGAAACCCGTTACAATCACTTGCTGTTACTCTCGGAGGATTGATTATAATTGACAAAAGACATAATATTTTAAGGGTTCAATAATGATTTTTTTTTTTTTTGCGCGTGTGATGTTGATCAGGGGTTGTTCATTAAATATTATAATCGTACAAAAATGCGCCGTATTTTATTGATGGTCCCTAACAACTCATGTGAGTCTATCATAAGACTTTTGAGACGCTGATAAGAGAAACAAGCATCTTTATTACGAAATTACGAGTACTGCACTACCTGTTGTTAAAAAACAGATAAGATAATCATATTATCTCTTGTTTATGTTAATCTGTTTGATTATGTGCTACTGAAACGCTCAGTCAAAATATAATACAAAATAATAATATACATTAGGCTATATCACTGTATATTCAAATATCTTTTGCTTTTTAACGGATATATAATATAATAAAATATCGTATCATGTAATATAGGATAATCAACAAAACAAACAGAACAAGAAAAAATATGTGACAAAAAAAAAAAAACTAAACAAAACAGCACACATGTTAATTGCATCCAACTGAGAAGATATATATATATTTTTTTACTTTTTTTGCTAGCTAATGACCTGTTAAGCATTATATAATGTGGTAACGTTGGTGAAATTTCTTAAAAGTAATTACAAAGTGTATAAATAGAAAATCTATCATATTGAGAGTCCTTGGGATGCTGGGTGTTTGTACGGGGTTCTGTATAAGATATGAAGGTAGACAGACAGATAGACTGGTTAACTGACTGGCAAACTTAATCAAATCCTCACATATCTTAAATAATTAGACCGCAAAATCTCCATTTAACCTTAAAAAGCACATGCGCACAATACAGCAGAGATTTAATAAACTAGTGCAGTGCAGTGAAACACCAGCAGCCTATTAAGGGCATCTTTCAGTACTATTGGGTATTTGTAGCTGATTCCTAAAATCACATGCTATAGTTTTCAAGTATTTAGGAGTTACTTAGATGGTGTGCTGAACCCTGTTTCCCAAGCGGACAGGTTCAGAGGCCCCCCGGGGCCCGTAGTGTATCGATGCGTTCCGATGGCTGATTTCTGGGAACAGCACCGACCTTCTGTCCAGCTCAAGTTATGAGACTCAGCGGCCGAACCAGCTGCTTAAACACATGGATGCAATTAAAGCAGAAACTGCACTGGTAAAAGAAACAACCGTACTTTAAATAGATGTTTCTGCCCTTATTTAGTGAATCACAGGCATTAAATCATCTGATGTTCAGTGTTGGGTTTTTCCTTCCTTACAGCAATCATAATGCTACAAATTAAGGGAAATTTGCATTATAGTTCTGCATTATGATTATTTTTTACATTATACAGGATAAAATCTTTTCCTTTTAAACCTGAAGAATACATTTAATGAAGTATGTCCCAATGACAGATGCCATTTTCCCATGATTTTCAGATCATCATATTTTACAGTTGAACTCATGTGACGGCGAGCAGCGTTATAATCATCATATAAAATTGGCAAAGATTCAAGTCTTTGATTCATTAAACACTATGTTTCGACTCACTGTTCTCTCCTGCAGATGAATCACAGTAGACCTGAATTTGTATCAAATTCATTAAGCTGTTACCACGTTAACATCAATAGCAATATCCACTGCAGATATTTCCATTATTATTATTTAGTGTTATCTCTTATTGTAAAAATGAACAAGCCCAGTTCACACCCGTCCAAGAGTTTTCATCACTGTCATTATAGTTTATTTTGATGCAGAAGATCTGTATGTTTTATAAGCAGCATTACTGTAGCTCTCGGATATTTATTGTTAAATAGAAAGCATGACAAGAAGAATAGAGCTCACACAGCATCAGGGGAACAGAGCCACTCTACGGAGTTCAGCCGCTTTATCTGCGCTTTGAAAGAACACTCACTTCAGACGCACGGATACCCTTTATTCATGATTTATTTATTTGTTTATTTTCAACTGTACTAGTTTATTGCAAACTGGTTAATTCACATTTAAAAAGCAGACATCATCCAGTTGCACTGAAATCAATGATATTCATTTTTACAACATCCATAAGGCCCAAGTACTGGAAAATCCAATCAAAACCATTATGTTTTTTATTTTTTTCTTTATATGTTTTTTGTCTTTTTACTGTAATTAGAAAAAAGAAAATATATAACAATAATAATAGAAAGGAAAAATATTACGACTGGCAAGCAATCACAGCACAGCACAAGTACCTATTTACTGCAAGAAATAAATGGTACAAATAAATCAACAAATAAAAAGGGCTGAGAATATATGCATTGAAAAAGAACAAAATTGGCACGTATGAAGTTTGATACATGAAGCAACAGAGGACAAGATATGCATTTCTAGAGATTAAAATCAGGCAGAGGGTGTCTTTTCCTTCCGTTGTTTTTTTTTTTTTGTCATCTTTTGTCCCCAAAAAGAAAAAGAAAAAAATCAAGAAAAAGCAAAAAGAAAACGGGGAGAAAATAAGGAACACACAACCAGGAAGAAGGGACGATAAAAAATACTGCACGTAGAATACCTTTTTCTCTCCATCTCCTTTTTTTTCTTTCCTTTTCTTTTTTAATAGCATATCCCATTAATATTCATTCCCCACCGTTCGTAATAGCTGTGCCTGGTGGCGGAATCGTTAGAGTTTTACATGTGAGTAGCAAATGACACTTTGATTGGCTGTGATGTTGAAATGTTCCTCCCCCACCGGGCCTGGGTCGGGGTTCTAGGCTGAACCGGGAGTCCTGCGGGGCCCAGTCTCACTGTGCGTGCTGGCTCAGTGTGTGGTTCTGCAGGGGAACAGAAGAGAACACATGAGGAGAGAAATAATAAGCTACGTGCCCACACCTCCACCCGTCTCCTTCGCTCTCTCCCTCTATCCATCTCTCTTTCCATTTACCCACCAGGCCTGTCCGTCCATCTCAAGGCTAGCAGCCCCACTTTGACAGAGGAGTTCGAGCTCTGCAGCCACGAGCGAACACCTTCCTTTCTTCCCATTTTCTTTCTTCTCCACACCCTCCCATTAAATATTGGGCACATGTGCACTTGCGATCCCATTCATCCACCCACTCGCACACGCGCCGCACTTCCGCAACGTTCGCCCTCTGTTTGATTTAGAGTTCTCGGTTTCTAATGCAATAATGTTTATTCTGGAGTAGTGGATACATGTTTCTGAATCTTTTAAGTCTTATGAGGCTCTCGTTCTATGGACTCCTGAGAACATAACAAACATTTATTAACATATTAAGTCTCTCTGTACTGAAGTGTTGAGGAAAAGTTTTGTGTCAAATTAAGAGTCTCTAATTAAAGGCTCCAAAAAGGTGTTTAAAGAACCCTTTTAGTGAACAGTTCTTAAAATAACTTATTTACATTTCATAATTCAAAGAACCTTTTCCCCCGGTATAAAGCACCCTCTTGTGCAGTTTAAAGGTTCCCTGAATTTTAAAGGTTTCTTATAGAATCATAGATTCTAAAAACACTTTATTCTTTAAGAATGTACAGTTTAAAAAAGTTGCTGGTGAATTTCACAATTAATGGCGAGTAACACATTGAATTAAACATGAAATTTGATAGAAATAGTATTTTCTTGTTCCAAAATGCCACAGAAGAACCATTTTTGGTTCCCCAAAGAACCCTTTCAGTGAAAAAAAAGGAAATTGTACAATTTTCATTTAAAAATAGTAAAACACACAAATAATGACAAAGTAACAAACTGAATTAAACATCACATTTTCAGTGAGCATTTTATAAAAAGTAGTGAAGTTTATTTTGATGATTTAAAGAACCTTTTGTGCAACTGAAAGGTTACATAGAGGTTCTTCACAAAACCATCAATGCCAGTGAAGAACGTTTATTTTTAGAGAGTGAAATCTGTTTTATTTACAATTTCCAAAAAATCATACTTTATTGAAGGCACCACAGTGCACAAAGGAAGCCATAATGACCTAAAACCAGGATCACAAACAGATCAATCAGCCGTTGAGTGAGAGGTTAAACAGGAGCAGATATGCACAGGCTAAATAGTTATTGTGTCTCTCTGCAGCTCTGCTTTTCCCTGGACCATAAACCCAATTCCCAGAGAAGAGCCGGCAATCATCCCACTTTCCCTCTCAAAGCTCCTTTCCCAGATTAATCTCTCCAAGAGAGATAGGCTGTGTTTTTATGCCCCGATATAAAAAACCGGAAAGGGGGAGACAAATCTGAAGGATTAAACATGGTTTTTCGTTGATAAATACTTATTCTTATTCTTCGTCCTCTTATCTTGGTGCGCATATTTCGCAAATGATTGCAGGCGAAAGGGGATGGGCAGTTCCATCCGAGGAAGGCCAAACCACTGGGTCTTAAAACCCCAGACCGAATCAATGGCAGCCTGTCAGGGGATGCGCGTCTCGCGTCCTCCTTCTCTTTCCATCCCGGCCCCTCTCTCTCTCTCTCTCTTCCCGCCCCTCCTGCATGGAACAGAGAGGAGACGCGCACGAGGAGGGCTCTTGAGCGAGGAGACGCATCTCTCTGGGAGCCACTGACCCCATTATGAGAGCAAAGCACTTCTCCTTTTGCATTCAGTTGCCTGCGCTGCCGCCCCCCTTCCAGCAGAGGCCAGCCTTGTCTATGTCTCGCTCTGAGCTCCGGCGGAGAGAGGAACGAGACGGAGGTGCACATCGGACGAAACCCAAACATATTGCAAATCATTTGTCCTCATCATCAAGCACCTGTTTCACATATCCGCATTACAACAAAACAGAACGGGAATAAGCAACTGCACGGTGAAACGTAACCGAAAAGAATCCTGGGACTCGCATGACAATGAGCAATGAGTCAATACGGCGTACCTGCCCGCACTGTCACATGTGCACATGTCAAGAGCAACTAACGACCCAATTTACCCAAACCCGCCTTAGCTGGGTCCCCAAGAATATGCTGCTGCTCAATCAATTATCAGTTATTCCCCACAAAGCCAATCCCCCTCCAAACTCAATCTTCAACTGCTGCAGAGCCAAATGCAACTCAGCCATTGTCATTACATACCTGATACTACGACTCGATGTGAAACCAAATTAACATCTGGGTCGCCTATCTTTTCATTTACGCTGATGATCATGACAACAAAAACAATAAAAACACTAATAATAGTAATAATAATCTCATGTCATTTAATTTCAATTCATTCGGTACTGGCATTGATCATGTGTTCGTGACTTGTTTTTGACTTCTTAAATTAAGAACTAACTCCTACTTGTTGTTAAACAGACAGTTTCATTTCTGGTTTCTGGTTGGTCAATACTGTACTGCACACGATACAGTTTTAGAACCCGGGTCTGACTCTAACATTGTCCTGAAACCGTTATCACACGCTCACCCCTACTCACATTCAAAATAATTATGATGTATGTATATATAAATACACAATATACAGTATAAATACACACACATACAGTGCGTATTTTGAAAATATTTACGTGTACATCATTTTTATTACATATAAATATATTTAATATATAAATGTATCATTTTTCTTAAATATATACATGCAAGGGTGTATATTTATATATATTTATACACGCATATTGTGTAAACAAAAACTTATTTTGAATGCAATTAATTGTGATTATTAAAAAGAACTAAGGTTTTATTTTTTCCAATCAAAACCCAAATGATAAAAGTTATATAAATTATTTACAAATTCAATTTTAAAGTGAATTTGTTTCAAATACCGTTGCATTCTTGGGTTTGCTTTTAAATGATGTGTAAATAAGAGCAAGTCTGAATCGAAGTGTCCGCATTTGTGACAGAGAAAGAGGGAGTGTGTGTGATTGAGTGTGTGTATGGTCTCCCCCAGGTTGTCAGGGCCGTGTGGAGCTGTATTGATTTGGAGGTGGAGGGACAGAGAGGCAGTGTTGTTCCCTGGGGTCTAGGGTTACACCAGCACTGCAGTGGCCTGATGGAAACTGCACAGTAGGACTGGAGGGGTACGGGGAGCCCGACCTAACATACAGTACACAACCTCCATCATACACACACACACACACACACAGATCCTTCACTAAAACAAAAGACGTGCTCAGACTCCCCAGCGCACACATCTATGTACATACCTCTCATATACAAACACACAAACAGCCACTAGCCACAATCAACAGCCCCCGTCTCCGACATATACGAGCCACGGTGGTGTCGTACATCTGCTCGGTTTAATCACACACACCCTTATAAACGCACTTCAGCTGCCCACCGCTCACACACCCCAACACATCTATTTCCATCGCTCCGATATCTCTCTTGAAAGATGGCAGCTGATGTGTGGGCGATCAAACCGGCAACACTTGTTTAAATTAGTTAATCAGTGTGTTGGAACAAACACATTTTCAGGCCGGTCGCAGTTTGTTCTCTTCATCCGAGCGCGTCGTCGGGGGCAGCGCTATTGATTAAGCCGCAGGCGATCGATCGCCAGAATGGTGTGTGTCTCTGAATCTGATAATGACTCGCAATATGACATCAGTGCAATGCAGCTGTAATTGATATATTCTTGAAGGGGGGAAGTTCGAGCGAGAGAGGTGGGGAACACGGAGGAAGGCTGTTTAAACAGAACTGCGACTGAACGCACCACGACACGTGCAATTCGTCGAATCAGTTGCACGAGAACTTTACCTCGCTCATGCGCTGTTGTTGTTGCAACTTCCTCTACATTTCAAGTACAGTTTTAGGTGCTTATTGTGGTTTTATTCGTACACCTGATCGCTGCGACGCGAGGAGGGCACGGAGTAATGTGCGGAACAGCCTCCTTACCCTTCCCTCCCTTGGCTTGGCGACGGAGCGGGGGGAGGCGGTGCGGTGGGCAGAACAGCCCCTGCGAGCTCAGTCAATATCTACGCTGTCATTGTTTTCCTAAACTGGTTATAAAAGAGAGGCTAAATCCTGCGGAGCTGTGCACTCCTGGGAAATATGGCCCAGTCACATTACTGATGCAGTGACTGCGAGACTGCTGCACTCACCGAGGGGGAGGAGGAGGAGGAGGAGGAGGAAAGGGGGGGGGGAGAAGGGGGAAGCGGTGGGGAGATAAAGATAAAGGAAAATCAAATCTACGTTTCCCTACACAGCCTCTTTTCACACACAGAGCATGCACATACAGCCGGACCGAGCGGCTGTCATGTCACTTTCAATCAGGGCTGTTCTTGTGTGCGAGTGTGTGTGTGCCGCAGGGCCCCTGGCTCCCGGCTCCGTGGTGCCCCCTGGGGATGGTGCAGTGTCAGTGAAACTCTAATGTGTTGGCTCGTTCTGCAAGAGCGAACAGAGAGAGAGAGAAAAGTGTGTTGCTGGAGAGGGTGGCCGTTCTGTCAGTAAACAGTTTTTTGTAACAGGATTCTTTGGTATTACTGACGTCTATCAGTAGACCTCAGAACGATGCAAAACGGCGGCTCCCCAGCGAAACCCATGCAAAGACACATACATCTACTGCTATTTGATTTTTGGAACAAAAATTATGTAATACATTAATATCACAAAAATGTCTTAATTTTAAACATATCTAAAATTTTTATAAATTACATAAATTGTATAAAACATAATTTTTTTATTTGGAAATTCTATTATTTAAATGTATTTTATTATTAATTATTACCTTGTATATGTAAATACATGTTTTACTTTATAAATGTTAAATCACATCATAACTATAAAATACCTGTAAAAAAAAAAATATATATATATATATATACATACAAATAACTAAAGGGTACGTAATGTCAAAGGTATATGAATATATTGCCTATATATACACATAAAATACAGAGAAAAAAATGTGTATGTATATATATATATATATATATATATATCCATGCGCAATAAAGTCAATTTACATGTGACCACACACATATATATATATATTATTTTCTCTATCTCACATAATATATCAATATATTATGATAGAGAGGAGAAAGCCACTCTTCACTACACACTGTATTACTGTATCTAGATGCTCATTCACACACACAAATGAACAGACAGTGTGTCTCTGTGCTATCGGGTTTATAAAGTGCTCTCGAGTCTGTCTGCTGCCTGTCTGTATGGCTAAACATAGACAGGGAGAGGAAATACTGAAGCTGATACAAAAAGAGAAGAGAAGGGGGTTTAGAAAGAAAGAGAGAGGGATCATGAATGAGAAAGACAGAGAAAGAGAGAGTAAAGTTGTCAAAAAGAGAGAGCGTGAATGAGTACGAGAGAAAGAGAGAGGGGTGGGGGCTTTGCTCTTAGGACGCTAGTCTGTCCCTCTCTGCTCCGTTTTTAACACAAAATGAAAAATCACCTTTGCCGCCTGGTGCACTTTAGAGTAGCTTATTTTTAGACCTGCTTGACAGTCTTCCAATGGCCGGAGACTAGCAGATGGGCTGTCTTAAAGCTTCATATGCTCCCAGCTCTCACCTCCCAGAGACAGGAAACTCACTTGGGAGTGTGCTACAAATAAATGCCCCCCTGCCCTGCCCCTGGATTCCCTCATCTCTCCCCTCTTCCCACCTACTCACACCATTCTCCACCCAGATAGTGCCTGTCCCTGAATTTAGCACCTTCCCTGCAACTACGTCCTGCTGAACTGAAGTGAACTACACCCACCTCACTGTCCAAATAACACTCTACCCCCCCACTTTCTGGCTTTACCTGGACTGAATGAAATGTAAACATAAATATGGTTATAATAGATGACCTAGAAATGAGAACCCACAAAGTATGTATAAACTTTTATGTATATAATGTTTGTATCATACGCCACCATATATATGCAAATAACCTATACAAGATATATGTACACCTAAAATTGTGCACACAATAATGGTATAAACACACCTGTTCACACTTTCACATGTGGTTTGGATTCATAAACTTTTTTTATCCCTTTAGCATCTTGGAGAGAAAAATCCAGGTGATATCAGTCAAAATCGGTGTGGTCGTTTGGTTCTCTGTGAAAGGAGCAGAGGGAGTGATTCCGCTATGACTGACCTCCTCTGACCTCTGTGCTCCAGGACGGCCTTCTCACATTCATCACACACACACACACACACACACACATACCCCACCATCACACATGCTCTGTTTACACTCATACATACTGTATAGCCGACATCGGTACGTCTCTGTCAAGCACCAGGTTGCCAAATAAATACTAAATATACAGGGGATTAATTATACAGCGATGATGTACATAAGCAACTCGATGATGTAATCTTCAGCAACAGAGTAGAGCAGGCTCTAAAAGTCAACAAACGCTGTCGGCTGTCTTTAATATAACATTTGACATATTCTGCAGGCATCAAATAGCGGCATATGACTGTCATACAGACAGACCCTTATATCGGTAAAAAAAAGATCATTAAATAATTATTTGTAGTAATACATATATATACACACTATCATTTAAAAGTTTATGGTCAGCTAGTTTCCCTTTTCGATGCTCAGCAATGATGCATTAAATTGATAAAAAATTACAGTAATCATGAAAACAACTGTTGCAGAATTGATAATAATAATAATAATAGAGCACCAAATTAGCAGCATATTAAAAATATTTCTGAAGGATCATGTGACACCTAAGAATTGGCAAAGACTGCTGAAAAGAACAAAATATATTGAAGTACTATTTTAAACCTTTATAATGCTTTACAGTATTACTGTTTCTACAGTTTTATAATCAATTAAATGCAGCATAACAGACATAAATTTTTTTCATCATCAAAAATGGCTTTTCATGTTAAAAATGGTTAAGACTAAGTTTGCTTAGTTTACATACGTCTAGTGTGGTATTATGAACAAACTACAGTCACCACAGTCATTCTGTGGTAAGCAGTCTCTAATATAAAATTTCACACACTCCACAGGCATCAAACAACAATATGCAGACATAAAGACAGACTGCACACAAAAACAACACATGCATACATGCACAAGCCCTTATGGACATGCGCACACAGTTGTGCGTTCGTGATATCTGTGGAGCGTGTAGGTTCGAATGTTAGATGAGCTCGGTGGCCTCGGTAGAGCCGTGTCATGGGCGATAGCACTGCGCTAGGCTAACACTAGGCTACGCTACGCTAGCTGTGTTCTGCCACTCAGAGATGCACTCAAAGTACACACACTCTCTTTCCATGTCATAGCCTCACTAAAACCCTCTCTGCTTCCCCTCAGGGAGGAGGTTTTGACTCCAAAGCAGCCCTAAACTAAGACAGAGAGAGAAAATGCATTACGCGGTGAACGATGCAGTGTGCAGTGAGAGAGAGAGAGGGCTAGTGTGTGTTATCTACAGCCAGTCAACGTCAACACTTTGTTGTCACAACGATATGTGAGCCTAGCAGGCAGAGTGCGGGTGAGAGCGAGGAGGAAAAGAGAATAGGAGAGTGTGTGAGGTGTGCTGTCAGAGCTGTGTGATTTATAGAGTGTGCTGTCAGACTCCAGCTGCTGAACCAAAGTGTCAGGTTGAGAGAGACCCCTACCAGTGTCTGTGTGTTGAGAGAGAAAAAAACCAGACGGAGAGAATGAGAGAGGAGACAACTTTTTAAAGGCCATATTTTACACGTCTGTAGCAGTTTTTTTGTCCACTTTGGCTTTCTTGACATTAAAACACTATAGCAATTTGGTTTTATAAGACACTGTCGTACTCAGGTGTGACATAATTTGTGTGTTGACATCAAACATAAAAATAGGGTCTGATGTGAGACACAAAACAGCCAATCAGAACACTTCTGTCTGTTTTTCCTTGTGGAACGTAAGGCTTTTGACATTTAACATTTGAGAAAATGTAATATTCTAAACTTCTACAATCAGTTTGTCCTTACTTATACATGATGATGAATGAATGTAAATGAAAAAGCGGTATATAGCATTTATAGTGACTTGTCTAGTTAGAATTAAACAAACTGTTTGCTACTGTACCTTTATGACTTTTGACAATAAAGACCAATTACACAAAATCTAGGATTTAATTCATCTCATTTAAACTAAATTAAATCTAAATAATTTACAAAACATTGTAAAATAAAATAATTTTATTATTTTTTTTATATTCCTGTATTTACAGACAAATGTAAATAAATGAACTTAAAGGTGCCATAGAATGCATTGAGAGAATATTTTAAATTGTTCTCTGATATGTACATAGAAGGTATGTAG
>JAUMHQ010000081.1:12955037-12977773 GCA_032361165.1 Enteromius paludinosus
TCTATAAGAAGTAGGAAACGATGGTGTTTGAGACTCACAGTATGTTGTGTCCATGTACTGAACTGTTATTATTCAACTATGGCAAGGTAAATTCAGTTTTCCATTCTATGGCACTTTAAATAATTGAATAAAGGATTACCAACGTTTTTTTCCAAACATAAAAACAAAATTACAGGATTTTGAAAAATGTAAATAAATATGTGACCCTGCAGCAATAGCCAACAATACACTGTATAGTGTTTACTATATAATTTTTTTTTTAAACAAACAAAATAACTGTTAGGATACTAAGTTAAGATCATGTTTTATTAAGATATTTTGTACATTTCTTACCATAAATATGTAAAAACGTAATAAACTTTAAATGCGATTTTCTCAATATTAAGATTTTTTTGGCACCCTCAGATTCCAGAGGTTCAAATAGTTGCATCTCTGCCAATTGTTCTATCCTAACAACCCACATATCAATGGAAAGCTTGTTTATTCGGCTTTCAGATGCTCAGTTTCAAAAATATTGACACTTACGACTGGTTCTATAATTATTTAATCTCATGTCATTCCAAACCCGCATGACTTTCTTCTGCGGGACACAAAAGAACATATTTTAAAAAGGTTTTAACTGATTTTATCCACATAATGAAAGTCACAACACTAATTTTAGTGAAACTAGACATTTTTCGAAATATCTTCTTCAGTGTACCAAAAAAAAAAATTAAGCCATACAGGTTTGGAACGGCATGAGGGAGTAAATAATGACAGAGTCTTCCTTTCTGGGTGAACTATTCCTTTAAGATAAAGTCTTCTCATCTGTTATGCTATGTTAATGAGCGAGGCAAACAGAGTGAAGTATCCACAGTTCCCAAACCCTCCATATCACAGCTGCGCTCAGTGTGCATGCGCGCGCGTCGAGCGTTGAGAGTGTCGAGCAGCGAGAGTCATCTCACCGACAGCGCTTAGACTCATACGTCACTGTCACAGCCACGACAGTTCCAGTCCCGAGCTGGCAACCCGCACGCGAGACAACAACACACACCACGCAGCGCGGAGCTGTAGTGCCACAGCACAACCCTGCTCAACTGTCATATCTGACTGGGGCATGTGCCGTACACACCCCCTCCTTCTTCTGTTGTCTTCACATTTTCATTTCAGCTCGCTTTCCCTCATGTTGCGTCTCAACATATCCTTCGCTCTGTCTGTGCGTTAAAGGAACAGGCTACCATGAGAGACGGATATGAGAAAACGCTTTATAGTGATCCCAGTGGACACATCTCTCTTTTTTTTTCCCTTCGCTCTTCCTTACCCCCTCCCTCTCTCCCTCTCATGCCAGTCCCCAAATTATTTAATTTAGCGCAGACACCATATCTCCCTATGT
The DNA here is from genome assembly GCA_032361165.1 of Enteromius paludinosus. Taxonomy (NCBI): domain Eukaryota; kingdom Metazoa; phylum Chordata; class Actinopteri; order Cypriniformes; family Cyprinidae; genus Enteromius; species Enteromius paludinosus. The sequence continues at coordinate 12,956,410 of JAUMHQ010000081.1, forward strand.
GCCATCCCGCTGAAGTTCTCTCTCCCTCCACGTCCTCCTCCCTTCTTTCCTCCACTTTATAGATTGTTCCAAGCAGGGGTATTCGTGACAGAATCAGGAGTGTGGGTGGGTTTGCTGGAAAATTTGCAAAAAGGCATTTACTTCATTTTTATCTCAACATAAACACGCACGTGCAAGCTCGCGGCCCGAAACCGGTGTCCCACGTTGTAATAAATGAATGCGAATGTGTTGATTTACTCTGAAGATTAGTGCCGCCCCATGGTGAGTGTTTTTGATTTGAATTCGCCAGGCCGGAGCTTTGTTTGAATCTCCGTCTCAGCAAGGGCAGAGCAACAAAACAAATGCAAACAGGTAAACAACTTAAACATGTCCCCTCCGATTCTAGTTTACTCCAATGCTCACCGCCTGGAGAATTTCCATCGAAAAACCGTGTGGCAATGTAAATCCGTAACACCACGACACACTTTGGTACGCCAGCATATTTAGATAACCGAATACATTAGCGAACGGTTTCATTAGTTCATTATCAACTCTTGGCTAAGTTCCCGCTATTCGCCCTATTCTCATATCACAGCTCTGAAGCCATCAGAGACATGCGAGGCCTAGCGCATGGCTCCAGACTCAAGGATGTCGTGGTCTTCGAGAGGGAGCTGCTCTAAACACAGGGCTCATAGCTTTAGCTGGAGACACTATACTGCAGTCCCCTGACAGCCCCTCAACCAGCCAGCCAATCAGCAGCAGGTAAGGTGGATTTCAGGAGCTGTAGGCATGTGTGTGTGTGTTGGGGTTAGGGCTCTGAAGAGAGCCCCCCAGATCCCCATTCTAATAACGTACACTGCCACTCCAGACGCAAGGGCAGCTGGGACACGCACACACACACTGGCACTAATAAAATTGAGCATCACAATAGAAACCTATATCAATATCTACGGCACACAAAAGCAGATTCAAAGCACACCAGACAAACCCTGCAAGTAGATGATAAATCTAATATGACGCATAATGAAACAGATTCTATGGATGTTTTTAGAGCTTCTACACTTGTTAATGTCTAGATTTGCTTAATGTGGGTTATAGAAGTAAAAATGTGCCTGTATGTTCTTATGTGAATATTAAATCTAGTTTAAGATGGGTTTTATGTTTTCTGAAGAAAATGTCTGTGGTGATTTTAAGCTCACCCAAGAATTTTGAGCGTCTCTTATGCTCAACAAGGTTGCATTTATTAATACAGCATTAAAGTAATATTATGAAATAATATTACCATTCAAAATAAACGCTTTTCATTTGAATATTTTTTGTAATTTATAATTGTGATGGCAAAGCTGAATTTTCAGCATGCATTATTATAGCCTTCAGTGTCACATGAGCCTTAGGAAATCATTCTAATATGCTGATTTGGTTCTCAATAAACATTTCCAATTATTATCAATGTAAAAAAAAAGTCACTTTTTGGTCAAAACCGTGATGCATGGATTATTTGATAAATAGAAAGTAAAAAAAACAAAAAACAAACAAACATGTGACTCCAATTTTTTGAATGGTGGTAAATTACATAACCTTAAATACTTCAAGTTAAGTATTTAAACTATCTCATAACCTAAAATATAACCATTGGCATGTTGAAAGGTTGGAAGAAACCGTCTACCTCGTCTCCAATATGTGCAACACAAAATAGAAATTGTAGTTTGAAATCATACATGCTATTCCTCCACCTCTGTGAAAAACGGAAAGTGTGAGAGAAAGCAAGTGTATGTGTACGCCCTGATGAACGCCGCCCCCTTACATCACTCCACTCAGTGCTGTATGAGAACTCACAGCCCTCAAATATTCAACACTTTCGCAATGTCAAGAGGGGGTGGGGGGGGGAGAGACAAGAAGGCATCAACAAACAAACAAGTGCAAAGACCCCCCTCCTTCCCTCATTCACACACGCACACACTCACTCACTCACCCATCCATCCAAACTGCTGAGTATGGTTAAATATTAACCAGCGCTAAAGGAAACACCATACACCCACGTGCGCACACACATGCCAGCAGGGAAGGGATACAGGGCGTGGGGGGAATGCGGCGCCCCCTGGAGGGCTCAATCAGAACCGGCAGTGTGTAAAAATGAGGCGCGCTGTCAGAGAGTGACAGCAGTGCCTATGGAAGGGCCGAAGGGTGGGCGGTTGGGAGTTCACCTGGGGAAACAAAATAACAACTGAAAGAAAATCTACACACACACACACTCACTCACTCACACAAAAAGTCTCTGAAGTTTCTAACAAAGGAGTGGAGGATCCAGCAGAGTAGGTCTAGCTGCGCTGATCGGGGCGAAGCATCACTTATTTACCAGCTTACATCTGCACTATTTATGGGGCACCAGGGAGAGGCAGAAAGGAAAGAGGGAGACGGAGAGAGAGGGGTGGGTGGGGGCAACACAGAGGGGCTAAAATATGCATGGGGGCTGGCTCTTCTGGGAGCCAGAAAAAAGAAAATGGGAAAGGGAGAAAGAATGAGAGACATAAAAAGGAGAATGAGAGAGAGAGAGAGAGCGAGAGAGTTGGAAACAGTTTGAGGAAGGGAGGGAGTTGGTGGGAGTGCGAACGAAAGAAAGAATTAGAGACAAGATAAAGGATGGAAGCAAAGTTTGCCATAAGGGAGAGGGGGATGATACAGTAACGTGTCTTGTGAAGGCTCATGGGAAGAAGAGGATTAACACAGAGTGGGGCCGCACTGGGAGGGCATACTGGGTAGGGCACGTAGACCATGCCAGTCCATCCATTCAGCCTTGTTAACAGCGTACACACACGTTCGGGTCTCATTTCACCTGGGCAGGAGCGGGGTAAAACCCGGCACGGAGCTGTCAGTGCAGCTAACTGCTCTATTCCTCACCTTCGTCACTGCTCAGGTGGGCCCGGAGTGGATGAGGGGGACAGAGCGGATGGGAGTGATGCGGTGGACCCGCTGAGCCATGGGCTGGTGCGAGTATCTCGGTTGGCCGGCCTCAGGGTGAGGCAGACAGTGACCGACAGGGTCCAGCGCTCCCCCTGCTGCTAAATGGACTGACCGGCCATATGCCCAGCGCCGCCGGCCTTATATCACTGTCACGCCACGGCCGGGGGCTCACGTGGAGGGGTGGGGCATTTGAACCATGCAGGAGATTTAGGTCACACCCCCCAAGCCCCTAAAATATTAAGTCATGGACCCGAGTAAGCTATTAACCTCACACCCTGCTACTTATAAAGACCCACCCACCAACACACACAGGCGGGCGCTGGAGGGGGCTGCAGGGATGGTGGCCCATAGCTCACAAAGATGAATGTAACTTGGGCTAGGGCAGAATGCAGCTGACCCCAGCGGCCCGTGGCAGCCACTGTGGGCTGAGTTATTCACAGTCCTGCCCCTACTCAATCTGTCTGCCCCATAATCAGCCGAAAGAGAGAAAGAGAGAGAGAGAAACCGAGAGAGAAGCAATCACCTTCATATACTGGCACTGACCTAACAATAATCTTAATGTACTGTTGCTAAGTTTTTTATATTTTAAGGGGAGAAATGGGATCAGAAAAGGTTGAATGCGAGTCAGAACACACACCATCAGACATCTAGAGGTCTGCTACTCTTTAGCTTTTGGTTAGGTTTGAGTCAGATTCATAAAACATGCACTGCAAGTCAAACTATCCACAGATTCCAACAGAAATTACAGGATTGCACATGTAAATATGACGGCACCGTACTGCAAACAGAGAGTGCTCAAAAGGGTCACAATTTAGTTGCTTAAGCATATTAAAATTACAGTTCTTTAACTATTTTATTTGGTCCGCTCCAATACTCAATACTCCAATCCAAGAACGATCAAGAAAAACAAACAACAAAAAAAATCCATAAAATCCTTCGACAATCCTGAATCTAGTGCTGATATCATCTGAGTGTAAGGTTGCACCACTACAGACAAGTCCCTAAAGGAGAATCAACCAGTTAGAAGTAACTTTTTTAACCAGTACATTTAGTTCTAGTCCTTTAGAAAGGAATGCGTGGGAAGAATGTGTGTGTGTGTGTGTGAGAGAGAGATTTCAATTCTGTCTGGCCCTTAGGCTTGGCTGAGATGTCTGCATTTGAGTTGGTGCTTAAATTGATACTATTTTTCACCTCACAGCTCTGTAATATCTCCAACTAAACTTGAGTCAGCAGATGTGTCTCACTGCTCTGCCATGTCTGCCTCCGCTGGGAATCATTACCACGGGTCAGGAACATCCAGAGGTGCTTAAAACCAAACCACAGCCACTAGAATGTCTGTATTTCTATACAAAAACATCTTTTGGTTGGGCAATGAAGACACAAAACTCCTGCCCAACAAAGATCAAAACTACACTGCGGTTTAAAAGAACGTCAATAAAGAGTACTCAAATGCATCAAAAAACGACAAATTTCTTAAAGTGTGTTTACATGGACAGCAATTAGCATTGACAAACTGACCCGAGGTGAATTCTTTTTAAGAATAAAAAGCGATAGCAATAGCAAACATTGCCAGTGTGACAAAGTTGAACAGGAATAAATCGCTGTCAGTGAAAACGCACATCAAGGTATGCAGTCATGTCAGAAGGAAAGTGACTTGGGGTGCCACAGCGTCATAAAAGAAAGTTATAGCAAAAAGTGCACAGAGTAAGGCAGCACTTTGTAAACGTGTGTGGCAGCACTTACTCGCTAAAGTCTATATGTGTGTGAGTGTGTCAGACTCTGAGTGGAGGGGTTCAGGGCCTCCCTCAGGGAACTCAGATAAAGGCTTCAGTAAAAGAGAGAGAGACTATACTATCACAGCTAGATAGAAAGAGAAACTGATTCAAAGACAAAAAGAAAGAGAAAGGAAGAGGGAAAGAGAGAAAGAAAGAAACAGAGACTCATCCGGAAAGAAATAATGTCAAGTGGACAAAGTGTTTTATTGTTACAGTAGGCAAACGGCTTTTGATGAGCTGTCAGACATCAGATTGTGCTGTGAACTTGAGCGTGAACCTGTAGGGCATACAGCTGTCTGTACAGTATCTCTAACCGCTCAAGGCCATCTGAACTGTGATTAGTGTACGCTCCTTCATACTGTATATTACAGTGTATATATAATGTATAGTGGTTCTCAACTTGTTTGGTTTGATTTTACACCAAATGTGACCCAACACAGTGCCAAAATGCCTTTAAAATAAAAATAATAAATGTGCTTATATATCATATGAGTGTACTAGCCCACAATTATGCAAAATTATTTATTATATTAATAAATATTAATTACTCATTATTTTAATTATACAGCGTAGAAAATACTACAAAAACAAAACACAGAGTTCCAAGCTGAGAAGCATTGTACTAGTTTGTGAGTGTGTGTGTGAGAAAATCAATGGCAATCTGCTTTTGTATATGCATTGCAAATGTGAGTGAAAATGGGCCCGGGACAGCATTCCCAGTTGCCTGCCCTGACGATGCACGCGCACGCATGTGTGTGAGTGTGTGTGTGGATGAATGTGAGTTCCAGCAGTCACAGCAGGTGTTGTGATTGATTTGCAGAGTAATGGGTCTAATCGTTACTGGCTTGAGGATGCACCTTGTTTTCTCCTTTAATTCCCTTATTAGCTGTGATCTGTGTCACATCTGTGTCTATCAGGGCTAACTGAGATCGACTACAGGATCCCACTATATTATAAACATCACAAAGCACACACATGTTTTGCTACTACAAGGAGATTCATTGTACATATGACACATAAAATATGATCAGAAAACATTCAAATATGAACATCGGAAGTGCTTCGCTTTCTGGAATACTTTATTCTGATTGGCCAAATAAGGACTAACAGGTTTCCTACGTACAGTGGTTGCTCTAGATTCGTGTTTTTCTTATCACTTCTTATGTAACAATGTGGGTTTTTACACTGAATTGTAAAAAATAATTCATGGCTGTTAACGTGAAATATCATCAAATCAGAATTCTGGACTTCCAGTGAGTCATGAATGTGATTCTGCATTACTCACCTGGAGCTCAGTTTGGAAGAAGAACTTCTGCGGACACTGGGAGCAGTCGTATATCTTGTCCTCCTGTCCGTGGACGGCAAAGATGTGCTGCTGCAGCTTATTGGCCTGAACAAACACTGGGGGGAAAAGGACAGAAGGGAAACAGCAGTCAAACGCTTGGCCGAAAAGCTTTACCCAAGAGCGTACAGCGAATTGGCTGTGAAAATAGCTGATTCGATTAAGAACTAATCCTGAGTGAGGAATTAAAAAAAAAAAATCCATGACTACCAACTTTCACGCTTTGGGTAGGAGAGGGAGAATAAAAATAATGAATTTTTTGGATTTGAGACAATGTGTCGGCACTGTGGAAAGAGGAAGGGGGAGGGGGCGTTCTCAAATGAAGCTCTCAAACTCTCTTTATCGGAGAGCAGGGGATGACAGCCGGAGATGGAGGGAGAGACAGAGACAGACTAAAGTATCCCCACCAGACCTTGTGATATTTATCAATAAATCATTCCTCTTTCCTCGGGTTTTTAAATTCCGTTCGTGTATTTTTTTTTTTTTGTTTCAGTAAACTTAAGTTTGCTGTGTGTGGAGACTATGAATTATTGAGCGTCCCTGGAGGAGAAGGCATTCGCTTACTTATTCATGAGCCACACAGGAATAGTGTTAAAGTTTAAAAGAGGACTGCGTACCTGTAAGGGAGGAAAGGGGAAAGAGAACGTGGTGTAGCCAAACAACTCGGTAAAGGTGAAAGAAAGACAGAGAACTAATCCGCAAGGAGGAAGAGAGAGAGGGACGGACAAGGCAAAAGAACAAATGATTTGATCAGAGGAATGGAGAGAAGGACGAATAGAGAAGCAAAAGGGAGTGTTCAGTGAATATGGAAGGAGCTGGAACTGGGAGAGGAGTAATAAAGAATGGGTGAGGGAAGAAAAAGATGTATCAAATAAAAAAAACAGTGTGAAATTATCTGGAGAATGGCGTGTTGCAGTGCTGGGGACAATATGGCCTCCAACACCAGTCTTTAAAGTTGACAAGCTCAAGTAATGATTTCTGATTCCCAAAGGTTAGCTGACAAACAGTCCAAAGTGACTTTCAAACTTAGTGTGAGGAGACACACACTCACTGGGCCTGTTTAACTAAATGCACACGTACACGGAGGGTCCTACCCTGGAGAGCGAGAGCGGATTACACTGCCTTTCTATAAACCTGCCCTTTATTCTCTGACCTCTCCTCTCCTGAACACACACACACACACACGGATCTTCTTACCTCAAAGACATTCAGCATGACAACTGGCCTACAGAAAAAGCAAATAGTTTGTATGTGATACCTTACAGCGTACAAAATGGCCATTATGATTTGACAAAGCTAGTTAACTGTGGGCTCTTGTTTGTCTATTCTACTGAGGTGCCTTCTGGTCTACTGAAAGTGGGACGTCTGACAGGGGCTCGATCTGCCCAGGGGTCATGAATCCCACCAGGCATCGCAGCGGGAAGATCAGCTCTCATTAGCTTTAGCATCAGCTCAGCAGGTCGCCTGCACGAACCACAGCCTCCTGTCTTGGCCTCGTAGAACTTTATTAACCATTGTGTGGATAAGAGTGTGTCAAAATATCTCTCTAACTATCAAGTGAAACTGATCTATCTTTGTATAAAATAGTGTGCAAATGTACAGTAAATGTGTATATTTTGAGCTTATATGCAAGCCATGCAACTGATCCGTGTTCTCCATGTCCATGCCTGGTCTTTCTTCTCTCTCACCAGGATGAACAATGAATTTAATAGTTAATTCAGTTCAATTAGCAGGACAAGGAGGAGAAATGGAGCAGAGGAATGGAGGGGAGAGAGAGAGGGGGTGAGTGGGGGTGATGAGGATGAGCTTGAGAGAAGGGGTGAAAAAGAGAGAGGAGAGATGAGAAAACTAACAAATAAGAGAAATGAGACAGGATGAAACAGAACATTAGAACAATAATGAAATAGATGAGAATGAAAAGAATGGAACTGAAAAGACTAAAAATAAAGAAATGGGGCAGAAAGAAAAAAAGAGAAATGAGATACTGTGAAAAACTACTAGAAAACGTGATCAATGGAAGGGAGAAAATTAAAAAAGAGAGAACAACAGAAACAAAGAGGTGAGAAAACAAGTGCAAAGAAGAGAAGATAAAAAAGGAAGAGGTGAGAAAACGAGAAGAGAAGAGAAGAGAAAAATAGACAAGATGACATGAAAACTGGTTAGATCAGATAAACATACATAAAAATATATATAAGTACATAAAAGTTAACAACTGACAAAAAAAATGAGATGGAGAAAAAAAAACAAAAAAATTAAAAAAATGAAATGATACAAGAAGACAAGACAACAGTTACATTGAGATGAAAATCTACTTGACAAGGAGACTGAGACAAGATGAGGCGTGAAAAGAGAAGCAGAAAGACAGCAATAAAAGAAATAGAACAAGTAGAGACAGACGAGAAGCAAAGAGATGACAAAAAAAAAGAAAGGCCCTTCTGCATGCTGTCCTACATGAGGGATTGTGCTAAATGGTGCTTAATTGACTGCAGTTGGCCACATGCATGACCATGTGACCGTACACTGTGTGCAGTTACCCTCTCATCACTGGCAGTGTGTATCCCCACCACCCCCCCACACTCTTTGACTGCCCCTGACCCTACGACCTCAACCCCACCAACCCCCTGGGCTGGACCCCTCACCTGTAAAGCAGACGGGACACTTGAAGGTGCCTCCCATGCCCTCGAAGCTGTGCTCGATCAGGTGACACAGGAGCTTGGCCGGAGAGTCAAACATCTGGTTACACAGCTTGCACTCATGATTGATGCCTTCCTCTGAAACACAAGAGCACGATACAACAGGTTACACACACCAGCAGGGTCAGATGGAGAGAATGAGAGACAGAGAGACACAGATACACGCTGCCAAAAGACGAGACACGACATTTTTACACATTAACCGTCTGCGAGGGTGTCTCGTAAGCAAGTCTTTTTGAGATCTCTCGAGCGAACGGGGTCATTTTTCTGTTTCTTCCCGTCCTTGCACATCATTTGTGGTCCCAAGCTTATAATCTTCAGCTCTGGACAGTATGACCACCCGTCCCATCCCTCCTCCCCCTCCTCTGCCCAGTGCCGTCTCTTTCCCGGCCGGTAATTGCCTGCTGCCCCCCCAGTGCTGCAGGCTCTGTGCCCTCCCTCTGCCCGCTGCTCTATTTTAAGCCTGCCTGAGTGACATCAGTGCCGCCCCCTGCTGGTGTGGGACAGATGAAAGGTGGGCGTCGTGTCCTGGCTGGACGCCTCTGCTCTCGTCTTATCACCCACCCGCCACACAGGCCTGAGCCCAGCCCGCCTGCCTGCGCTCCATCAGACACCCGCCGTCGGACTCCCACCCCGATCCCCCAAACCCCTAACTGAGCCCTGGGGTACGGTAGACGCCGACACAGACCCCCGTCTTGCCAAAGCGTCCAGCACCCCGCCAGCCCATGCAGACAGGCCCGAAGAGTCCCGCTGCTGAGCTACGGGGTGCGCGGAGGGTTAATAAAGTCTTCAATCATATATCCCCACCATCACCCTGACCTCCACCTCCCACCCCTCCCTTCCAAAAGCCACCTCCGCCGATTCCAATCTCCGCTCCGTCTCAAAGGCCCACACAAGGGTGCTCTAATCCCCGTTTGAAAGGAGCGGGAGGAGAGGCAGAGGGGGCAGCAAGAGAGAGAAGGGGGGGGGGGGGGGGATTGGCAAGGGCACCGCTTTGGTCTGTCCTCCCCCACTGCCTCCTAAAAGACATTGCGTTTGGGAGGGGTGGAGCATTCCTTTCTGGGAGAATGAAAGCAGCAGCGGACAGAGGTTACGACTGAGTTTAATATGTCAAATGCCTTTTTGGAGGAAAATCTGCTCTAGTTCGGGGGGCAGAGGTTTGAACGAGACCAGGTTGTCTCAAGATAAAAGACAGGATCCGTTTTGCGGATATGGACGCTATGCACAAGGATAGGGAGGAAAAGGATGCAACACCAAGTGAAAAATTTATTCTTTCCTGGGAGAATGAAAGTGGCAGCGGACAGAGCTTATGGAAAGGACCTTTTTTGAAGCTTTTTGAGGAACTACAGTAGTTAAGGCAATGTTTTGTATAAGAGGAGATCTATTGCACAGCGGTGAATGAGGCAAATACTATGGACACAGATAGGGAAGCAAGACCAAAGTGAACGCACTCAAAAAAAAAAAACTTTATAATCATTTTTGACTTGTTTTGAGTTTTCATATCCAAAACATTTCAGATAAGTGGAGATTTTTCTGAAACGACATTTGACAGACTAAAGCTAGTCACACTGCAAAAAAGTACAGCTTAATGAGTTTTTAATGAGTGGTTTTTGACTTGTTTTCCACTTAAAATATGTAAAAACAAGACATTTACTTGAGGAGCACCACTGTATAAGATATTGAGAGAATATATCTTGAATATAAGTGCTTTTTTTTCAGTGTATATATGAAATACTGTAGTAAATGCATCTATGTGAATGAAGATGAAATGAATGAATCACACGCAGAGAAAAGCAAGCCAACCAAAACCAACAATTGTAAAGAAGACACAAGGACAGGTAAGGGAAGAGGATTCCTTTCTGGGAGAGAGGAAGTGGTGACAGACAGAGGTTATAACCGGATTTAGTATATCAAATGCCCTTCTGAAGGAGGATCTAGACTGGAAAAAAAAAAATCATACCACATCCGTTCCGCTAATACGGACGGACCAAACGATACGCACACGCGCAGAAACGAGAGGAAAGCGAGACCAAAGTGAAAAATTGGGAAAAATGAGAGAAAGAGAGTTGGAGGAAGAGAATTCTGCTAAAGAAAGCAGAAAGCAAAGGGATAATTGGGCTGTCCAACACAAAGTAATGGTAGCCAAGGGGCCTGTGAGCATGTGTGTTTTCGCATGCGTGTGTGTGTGTGCACTAAAAGTAAGCCTTTCTCTGAGAGAACTGCAGTTGATCAGTAAGTACGGAACATGCTCCATCATCTATTTTCCAGTCTGCGCAGAAACACTAAGCTCTCCACTTCATTGTGTGTGCGTGTGTGTTTCTATATGAGAGAGTGATGGGGCTACGTTGGGATTACAGTTGCTTGTTACTGCAAACCAGACTAGTGCTGTCAGGGAGAGCATTTGATCAGTGAGGCTGACACAAAGGTCTCAGAGAGGGGGACTGCAGTGTGCTAGGGGAGCCATCACACCACTAAAGAGGAGAAGACAGACGTGTAGAGTGCAGCAGAGGGCCTAGGAAGTGCATGACAACAACACGCTCTTTCATAACTGAAACTAACTGGGGGTTAAAAAAAGAACAAAAGGACTTTACAAGCACTGCGACACATCGTGAAAGGCAAACCGAAGAGATTTCAGAATTCCTTCATCTCGGAAAGCATTGATGCTTGGCATGTTGTGTGTGTATATATGTACACAGCGCCGTTTGCATGTCACCACGTAAAAAAAGCTTGATTGAAAGCAACCGGTTTCTTCCCTTTATCTGAAATCTGATTATGAGAGCGGTTCAACGATTTAACTGCCGTCCACCATTTCTCCTAAAAGATTTTCACCCTATATCCATTGCTTATTAGAGCCAGGGCTAAGTAAAGCAGGAAGAGAGGAAAGAACAGGAGGGAAAATAGAGATATAAGAGCAGCTAGAGGCAGGGATGTGCGTCTGAGAGAATATTTAACTGGAATTGAGAGGGAAAGAACAAGAAGAAGAAAAAAAAAGAAAACTGGCCGCCTCTAAAGGTATGCAGCATCTTAATTGAGAAACGGCATGAAGCCGCCACACATTCGCAGAATCACTGATGAGGGCTTTCCAGGACATCGATAGAGGGAGGGAGGCGGAAAGAGAGCGCGAGAGAGAAACGGCAAGAGGATCGAATCAAGAAAACAGCGATCGCGCAAACAGATAGGTGGAAAGCAAATGAGTAAAGGACGTATTCATGTGGTATTCCAGGTTGTTATTCCACCGACTGAACAGGCCGACTTTCCTTACCGCTGCGCCTCTGCAGTGGCTGCTGCTGCAAAGCTTGGCCAATGTGCTTCCAGCTAATTGACCAGGGGGAGCCAGGTGGCGCCCTGGCCTGTGTCGTTCCTCTGGGACGGGCCCCATCTATACGAGAGTGCCTCCCCTCCTTCCATCTTGCTCTCTCTCTCTCTCTCTCTTTCTCCACCCATCACCCCCTGTAGCGTGCACTGGCACACAAATGAGCTGTGTAGATGGGAGCTGCACATCCCATGTGGCTCGGCACCTCTCGCCTGGCCCTGAGGCCCGCGGCCCCGGCCCCCGGATTGATGGCCCGAGCGGTAGAGAGGCAGAGCGGGAGAGCTGTGGGAGAGGAGGGGAAGGAGGGGAGTGAGCTGGGGCGAAAGGGGGTGGAGGTAGCGGGCTTCTCTAGGGGGCGAGCTCAAGGTGTGTTGCCATGGCAACTCAGAGAGGGAGAGCAGGGAGAAGCGGCGGCGTGCTGAGCTTGACCCGTGCTGGTGGGGGTGGCAATGTGGGCCAAAACCGAGTGCACACACACACACACACTCCTACTGCAGGGCTAGGGGGGTCTCGAGAGCTCTTGCTTCCTACTCTTTCTTTCCTTCTTTCTTACACACAAACAGCGAGTGCTGCATTGCTGAAACAATCCCAGGAGCCATCTCTCTACTTTCACACCGTACACGCACGCAGTGACTCACTCCGCAACGTCTCCTTTATACAACTTTCATTCATGCCCGAAAAGTTCAACCCAGCCCTCGTTGACTCGACAAAACATACACACGGCCCGACGGCGATGCTGAGAGCAAAGTGGGGGACACGACTAACTCATCCGTGTTCTTTCCTGGCTGTCGGTCTGATTCACACGTTTCCTATTATCTGCAGCAAATATTTCCGGAACGCTCTCTCTCTCCGGCGCTCTCTTTATCTGGCTGCCAAACGGGATGGAGTCTCCGGCTCCAGATATTTTTGGCAAACGTGGACGGCATATGGAGTTGACCAGCTTGGAATCTCCTATCAGATTACATAACAGTAGGACGCTGGATCCCTCTACCCTGCAGAAACCGACCTTCATGCAAACAAGCAAACAAACAAACTCTCCATCCAAAGCGCACGCCACCTCTTCGCTCGTCGACTTCCTCTATTGCTGTTGTGTGCGTCTTAACTCATGGTGCGTCCTCGTTTATTCGCCGCCACCTATCCTGCTGCTGTGGTTGTCTTGTTGACTCAGGCTGGTGCACGGATGAGTGTGGTAAATTTCTACCAACTGTGGCTATTGACTCAGAGCTTATGCAAGCCATTGAGACCCATAGTCCTCTATGAAGTGGAGAAGCTTCACATTAAACATTCACATTAAACCTGGTGCCATGTATACAAGCAGGACATAAGTATGCAGATGTGTAGGTGAAAGTTTGGTAAAAACAGCCCAAGTTGTATCATGTGTGCCATTCAGAACTGAATTGGAAAAGCCTTTTAAATTCAAATTCCATACTTGACTTTGAAATAAAGTAGCCAACACAATGTAGAATACTAGAAAACTACAATGAATTTGAAATTAACAACTGTAATTTTTAAGCAAATTTGTTAAAAGAAACGTTGAATGATTGTTTCTAGATAAGATAGACAGATGTGACTAGTGTCTGTATTCATGTAAAAATGTGTGTTCGGGTTTAAGGGTTAATCTTCCTGGGAGGTCTTGTCAAAATCACACTCTTCATTATGACTGCTGCTTCAGGTCTCTGAGCGGCACAGAATCAAATTAGTTTTCCAAAGTCTTATTATGCCTTGTTATTACCAGGGTGCTCTCATCCAGAGAACTTCATTACCCATAATGCACTACAGGAGCAGCTGCACAAGTCTCACACTGTGTTTAGTTTTTCAACCAATGAATTGCCCCCTATAATAAGCCAATCACATACTCTTCCAATCAAAGCGCTCTGTTCTTAACAAGAGCCACCCTCCTAATTTCTTCTCCACCAATCAGTACGTGTCAGCAGGTCTAGCCCCCCTATGAGGCAGGCTGGTCTGGCTGCAGTGTTGATGGCCACCCTGTGCTCCCACTGAGGCAGCGCTCTCTCATTTCCAGCACACACAGATAAAAAGACTGCACACTGTGCTGCAGATAGAGTCTGCAATCAAAACAGAGCTCAAATCATGGATAAAGCATGCATGTTTACCGCATACAGACTTTGCAGTGCCTAAAAAAAAATGGAACAAGGCTTTTTCACAGCTTAAAGGCTGAAAGTGAATTAAACGAATTACGAAAAATGTATATGTGTGACTCTGTTGCCAGGGCAAATGATATGCGTGCCCATGCATACACACGCACGCAAACAGTAACCCACCCACATCCTCTTGTACATACAAACCACCCTCGACCTCACAGTCATACACACTTGAGGACCTGATTGTTAGCGTGTAATATATGCACAGCTATTTGTGTTTTGAATGTTAATTGAATGCTGGAAAGTGCCGGTGGGGGAATAGTTCTAATCAGCATACCAATAAACCCTTCACATGATAAAGTCTTTATAAGAAGCACTTACTCCCATGGCCTCCATATACCTCAACAGTCACTGTACTCCTTCTCTCACTCGCTCTCTTTCCTATCATCCACGTGTCCTCGAACCTTCCTAGATGGCGCGAATGCAAAACAGCCGCCTTACAACTGAATCCAACACGTGTGACCATATGCTTTGGTGATTAAATAATAGTAAATCTAAACCGTAAAAACAAGGAAACAGAGGGAGAGTCACCATGGCAACGCAAAGGCATGAATAATACGCTCAGTGAAAAATTATTAACCCATATAATAAACTCCTCAGAACAGCCAGGTGACTTGGCCGAGGGCCTTGTTAAAACAGAGAGATGCAGAAGCAACACGTAGAAGACACAAATCTATATTTCAAGGTCAAAGTGAGCTGGAACTCCTTTGCCAACTGCAAACTTTTATTGGAAGTGGACACATGCATGAGCGCACCCGCGCACGCACAGCCCCAGATTGCTAATTGCAGTATAGAGGGTAATTATGGCTCTGGTGAGTGGTCAGTGGAGTATGTGCTGGCCAGTGCTGTTGGCCGGACCTGGTCTTTGTGGGGTCTTATTGAATTTGAGGCCTGGTGCAGTGAATTTGGAGTTGGCTGAGCTGTTAGCCGGCTGCACACACACTGTCTGTCTCTCTCTAATGCTGCAATCTGCCACACGACTTTCCGAAGACATGACGGGTTGCTTTCGAACACAATGGCTGCCAGAGGACGCAGCTGCCTTTACTATTACAAACACACAATGGTCACATTCAGCAAAGTATACACAACAGTCCTCTAAAAGGGACAATATGGCTCTGTAAACAGTAAGCGTTTATGCTCTTTGTGTGCATATGCGTGTGTTCATCTGTGTATATGTATATTTATATAATATGTGCATGCACATGTGCGTTTAATCCTGGGTGCACCGGGGGCTTTTATCCATGCAAAATCTCCCAAATGCCGCTTAAAAGCATGAACCATTCCACCACAATTGCTCATTGTCGGTTTGGCCTTTTGGGACACGGCGGATTCCTGGGACTTCATTTCTGTCCTCCCCCTTCTCGTTCAACCCATTGAACCTAGAAACCATATCAGCTGTACAGAAAAACAATCGGCAAAGAATCCCTTTATCACACGGATATTTGAACCACGTCCTACACTTCCCAAACAGGTCGCCTATGCCTACCTTCTACATCCACTTCCCCTTGGCTTTCATCTCCTGCTTTTTTTTTCCTGTATTAGGACACGTCTACATCTTTGGTTGGCTGGTTGTGAATTATCTGCTCACTAAGGAAGGGGGAAAAATTCTGAGCAAATATGAGGAAGCAGCAGGATGCTAATAATGCACCTCCAGCTGTTCAAGTTAACCTGCAAATGTGTCCATCTGTACCTCCAGAGGAAGAGGGAGACAGAGAGAGAGAAAGATGAAATGTAAGAGAGGATAGAGAGGGAGGGAGTTATACAAATGAAAAGAGATTGAAAGGATAAATGCGCTCACATGAAAAAAACAACAACCAAAAACAACGATGGAGGTGGAAATAAAATGGTGGATATTTTGAAAGAACTAAGAAAAGGGGGAAACAGTTAGATTGAAGGGAAGAGAGAGAGAGAGAGAGAAAGAGAGAGGGGTCCTGGCAGTAAGCCGGCTCTATGTGGATGATTGTGAGCAGTCGGAGTGACCTTGCTGCGTCTGGACCGTCCCCGCCCCCTGCCCTGCGTCCGACTGTGCCCTGCCTTTGGACCCTCACCCAGGGCCAAAACACACACACTGCCATCCTGCTGTGGCCTGCTGGGAACACAGGCACCATGAACACATCATATTAAACCAACACACACACTTAATTTCTCACTTAATACCGCTTGCACATATGCACAAATCACACGTTTAATGAAGACACTACATAATTTGTAGGTCATGTGTATGAACCTCTGCCAAAAGCTCCCATGGACGCCCCCTCCTCTCCCTTCCGTCACAATCTTTCCTCTCGCTGTTCTCAGTTGGTGCGTCTATAGACTCTTCCTCTGTAAATACTGTCATATCAAAGATCTTCAGTGGCTGTTTTATGTGGATGTTTACAAACTGATCTGAGACACATCATCAGCACCAATGATCAGAGAGCTGAGACTGTTAGGGGAGTTCATTGAAAAGAGAAGAGCTGCAGTTCCCTACATATCTGTGGGGGAGAGAGGGGAACGCTCGAGCACAGCGACAAAGGGGAAGAATGGAGGACGGTGATGGAGAAGTGCAGAAATCCAGGTTATCAGAGCTGGTAAGAGTGTGATAAATGTAATTAAGGGATTAGATTAGTCACATCCGCTCGATCCGCTCACCTACAAGGGTGCAAAAACAAGACTTTTTTAATTAAAAGTGAACGTTGTTTCTATGCCACTAGCGGCATCAGTGGAATTGCCAAAACAAGAGTTTCTAAACAGGTTTTGCAAAACACTCTTGCCGCCCCCTCTCTGCTGCCTGACACTAGTAACTCATAAAACGCACAGAATTTAATTTATAATTAAGGAATTGACTGTGAATTTCACTACGCTTTGCCTCGCGTCACATAAAATTGAAGCGGAACAGCAGGAAGAAGAATTTACTGAATTCTGCATGACGTTTGGAACCTTAAACACAATTCGAAATAAGACACTAAATACTTAAAAGTGGTAATTTTCTTAATTTTTGGTCACATGACGCAGCTTTCCTGATATAACCCCTTATGTTCTACCTCTATGACGCAATAACTTTTAAAACGGCAGCACTCTCTGACGTAAGCCACTTTTTGTTCAAACACACTGTTCTGAAAGCCTTTGTGTACCCTCTCTGAAATGTCACTCTATAAATGGTAACTACATATCTCCACTTGTTTAACTGGGATAGAAGAAAGTATTTTAACATCGAAAAAAAAAGTAATGCGTACACAACCTTGTTCATTACTGCGCTTCCTCAAATCATGTGCACGAGCCGTGTTTGCGTCTCAAATGACTGTGCTATCCCCTGTGCAGGGCGCTGCCTTTGATGTGACTTAATGGAAAGGTTTCTTTCTGCAGATTAGGGAATAGGGAACGACTGAGCAGTTTGAAAGAAGGCCCATCTTCCCTCAGGACTGCAACATGCTCTATGCCTGCATGATATCTTCTCTGCATGCCACTTCCTCTGAGCCTTCATCTCCCAGCATGCCTTGCCCAGCTCCTCTGAGTCTAAATCTCCCAGCATGCTTCTCCCCGCCCTACCCCACCCACAGAGACTGGCCAGGCCATAGTGCACCTGTGAGTTACCATGGTTACCCAAACCCTGTCTTTTGTGATGCTAGTATCACATACTCAAATACAAACAAATCAATAAATAATGCTGTATTAATTATTCGAAGGCCAGGATTAAATATACATGTGTTTAGAGATTTGTTTGTGCGTTCAGACAGCAGCAGGGCTTTTAAAACCGCCATCTTGGATACGGCGTTCCCAATTCGGACAATGACTCCCAGATGATGCTGACGTACTTACAGACACAGAAAACAAAAACCCTCATTTCCTGCTGCTGGAGAGAATCCTAGTCCTACGTGAGGGAACTGTTCTAAAAACAACTAAAAGATTCTCATACAGAATATCCCAAATGTTCCTACTAAGACGGCTGTGTGTATTTTCCAGCTATGGTAGGTATAGGAAGTCATATGCTCAAAAAATAGAAAGTAATTAAGATGAGAATCATACCTGACGCTGCTAATAAAGTGGCCGTTCTGGACAGTTCAGACCCTCTCTGTATTGATTTAATTCTCTTTTTAAATCAGATGGGATGCCAGCAGTACTTGAACAACCAACTGTTCCCAGAAAGGTTTTGGCAAAAAGATCTACATTCATAATGAAGGTGCACCGGGCAGAGAAACAAGAAACTTAGCTTCAGTTACAGCATTCGGCAAAGGTCAAAATAAACCAGAAGTACTATTGTGAAAAATAATATACCCCAGACATTTCTTTCCAAATAGGATTAGATGGCAGTCCCCGAAGTGTCAAAAATAAGTAATCAATTTGCTCTATTTGTCTAATTTTCCACAAGCATTCAAATCAAGAATTTAAAATAAAACACAAATTTACCTTATCTCCTCAGGGAAAACTAGTCCTGTCCAAACAGTTATTTTGTCACTTTTACTTGAATGTTTTTCCTTTCTTTCTGACTCCTTATATCCCAGTCCATGCAACTCCCTTACACTTGCTTTCTGTCCCAGACAGACTGTTTGAAGGTGAGCAGAAACAAAACACAAGCAACCACAAAGAAACCCAAAATACTAATATTAATATCAGGGTGTCAAAGATTTGAGTTATTACAGATGACAAAGCATTAATGGGGTGAGCACAGGGCGTGTTCCCCTGAGGGGTGACACCAAACTGGATGTTCAAAGACCCCAGTCGAATAAAAATCAATATTAATGCGCACACATCCAGAACAAAGGAAGTATGTCAGTGCTTCTGTTTAGAGGATGCTTTTTCATCCTAACTTTAATTTTTTTTTCTTCTTAAACCATCGTTCATTCTCCCACTGGGTGGAGGGAGGGGGTGTTTGTCCCCTTGGGAGAACTCATCTGTCCCACCTAAAGAATCATCAGTCAAATCAAAGCTCCCAGCAGCCCAAGGGCCCTAATTCAACATGTCACATACACACTCACGGGAGTGAAAAGAGAAGGACAGCACAGGAGGGGGTGCATACTCTACCCCCCCCCTCATTTCTTTCACTTTTCCTTCCCAGTTTTCACACATTTATTTACTATCTTCATTCTTTTCTACTTTTCAAGGTCCCAGACCTTGATAGACAGATCTGGATCAATGTTCACTGCGAGTCTGAAAAACACGTTTTAACAAAAATAATGCATCTTAATAAAAGCGAATCAGATCTAGTTATTTATTTATTTATTTTAAATGTGTATTTTTTTTTTTACAATTCCTTTCATATTTGTTCATAATACATATATGTACCTTAAAATGTAAAAAAAAAGTTATGAATGTTAAATAAATAAAGTCCAGTGGTAACTTCTCCTTCAAGATACAATAATGAAACTCGCAACCTCAGAATAACACCAAAAGCTAAGCTGAGGATCAGCGGTCGGTCTAATTTCATTGGAGGTGCACGGCAAATTTGTCGAACACATGCAAGATACACACACACACGCGCAAACAACGCACGCACACACACACGCACAGATGCTTGCGCACACACAGGCCAGATGGAGCAGCCGAGGCAGGGCCAAGTGCGTGTGCACCTCATCCGTATGCCGCGTTTCCTCACTCCAGCGATGGCTCCTCAATCGTTACGTCTCGGGTTTGAACTCCTGATACGAGCGGTATTGTTGTTTTGCCGTCTGCCCTCCCTCTCTCTCACACTCATCAAAATAACATCTGTTTACATCTATGCAAACACCTGACAGGCAGCTGATGCCCCCTTCTCTACCCTCTGCTGTAACAAAAGCATAAAAAAAAAAACAAAGGCGACGGAGGCCGAGTTTAGAACCGGAGCACATCTGGGTGTACAGCCACTGGCCTGATCCAGATGTGGGCCGCCGAGCACTGCAGGCAAAAACACACCTGGACACATACAGCAGCAAAACAAAGGGAAAGGGGGAACACAACAGTCCCCCCTCCCCTCTCCAGCCTATCTGTTCTCACTCTTTCTCTCCATCTAAATTCAAAAGGGAGCAGGGAATTGTCCTGTCCGTGTATGGTGGCCAGTTTCACCTACAAACCGAATGCACAAAATCAGCTTATTCGTGGGCTAATTCTGTAACTAAAGAGGAGAGAAGGAGTGTGAGAGTCTCACAAACGGCTGTCTCCCTCAAACCCCCCATGGCTGCCCATGCTTAATCCCCCATGATGCACCGGGGCACTTTCAGAGCCACTGAGACCCACACTGGCGCCGAGGGCTCACACACATACGGCCATCCAGATGCTATGGGTAATTAACCTACCTCTGTGAGCGAGCGCGTGTGTAAAAGTATGAGAGACAGACTTGTGCGTGCGATAGAATCGCTGCCATTATAAGATGACAAAAGAAAAAGGCACGACGGTCACGAATGTGCACAAGCCTAAAGAAACACAATCAGCTGAGACAAAAACACGAGCGCACACACACCACAGCATTTGAAGAGTGAGATCAGGGATGAATGCATGCTGTGGCACAGGGGAGGCAGTTCTGGGCTTGGCTATGCCCAGGGTCTTAATGACTTAATTGAGGTAATTATTTGGATAAGAAGTCCAATCACCTGCCTCTTTTCCTCAAGGTCCTCATCAGAAGCTAATTAAAGAGCCGCTCCCAGCGCGAGTCCGACCGGTGCTACGTCAGAGGGCTAAGAACTCAGTAAAGAAAGAGTAAACTCTCCACGCACCCACATCTCACTCGTCTCGCCAACCTACTGCTGACCTCTGCGCTGCTATTCGAAGTAGTAGCTTTCTGGCTGTTTTCACAATCTCAAAAATGCTGCAGTTTGTGAAGCATCAAGGCGTTTTATATTGCAATGTTTGCATAAGATTGATTCTACTTAGATAATTTGCATTTTTTCAACATATGCTTCTGTCTTTACTAATAAGTAGTTGTAGTCATTAAATATTTGTCTATATAACTAAAGCAAAGGTTTTCAACGGCAGTCCCTAGGTGGACCTTGGTGGTTCAACCAAAGATTAAGTTAAAATGTTATGTTTTATTGTCCCTCCTTCATTAAAATATAAAACAGAAAGTTAAATGCATATCTGTGATTATTTTAATGGCTGTGCATCATAGGAAATTATGTGAATATCTTAAAGGGATAGTTCACCCAAAAATTAAAATTTGATGTTTATTAGCTTACCCCCAGGGCATCCAA
>JAUMHQ010000081.1:12985713-12996272 GCA_032361165.1 Enteromius paludinosus
TGTCCATGTACTGAACTGTTATTATTCAACCATGCCAAGGTAAATTCAGTTTTCCATTCTATGGCACCTTTAACACAATTTTAATATAAAACAAATATTACATTAAAAATTATTAAATAATTATGTAAAATTAAAACAATTATTGAAATAAGTTGAAGATAAATTAACAAATAAAATGACAAAATGAATAGAAATGACAAAAAAAATTGCAAAAAAAAAAAAAGCTAATTCAAAACATCTAAAAAATTCTATAAACAAATATAAATAACACTTAACACTGGCAAAAACACACCAATTTAAAAAAACAACAACAAGAAAATAAATTAATAGCCAGATAAGTTTATTGTGAGAATTTATTGCAATTACTTAGAATTTTATAACACCCCAAATAGGTAAAAAAAAATTAATTGTTTATGAAATCAAATATTTTATGGGTGATTTTCAAGCTATAAAATGGTCCTTAGAATCTCTGAGACACAAAACAGAACATGTGGGTTAAAAAACCCAGCATAGCTGAAACTTCTGAGATGTGAACCACTGCAGATGCTGCTTGGATTTTACTAAAAAACAAGCAATTTCGTCAGTGTTTTAACATTTCCTTGCGCAAGTCAGGTCATTTTTTACCATAATCTATTTATAACTCTGTGTAGTTTGGAGCCCCCCTTTTTTTAAATCAACAGTTATAGCACAGGTATCAGATTAATTACTGCAGGAGCGCTTTTAACATCTGCTTCAGTGTCATGTCTAGCGGGGCGAGCGTGTTCTCCGGCCTCGGCGGAGGTGTGAAGGGTGCGAGTTAAAATAAGAACAGTGGCGTCTGGGAAGGCGGCTGACTGGGAGCCACAAAGACACGTTGAACGCTCCGTTTCCTTAGAAACACCGCCACACCATGGAAGTGCAGAGTGTGTGTATGTGTGTGTCGATGATTGAGTGTGTGATGGTATGGGCGGGATGTTAGCACGCTGTAAACACCGCAGGAGGCGGTTTTGTGTTTGAGAATGTGTGTGATATGCGACTAATTGCATTGTAGTAAGCATTGTTGAAGAACGTACTAGATTTTCAAAGCTGAGATCTCAGGGTAGATTACAGGGGCTTTTGCATGTTTGTGCTTCAGTGAGAGTGTGTGTGCATACTAAGAAGAGATAGTGAACATAATGACCAGCTAAGACCGCAAAACAACACCAAGAAGGAACTCACCACAAAGTATTGCGGTCGCCCATCCATTTGAAAATCAGGTTTACAAAATGCAGAAATGTGATGCAGTTTTTTGTGCTGCGACTGTTAAGAAAGTTGTAAGAGCATACTCTGCTAATGATGGAAGCGCAAATGCGTCCAAACTCTTCGGGATGTCCCTAAAGGTATCTGCGGCTCCTCTACAGAGTGGGCGGGCGCGAGCCGTGGCCCCGCTCGCTCTGCCGGTCAGTGCCGCTGGTTGCGAGTGCGGTGTTGAGAGCTGCAGGTAGCTAAAGGAGAGGAGAGGAGGGAAGGCGTAGGCTTCATGCTTTATGTTTTCAGTAATTAAAACAGCATTAGGCTATTTATTTTCTCTCCCCGTGCGTAGCTGATTGGGCATGAGGGAAATGTGGGACTCGCAAAGCCGAGAAAAGAGCACAATTACACGCCATCAGCAGACAACATTAACTCACTAATAGGAACACGGCAATAAAAGTTTATTATTATGGTGTAGCGATGATTGCCTGGTTTAAGCTAACATTTATAATACTTAGCGATGATTAGGAGGCGAGGGCGGGTGAGGGGGGAAGGGTCACGAAAGATAACGGAAGATGGAGCGGGAACCTTTTCCTCCTGCTTTCTCCTCGGCGCATTTGATCAGGGAGAGAGAGGGATAAGGCTGAGGGTCTGTTCCTGAGAGGATAGCACTCATTAGCCAGCCTTCCAGACCTCCATTATCTTCTTCTTCGCTAATGTTCTCTACCACTTATTCAAGATGGCTCACCTCCACACGGATCCCACGCTATTGGCTGCCGCCATAATGAGCGAGAGATGTGGTCGGAGTGGAGTAAGTGTGTTTAAAATGAGTTTGCTCCTCGAGCGCCCTTTCCCCGGAGAGGCGACGGAGAGATGCGTAACGCCTATGGATATGTTGATCCTCTTCTTATGGAGGACCCTCATAGACCCTGCTCACCCCATAAACGCATACGTACTGCTGAGTCTAGGCAAATACTACGCAGCAGCACCTGGCATGGCAAGCCATTAATGTATGCAAAGCTACTTAGAAAGAGAAGTGGGGCTGCTGGAGGAAAGCTAAAAATATGGTGATGAGAAAAGCATGAGAAAGAAGAGGGAAAGATTTGTGTCAATGGGGAAGAGAAAGGGACAGCCTGAGAACAGAGGGAAAGAGGTGAGCGCATGGTTTGAGCTAAGGAGAGCTGAGAGTGGTGGGCTCTGTTGCAAAACCTAGGCAACCGCCTCATTGTCTTGGAAGGAAGCTGCCTGTTTAGACGTATGTAACCTCATGAGTGACTGGAAATGCAATTTACTGCTAGCTAAAACATAATACTCGCTTATCTATCCATCTAAAGTTTCAGACATTAAATGTTATTTTAAATATTAAATAATAAATATTGAACACTTAATTTAAATTAAATTCCAAAATATTATTTGAGGCCATTTGAAATTTATTATAATTCATAATTTTTAAAATGTAGTATTTCAATGCTTTTAAGTGTTGAATGTTAATTTATTCTCTCTCATTTATCAATGCTCCATCTTGTTGTTGTTTTTTTATTAAAGTTGTCGCAGCACAATCTGGGATTACTTTCTCTGCGAATGCAATGTTGCCTTAAAATTTAGCCAAAATGATGTATCTTAGGAGGCAGCATAATTACGCTGCCTACATTTTGGAACAGACTCCATGTCTATAATGCTTTAAAATGCTGCCTACGGAGGCAGCTCACTAGGTTTTGGAACGGAGCAGTAGAGTATGAGAGAGATAGGGCAGCTTTTCCTTCTTTGCTATTCTCTCCACGTCAGGGGGATAAATTATTCAGAGCCCAGGGAGACTCTGGCCTCATCGTGTAATGAGAAGGACACGCATTGATACCAAATATTGCTGTTGGGAAACTATCGATTGGAGAGCTATTTGTCCAGAGTTTGGTCTGGAAGCGAAAGCTGTCAGCGGCTTTTAATATGACTGACACTTACGTGAACCCCAACTCACAGTTCGCCCTCCTCCCTCCCCATCTATCCATCCATCCATTCCTCCCTCTTTATCCATCTCTACCATTCCCTCACGTCCCTCCAGTATGAAGGGGATTTACTGACAGAGGAAGGAGGGGGCTGAGGTGTGAGCGAGACAAAATGTGCACAGTATGGAGAGCAAGAAACACTGTCAATAAGGTGCCAGCAGCACAATTAACGCCTGCAGGAAATGCAGCGAGTCAGCACAGTGTTTACCCTCCGACCTCTGACCCCACATCCAAAGGTCACCAAACAGTGAAAACATGCCTGTCTTGTTCCCAGCACTGAGATCTAGTTCAAAATGGTTAGTCTGGTGCATAAAAGTGAGACGAGAGTATCAAGTAGCTCTCATGCTTAACTTCCCCTCTGTCCTTGGGCGAACACTGGAGTGTAGCTGTGCTAGAAGATCTGGCCCATGAGGAGAGAGGATGCTTGCTTTGGCCTGGAACTGAGAAGTTCTGGCTTTCCTTTGGGGTGGAGGGTACGCAGAGGAGGCTTGTGGTTCCTCCAAGGTGGTCTGATGTCCCTGCCGAGTTTCAAATGGAAAATCTGAAGCTCTCTTCCTCACGCGGATGTCTCAGTGTTCGCATGAAACCATTCTGGCTGACATGAGGGCAAACCATGAATAAATGCATAAAAAGAACACTATGCAATGCCAAATTGCACACAAATACGTTTAAAGTGACTTAAGAAGTGATTTCTCTTCTTTTTAAGAAGTGCAGAAAAGGAATATATGTGCCTTTCCAAGTTTTAGGGTTGGATGGGCGAGCAGCATGTAGTAGAGGAAAGGTGATGCAACAGCCATCCCCGCATCACATGCACTGGCACGCGTGGAGCGCTAACGGCCGTCTACGACAGCGCGGTCGGTGGCCTGAGAGAACAGCGGACAGTAATAACCCTCCTCTTTCCCTCTTTCTCACACACACAGACCTACAATTACAACATCAATGTGTGGCAGAGATAAAAAGAACCCAAAACATCATTACAATTAGAGTCTCCAGACTCTTCAGAGAGCAGAGAGAAAAGGAGAGGAGGTGAAAGAGACATAAGAAGAGAAATGAGAAAGAAAAGAGAGACTTAATGAGAGGGGAAAAAACCCAACAACAACAAATCCTCTGTTTCAAAACTAGCATTTTCAGATAACTTCGGCTCAATACTCAAATCAGGCCATTAGAGTCTTAGTCTGGTTCACTTCACAGCTTATTCTGGCCAATATCCGTACACTCGGTTTGTCTGCCTGACATGCAAGATGACTACGGTTCCTCTTTATCTCAAACAGATTAAACAACAATAACAGATTGAGTATAATATATATTTATATACCGGTATAGAACTACTGTTGTAAAGCTTAGGCTCTGTCTTTGAAATAAGTCCATTAAAAAAAAAATCTATATGTATATATATATATACTGTGAAAAAGTAAAAGTAAAATAATAATGATAAAAACTAAATCTATAGTAATATATCATGCTAATATGCTGATTTGAAGCTCATGAATTTCTTATTACCAATGTCGAAAATAGTTGTTTTCTATATTTTTGTGGAAATCATGATACATTTCTAGGATTATTTAAATATAACAGAAGGCTAAAAAAACAACAGAATTTATATGATATACTAATATCATGTAAAAATGGCTGTACAAAAACAAAACAAAACATAATTATAAAAACCTGACATCTGTGCTAGCTACTCCAAGCAAACTCTCACACAAGACAAATAAATCTCAGAGACATGCTCTAACGGACAGGCTCCTTTAAAAGAGGCCAATGTCTCATTATGAACGTGCATTTGAAGTGCGTGTGTCTTTGACAGTATATAAGTGTGTGTCATTGCAGCATGTGTGTGTTGTAAGTGGGGGAATCTAGGCCCTGCTAAACCCGGCCTTCCTCAGGGACTGCTCAGCTGGTGAAGGGGGCTGGGGGGTTGGCACAGGGGTCTGTAGTTCTAAGAAGTCAAATTACCTCTGAGCACAACTCATCAGCTCCTCGCACACCCACACACCACACACTCATTAATGGCATACTCACCAGAATATTAGCGCAGACAGGACTCGCAAACACGCACGCGAACGGCACCAAAGTAAAACTCGCGCTGCAAGCCATGGACATAAACCTCTCAGAGCAACTATCCACACTTCGCTACACACTCGCGCACATACACAACACGCAAACACAACACGCAAACACACAAAGGGACGCGTGCAAATATCTTCAAATAAACGTAACACATTCTCTCGCGCACACACATACACACACAGGGGCATTCTTGCGGGTCTCTAATGAAGCCCCAGTTGTGACGGCATGGAGGCGTCTGAGGCTCCGGCGGGATAATTATGCCGCTCCCTCGCAGCTGAGTTTGGCAGATGTAGGGGAGGGGTGCGAGCGGCGCCGAGCACGGAATAACGAGCGCGGGGGAGCGGAGGTGGGATTCGGCACGGACCCCGCCATCCGCCATTAGCAGCTTGGCACCGTCACAAATGAGTGTTTTTCACCAGAGCACCGGGAAGGGCTGCGAAATTCCAACAAATTCTAAGCCTGCGCGCTGTCGCAACACCCAGAGACGGCAAGAGAGAGATCGAGAGAAAGAGAGAGAGAGAAACACAAACAAAAGCAGGGTGGAAACAGAGGAAGATGGGAAGGGAGGGGGGGGGGGGGAGGTTCACGCCGCCATGACCGGATTTGTCACCTCTCTCAGCGCAGGGAGCGCAGAGCGTGGCACCCTGGGAAATTACCAAATCAGAATGCATTGATTTTCTTCAGGGAGGAGGCAAAAACATTCCTGAAAAACTGACATGGTTGAGAATTAAGGAGGAGATTGTATCAGACCTTTGTATTATTGAGAGCAGAGAGTGGTAGACTTTTGTTTTGCGAGGATGCCGAATAAAAGCGCTCTATTGTACGCCTCTGGTACGCAGGGACCGCGTGCACGTCGGGCCGACTATTACATCCTCCTCCTCTCTCTCTCGTACCTCCTCGACTTCCATTTGTCTCCCTTTGTCCTCTTGTACTGTAATTACCATAGTGTCGCCAAGGTAGGACCGCGAGCTTCACTCCAAAGAATAACTTAAAGTAATTGTAGAACTGTGCGTGTATGTGTGCGACGGAGCTATCATAAGTGCGAAGAAGTCCCACAGCAGTGGACGGAAAATAATCTCCAAATGTTGTGCTTTCTGCCAGCTTTCTCTCCCACACATTATAAGTCCTGAACGGTCCTTTTCCCTGGTTTGGTCAGCTGAGTCACCCGCCGCAGGGAGGCTGACCTTGCAGGCCGGTGTCACAGGAAACCAAGCCGCAGCAATCGCTGCCTTGACTGCGACTTCACTCCGTATCCGACGATCCGTGGCGTCTGCTACAGCTGTAGCGTTTAACACTCGACGTTTCTGTCGCTAGCTAAAGAACAGCTGTTTTTGTTTCACAGCTCTTTTAGTAGACACAAACCCTGTTTCAAAACCTGCCTGAACTTTCCAAAAGAGAAACACAACCAGTCGTGGAATGCATCAAGATGTTCCAAAGTGTTACACTAAGCTACCACACAATTATCATGATACATAGCACACCATTACTAAATGTAAATATTTAAAAGTCAATGTTTCTCTTGGCTCATCCACCATCTTTGGTACATTTTTTCCACTGAGCTCATCGCAATGCATTATGGCATTGCATCCTCCGCAAAACATTCAAACGGCCCTAGAATTAGGCCTTAAATGATGAATAGCTTTTAGGAGTTGGGAACATGCTTTGCTTGGTTTTGAAACAGCCTAAATAGTTTATGCCATTGGTTCATTCATTCTACTCAGTCCGTCTTCCTCTCTCTGATGGTAAATGATCAATTTCAAGGTGACCCTGGCTGAATTACGGTGAGTGTTTTGTGCGTGCGGGCGGCTGCAGCCTGGACCCAGTAATTAACACCAGCGCCTAATGAAGTCCAGCTGCTCACCGCGCAGACTGAGAGGCTGCCAAAAACCAGGAGAGCCCCTGTCAGCCAGCCTCATCCTCCTCGCTCGCTCTCACTCACTTCCGAAGGTCAACCTCCCTCATCAGCACCCGGTCAGTTCATCTCTCTCTCTCTCTCTTTCTCCCTCCCTCTGTATCTATTCCTCCCGCAACATCTCTGTACCGAGTAGGGAGGGAAAAGCACTGATCATGCATTCCTCTCATCTCATCCCCTGTTCCTTGCCAAACCTCCCCCATTTCCCCTCTGTCCCATGGATCCCTCCCTATTTCACCCGCCCAACACATCCCTCGATCTTTATGATACCCAATAATTTTCTACCCTCACTCATTCTCTTAATCTCTTCATTCGTTGTCCATCTGAAATTTTTCAACAAATTCAAGGTGAAATATCTGAATGTGTTGGTGATGCTGAATAACCAGGGAAGACACAGCATGATAAAACTGAGCCAATCACAGAGTTCCTTCAATATACCAAAACTTTTATTTTAAGCCAACAGAGAGAAAAGCACAAGTATAAACTAGAGATGGACAATACTATAATTTAGGCATCACTGCCTTACTATTTAGAAAGAAAATAGCTATTAATTTTGAGGTTTGCTAAATATTATAATGAACTGTGCTTTTAAATGGTAACTGGTTTTACTGAATATACAATAAAATAGTATATATTTTATATAATATCACACATATATGTACAATAAATAGATCTATTTACAATGTGTAACTTTTATTATAATTTATGCACTGCATAATCTAATGTACTTTTTATTGTCCAATATCTGATATGCATCCTAAGTTCAAACTTCTAAAACAACTTCCCTCAATAAATCACATGATTTGAGGTAACAGCCTGTATTCCAAACAAGTTGGGAAAAGTTAGAGTTCAAGCAAGTTCAAGTTTAAAACTTACGAACAATATACCACTGGTTAATGAAATGAATGCTCTAAACAATCCAGATGTAACTCAAAGCGAGAAACATAAACACAGAATGCCTCTGAACGCAGAGTTATACATACAACAAAACAAGGAGACAGACAAACAGCAGAGGCATGTTAGAGGCATACCCACAGGGTAAAAGTGAAGATTTAGAGAGAATCCTAAAAGAAACCTAACAGGGGATAGGCCTATCTTAGATCTACTGTGTCCCACACCTTCAGTTTTTTTTATCTGTAAGTCACACCTCTGAGTTCCCTTCTGGATTCATCCTTCCTGCCTTCCATCTCCTCTCCCACTCTGACTCCTATTCCGGATCAAAGCCAGGATTCCTGTCATACAGGCACCTCTCACCGCTCCTCAGAGAGCGGTCTTTGAAGAGTCCGACCCCAGGTGGCCCCTCTCCCACACACGGGCTCGAGTGCACGCACATACACTGAGGGGCCTCCACCCGTCTCTCTGGGACCTCCGCCCCCGCCCTTCCATTGAGAGTGTGCCTTCCCCTGATTCCTGCACATCTCGCATAGAGCACTGATGAGCTGTGACATCCGCTTATTCCTTCCTCCCACACACACACACACACACACGCAGTATATATACTCACACACTGAGCTGATGTGCAGAGGCAAGATCACACCAGACAGCAGATGTTAATTATCAGGCAGTATTTAGGGGGCTTTATTTGCAGAGTTTACCTGGCACCGCTGTATTACCTGCACCGCTCAGCTTTTCTGACAACAACTAGCGTGAACTTAGGTTCTTACGAAATCTATACCTTGTTTCCACCTTTTCTTCTGCTAAATCACACGCTTCTTGAGCCCAGCACACCTTGATTGACCTCCTTAAGGGGACAATTCAACTAAAAACAAGACATTTTCTTTCTTAAATTAATTATTTGCCCTCTTGATGTACCAAACCTGTTTGACTTTCTTCTGGCTGCTTGTAGCTTGTGATTACTGTGAATGGGGACTTTAAAGCTTCAAAAAGAATGATTAAACTGGTCCAAATGACTCCACATTTCAAGTCTTCTGAAGCCACATGATAAGCTTTTTAAGACGGAAAGAGCAACATTTTAGTTAATTAGAAGTAGATTCCATAACTGTATCAAGCTCACTGATTCAACTCAAAAGAATGATTCATTCACAAACTGGAAATGACTAGTTCCTTTGTGAATTATTGTACAGAAAATCTAAAAATACAGGGCTTCAGAAGACTCAGAATATATAGTAAATGAACCATATGGAACACTTTTATTGTGTCCTTTTTAAAAGTCTGCACAGAAGAACATTTATAAATAAATACCTACAGAATTTTTATCTTTGGTTGAACTAACCTTTATCACATTTCCTCCCCCTCATAACGCATCCATTGTGTAACGTCATGTGCACGTAAGTCTTCGCCAGCTACGACAGATGCCACTGTCACTCGGGAAAATAAATTCAGAATACTTAACGAATTAAGTGAGGAGCAAATTGCGGCTGGCCCCCTTTCATTATGCACAGATAGGCAGGCAGCTTGTTTGTCTTTTTAACAATTACCGCACGGCACGGAGAAGGGAGGGTTGGGAGGCTGACGAGCTCCTGATATCACCGCTCCTTCCCCTCCACGGCAGCTGGCTGAGACACACCTGGACGGATCTGGGACGGCGGGGAGGGAAAGGGGGGAAACGGGGCAGCTGCACCTCTACCAGATTTACCTGAGAAAGATGTACACACATGCTGATGCTGATTCAAAGATTCTTTCAGATCTACCTCTTCCGGAGTCAAAGATAGCGATGCATCAGTAAACCCGATCAACTATTGACACGTTTTCTCGAAGCACACCTGCAACCCCTACCCATGCGATTTTGCCACGTCGCCCGCAAGTGTACCTCATTTTCCATTCTGTTCCCACACCTTTTGGAGGAGGCTCCCCCTGAGCAGTTCTCTTATAGATCTCCAAACAGCTTGTAATTACCTTTAATAAACAGCATAAGAAGCAAATCAAGCGCAAACGTGGCAAAATGAGCTCTCAGGGGGATCAGACATCACTCAGCCTTGCAAACAAACATTTCAGGAAAAACATTGCTGCCTCACTCCCTTTTCAACATGACATTCTCTGTGGGGGCTATTCGAAGGAGGGAAGAAGGAAGAGATAGAGAGACGCTTAAGGAATGAAATCAGCGCTGTTTGGTCATGGAGAAAGTTAGGGATCATGTGCTACCACAGCATGTTTGAGTTTGAATGTGAATTCATACACATATCTACGTACAGTACAATAAAAGTGCATGATATATGAGTATCATACTGGTTTTTCTCAGTCGCTTTGGTGCATTTCTTACAACAGTGTTTAAATTTGCACAACAGTTAATGCATTTCTCAAAACTATTAGTGCAAACTGCAAAACCTAGTCGATAACCTGCAAAAGCGTGTCACTTGCTCAAAATGGATAGTTCATTGCTCAAAAGCAAGTATTCATGTCAATGAAAG
>JAUMHQ010000081.1:12996372-13018305 GCA_032361165.1 Enteromius paludinosus
TGTAGTATAGACTCCAACCCAACTTTGGGAAGAGATTAACGGCGATATTTTTTTTATCGCGCGATAAGAGTCTCGCGCGTTAACGCCGATAATGGCCCACCACTAGTATATATATAAATTTATTAATATTAAATAAATAAATTTATTTAATGTATACACACCACATTTTTCTGAACTATATACACACATATAAATACATAAATATACACAGCACACATATATTATATAAACAAAAACATTTATTTCGGATGCAATTAATCGTGATTAATAGTTTGACAGCACTAAAATAAATAAAACCATAAATTACATATTCAACAATTTTTTTGGACAAAATTATTATTAAAGAATTTAGAATTCATTTTTATTTATTTATTTATTGTGATTCTGAAGGCTGGAGTAACAGCTGTTGTAATAAAGCTTTATCATCACAGGAAAAAAAAATCCTTGTAAAATACATTAATATTTCACAATTTAGATTTTTTTATTACTGCATTATTCAAATCAAATAAAAGCAGCCTTGGTGAGCACAAAATGCTTTATGCACCAAAACCTTTAAAAACTTTACTGAGCCCAAACGTTTGAACAGTAGTGTGTGGTTATGCAGTAATAAGTACAATACATAAAATATTGAATGAGACAGATCACAGATACCATACAAACAGTACAGCCATATAAGAATTCAATTTAGTTCAATTTAGTTAAGCAGCCATTACACAAAAAATATCTGAGTGCAAAACGACCAATCAGAATCATGGATTCAGAACACCTGCATAGAGAAACTCAAACATATGCAGATGTGCATGTGTTTAACCGCGCACGTGTGTTGCATTGATTTGGTCAAGCTCAGCTCCCTCAAATCTTTCTCTCTCCCTCTCTCTATTCACCTCTAGAAGCGCACCCTCCATCATCCCCCTCAAACGTTGCCCGGCTCCTATGAGGTTCCGCCTGGCTAGCTCCAGGTGGTCTATGATGTGCATGAGGGGCTGTCATCTGTTCCCATGCTCACGTACTTGCCACATGGGCTGCAGTAGAGAGCGCCACACCATTAACAAGCCATAAAAACCAACCCAACCCTTTTAAAACATCAGAACACTGAGGAATAACTGCTCTCACCAAAGCCACTCAACCTAACATCGGCTCGGCGCGCACAATAGAGACATCAGGGGCTGGATAACAGGGAGTGACATGCAATGTGAAGGAATGATGATTTCTTTTGCCCTCATGACTACAGAATAGAGGGGGCTGGAGTATGGCTATACACACACACACACACACACAACACACAACACACAGTGTGGCCCTAGGCTAGACACTGGCTTGCTCGCGTACAGGCGCTCAGTGAAGTGAACCCTCATCCACATTATCTACATCCATTGACTCCTAAAGCTTCTTGTGTGCTGCCTCATTAAGTCTGCGCTGACACAGAGAGACCGCGCCAGGTCTCCTTTAGTAGCCAGCCTCCGTGCATGTGTGTGTGTGTGTATTTCTGTAAGTGTGTGTGTGTCTCTCTACAGCATGAGTTGGGCATCACCTCCAGCAAAATAAAAAGCCAGCACTGCTCTGTGGCATCACTTTCGGTCCAAAAAATAAATAAATGCCGGTCATCTTTATCACAACGAGACGACAATCAATCCCACAACCCTTCGCTCTAATCTGACTTGTGTGTCTGCTTGCGTACATGAAAATGGTTTGCCGACGAGGAAATCTGACAAGACAAAGACTCAAATATGGAAAAGCGCACCCACAGTTGAGACAAGAAGACTATTATGACATCACAGAGAACACCCTGGGGTCAAACGGCAAGCATCTATGTGGCGTTGCCTTGACAACACATGTGCGACTTGTGCTCCAGGCATCAGAATCACTGGGATGAATAACTAAGAATCAACGGTGACATTAGCGATGCTCTCTGGAGAGCAGCCTCATTCAGGTGTATGTGCGTTCATGCCCCTGGCCCAGCCCCATGCACAAATAACCACTATGACAAAGTGTGCGTGTGTTTGTGTATAAACTGGCAGAGGGAATGGGGTATGGAAATCAAATGACGTGATAATATAAGCAAAAAAAGCACCCTTTTAAGTTCCTTTTGACATCATATTCTAAATCAGATCATATTCTACAACTGTTTCTTTTACTGTTTAGTATTTTAAATTTAAAGTAAAAATGCAACAAGACATAGCTTAGAATAACTTTTTAAATTTGAATGTATAGAAATACTATAATAAAAAGAATTTAAATTCTACAAAATGTATTTAAATAATATTAAAACAATTTTTTTATGAAACTAAAACACATTGAAAGTTGTGAAAAAAAGTACAACCTAGACAGACAGACAGACAGATAGATAGATAGATAGACAGACAAACAGACAGACCCAAGCTCACTGAATACAACACAACCGCTCACATTTATATAGAAACAACTCCTATGCTACGTTAACATGGGGGAAGCAGGAACGAATCCACCATAACAAGAAAATACTATTACTCCATTTGACATAAAACTAACAAAAAACCCAAGATGTGAGGAAAGTCCACAAGACATTATTATTTTAATCCTGTCACAATGTAAATCGGGCTTTGCAAAGACTGTTGCCGAAGGGTGGAGGCTCCTGAGTACAAGCCATTTCTCATTTCACATGCTGCAAAAGCGGTCTGTTTAATTCTGAGGGTATGGAAAATGAGCATGAAAACTAAATTATGGGGACCTGAGGGAAAATAAATGAATGACAAATGAAAAAAGTATGGCATGACCCCTTTATGTGACCAATCATGCACTGTTCTGTACTATAGCCCCGGTCTTTCTACTCAAGCAGTGAGAGATGTATGTGTGCTTGAGGGGGGTCATTCATTCAGGTAATCTAACTAAGAATGGAGAGAGATAAGGGGGAACAAACCTTGCAGCTGGGCGGGCTCTCCTATGGGCCGTCCGACAGGCAGGGAGGGTGGAAAGAGAAGGCAGGGTGACAGTTAGTCAGCAGCTCTCTGATCACATGAGGGTTAGATGGTGGAGGAGGGGTCAGACATGGGGGTCATGGCTCACTCATGGTGACGGTATGGAGGGATACTGGGCAGCCATGGTTTTGCATGTCTAAAATTGTCAAAATACACTAGAACTAGAAAAATAACCATTGTTATGGTGTGAGTACCTTCTAAAATCATACTTTCGTCATTGTTTACTCACCCTCTTGGCATTCCGAATAAATCATTAGGACCACTTTAATTATATATATTTGTAATCATTTTTGCTTAAAAGCTCCCCTGCCCACTTTTATTACTAGGAAAACAATTAACTACTTCTAAATTTCTGTTTTTCTTTTCCTAAGAAAAAAAAAACATCATACATGTTTGAACCAGTATTAAAATGATTAAATGCCAACATTTGATAAACTATTATTTTAGCATGTATTTGACTAAAACTCTTCCAGATTGTTGGTCATACACCAAAAAATTAATTTAAAGGGATAGTTCACACAAAAATGAACACGTTCTCAAACCCCACTGACTGTATAGACGAAAAAAAAAAAAAAATCACAGTAAAAAGAAAAACAGGTTTGGAAAAGCATTGAGAAAATATTTGTGATTTTTGCAGGAAAATTTGAATTGCGTCATCATTTATGTCGTTCCAATCCTGTATGCATTTCTATCTTGTACAGAAGACAGAATAAGATAGATATATTGAAGAATGCTGATAACCAAAAGGTATTGGTTCCAATGGAAGTCAATGGAAACTGCTAAGGTATCAGCATTCTTCAAAGTATCTTCTTTTGCGTACCTCAGAAGAAAGGAATTCATACAGTACAGGTTTGCAACGACATGACAGAACAGACCTTTTGGGTGGACTATCCCTTTAACAGCTTGTCCTCTAACGCTCAATCCTGAAGCTTTCACAGATCACAGCAGTGCGATACAAGAGACCCTGGAAAAGTGAAACGGGGAGAGAGAGAAGCGATACAGCTGAGACGAGTGAGGGAGAATCAGTGTTGGACGGAGGGGGGTGAAGAGGCTGACTACAGCTCAATCCACTAATAAAGGCAGATGAAAGGGAGGTTAAACACAATATGCTAATTGAAATGTGTTGGCTGATTAAGGGCGATTGAGAGGAGAGTGGACGTGCTGTGAGTTCTGTACGCCGGTGATTAGTGCAACATTAGTGTCTGCATGCTTTTTCTTGCGACGTGCCCAAATGGACGGATGGAGATAGAGGTGTGGGGGGTGGGGGAGTGGATGGAGAGGTGAAATGAGTAAAGCCTCCTTCTGCTCGCCTCTCCTACTCTCGCCCAACATGAAAAGCAAAGAAAAACACAGGAAACTTGGCAAACCCCAAGGACTGCATTGAGGCCTGAAAAACAATCCAAGCTATGTGCGTCCAGCAAAACACAAACATTATAAAACATCACACCTTATCACAAGGAGTGTCAAGAACGTGTCAAGGTGGAAGTGTGGAATACTAGGCCGAGCAGTTTGCTGTATTGTTTGAGAGGCCTTGTGTTTTGTGTCTGCTTGTTTGCTACTCAAGCTTATTTCCCCTCTCTCGTCTTGCTTATCTGTCAGTCTGTCTGTATTTTTATTACTATGATTTTTCGGTGCACAGTCTTTTGTGTGTGAAGGTCTCTCAGGAGCACGGGGGATTTTTTTTCTGCAGGCTTTATTGTTTTCCGCTGCGCAGCTGTAGACCCACGGGGTGCCCCCTGCAGGTGTGAGAGTGTGTATGTAGGTACTGTATACGTGTGCGTGATTTCTAGCGTTCGCTCTCAAGAGTGCGTGCTTGCGTCGGCTCTCCCCCCGCCAGCAGGGCGCGCCGCTGCGCAGAGGTGATCATCAAGGGGTGCTGTGCTAAATGAAGACTAAAATTAAAAGCTGTGCACTGAGATGCCTGCGACTACGCGGGCACGTCCCGGTGAGGGTGGCCCGACAGTGGGACATGACATCTTTTTGCCCCCAAACTAACAGCCTGGCTCAGAGGGGTTCTTTTATATTAATATGAATATAAACTCACTGAGCCGGACCGAGCTTCCTTTCTCATTTTCATCTGCACCCCTGTCATTACAGGAACAAATCAAAATGGCGTCTTTTATGTGCTTGTACTGCCGAAGTGTCATTTGCTTTATTAGATATATGCTGTAGAGAGTGATAGGAACTTTTATGATGCACCCCTGCATAAGCATGCAAGCTGTATTCTGATCCTTAATCGAGTGAAATAAAGTGATAGTTCATCCAACAATGAAGATTCTGTCATTAAGGTACATTTAAGTTAATTTAAAAACACTAAAAGTGAATTAATTTTTTATCTTTAAATCTTTAGTCTATTTTGACAAACCGAAAGCAAAATTATTATATTTGATACGAAATGAACATCCTAAAACCTTACTGTTTAGCCATGAATACTATTATTTTATGCAAAGGCAAAGGTTGTGTAACATATGTGTTGAAAAGAAGAAAACTCCAAAGTACTGTATAGGTTGCAGAAAAATGACCTCTAATGCCAGTTTTTGTGTTTTGGTAAACTGGGTAAAAGAGAACCTCAGCACACATCATATACTCTACTAATCAGCCTGTTTAGGTTCACTCTATAACAGTCTCTTTTCATACTATCACCAGTCACACAACTAAAAACCACTATTCTCAGCTCTACTCCTTCAGACCAGCCTTGTGTCATGACTGAGACGGGTCTTGGTGTGGGGCAGCGAAATGTGTAGTGGAGTATCTGTCTCCTCACAGGGGAAATGAGAGGTTTTACACTGGCTCTCACATTATGGAGTGTGTGCTTTCGGATGGGGTGTGAAAATATTACTGTTATTGCCAGGATTCTGTTTCTCTGGTAAGTCAGAAAGAGTCATTCACTACTGTATTTCCCACAAATAGCCCTGTAGTGTGACAAATGTGTCTTACAATCTGGCAATTAATATGAGGCCATAAAAAGCTGCATGTATAATAAATATAAAACATTTTAGATGGCTGGGGTTGTGTAAATAGATTAGTTTTACATATAACTGAATCACAGTGTGCAGTAGAAAGATCATTTATTTTTTAGAATTGAAAAAAATGAGTCAAATTTAAACAGACCAATGGGATGCGACGGCTTGGCAGGTTGACAGAGCCTTGAGCCAATGAGAGAAGTACCTGAAGAGACGATCACTGCAACATAAAACTAATTATAATGCAGCATAAAAATCACACAGTAAATAAAAGTCTGCATGACCCGGTGCAGTCTGGAGCTGTTGGTTGTTTGATGAAATCAGGGCAGCGCTAATGAAATTCATTTTACCCGTACACGCGGATTGCCGCCTCCGTGCTAAGGAAAATCGTTACGCGGTCTCTCCGCACAGAGACAAACGTCTACATTAAATAATCACACGGCTTCAATCAACAGGCAGGGAAAAATAAACCCACATTCCTCCAGGCTCACCGCCTCCTGGAGAACGAAGCTCTGATCGCATTCGCCTGCCTCACCAGTCGGATTAATTAAAACACTAGGCTTTTACCACCCCTCCCATCTCAGTGTAATCAAGCTCTTTTGCAGCAAACCGCAACAGCTCGAAATCTTTATCGATTCCCTCACCTATGCTCAACGCCGCTTACATGCAAACGCAGGCGGCGAAGATTTGAAACGACACCAACATAATCTAAACCTAAATTAAAGATCAAGTCACAAAACCTCAAGGTGCCCTAACCACCTGAAGCATGCCTAAGGAAGCCTTCGGGTGTGTAAAACGAATGTTAAAGGTGTGTGTGTGTAGCTTTTTTTTTTTTTAATTTGTGGGAGGAAAGTCTCTCATGATTGGTGCATGTTCCTCTTGGGCTGTCGGTGGAGCAAAGTGACGGTACAGAAAATGACACAGGCAGCGTGCTCACGCAGTGGTGGGGCGCTCACAGGAAGGACACCAGAGAAAACAAGAGAGGAGAGGAAAAGAGGGGAGCAGATGTTGCAAGTTTGAGGAGGTAAACTGATTGAGATGAGGTGTCACCTCAGCCTACTGGTGACTGTGAGAGCGAGAGAGGGGAGGGGGATGGAGCAGGAAAGAGTGAGAGGAAGGGAAAGTGTGTGTGTGTGTGGGGGGGGGTATGGGAGGCTAGGCGAGGTATGATCACACTTCGGCAAATAGGTAGGACAACTGAAACTGGGAACCGTGTGTCTGTGTATACACAAACAAGGAGGATGTTGCAAAAAAAAAAAAAACCTGGAGGTTGTCTGTCTGTGTATGCAAGCTTTTATCAGATGTGTCAATCAAATATAAGACCAGGTATGTGTGGGTAGGAATGCATAGGGACTACATTCAACATATACGCAACGACCACACTCACACACACGGCTGCTTTTGGCAGAGAAGAATGCATGAATATGCATAGTGAAAGCACTGATGAAACACGGGAGGCGGAGAGATCAAATTTGTGCGATTTCCACAGCTGCCAAACTGTGAGGAAAAAGCACAAAGCTAAATTGTTCTATTTAACACGGCAGGAGAAGAACATGTAGCCTACCTAATGTTCACTCAATTAGTAAGTTCAAGTCAAATAATCAGCAACAATTAAATATATGTCACAGTGAAACTACACCGAGTCCATTTGCTGTCAAAATTCAGCTATTTCAGTAATTGTTTGATATTGACGTGACAAATCAGCAAGCACATATAACATAAATGAGGCTGTCTACAAAATGACTGATTCCTAAATTGCAGCATACAATTATTATAAGAAAAGACCATTCTTGACTTAACATGAATTATAGCGAATTTCATTGTTTAAATTACTTGAGATATTTTTAGAAATGCATTCATGCATAAATAACATGGCTAAATTGATTTCCACTACATTGTTTTAGAAAATTAAAAACCTGACCAGCATTTATGACCATGAAAAAAGTATGTTGTCAGTCTACATACAGCCAAATCTGCATACAGCCAGTCTCACTACTGTTATCTAGATGTTGGTCACTCCAAATGTTTTACAAGTGGTGACAGAGCTGCATGATGCACTTGTACCTGTTGTGTATGTATACGCAAAAAGAAAAAAAAAGCGATTTGCATGCTTGTAAATGCCAGCCTAAAAGACGGGCTAAAATATCAAAGTCTTATAATAGCCTCACTAGTCATATATCAAAGCTGACAGATAGTGTAGCTATTTAATGATTGCTTTGTAATCTCAAAAAGAAAGAAGAAGACAGAGTGCAAAAGCGCTAAATCTAGAACTCCTTTGTGATCTCGCTTCAATTTTCTGGCGCCTAACGCAGAGTCTGATAAAGGTTAATACACGACTCCCTTTTCATTATTCAAAGACGTCATCAATCTTTGAAGAGGGGTGGAAAAAATAATAAAATAACAACGGCACTTAAAATAATCTGCCTCAATTCCATAATTAATCTCCTCCAGCTTTTCTGACAATTATGATGTTAATTAACCCAAAATTCCCTTCATGGCGATGGGGAGAGACATACGATCCGCCTTGCCGTCTCACACGCAGCCTTTATCTCTAGCATCAGTATCTTCAGAGAGGAAAAGTGAGAGAGGATGGAGGGATGAAAGGAGAGAGCACTCAGCGTGGTCCAAATTGGATTGTGTTGGTCTGAGATTGGGCAAGTTGGATGCAGTTAGGTTATGATTGAATGGTGAAGGGTCAGGTGAGATGGGAAAGAGGGATAGGTGGATAGAAAGAAACGGGGTGGGAGGTTAAAGGCAGGTCGGTTAATATGGGAATAATTGGGTGCTAAGCACTTCCACGCTCATTATATGAAGGAGAAAATGAACATGGAACCGAAGGGCCCTTAAATTAAACTCAAAATTTCTCCCACCTAAAATAAGGACAGACAAAAAGAAAAGTGTAGATTGCGAACACACACATACACACAAGTCTATTTGGTTAGGCACAATGGCCTTTCTAAAGACAGATGCAGCAGGCTCACTAGGAATATATCAGGCGGCTCCGCTCTAGTATTGGCTGTCAGGTCTGGAGAAGGCCGGGAAGTTGCTGAGGCTCAGAGCATTGCGCCGTTTGTTCTGTGAAATTACTCACAGGCCCAGCTCGTTAATCTACGCTACAGTGTGCTGCAGCAGCAATTATTACTTAAAGAATAACAACACCAAGGGAGGAGGCATATAAAACAACTACAGAGGAACTGTTCAGTTAAGCTGATACACTGCAGCCATGGCCACTAGCCAAAGAAACAAGAAACACGGGATGGAAAATATCATCCACCAGGAGCCAATCATTAACAAGTCCCACCCAGCACTCTGGCATTCTAGTATTTGAGGAAACGCATTCCTATACCATACGCCGTAGAGCCCTTTATTAGTCCACCTAACTTATTATAATAAGAATTCCAGCATCTGTAAATAACACCCCCTCCACATACACAAGTAGTTACTTTATCTGTAACAAATAGCAAAATGCGTGTAATTGTCCACGACAGGCTACAGGAATGAAATGAAGGGGAATAAAAGAGATCCTAATTGTTTGTTGGCCTTTGCTGAAGAAGCGAGACCTGCAGTCCTGGTCTCGGCTGCATGGTGAAGAGTTAACAGAGCAATCAGACCTGCAGCCGAGGCCTCAGCTGCGTAGTCAAGTGTTAAACAATGGAACAGCTGTTGAGAGCGATGTCTGCACTTCCAGAAATAGAGCTGTTCATTTCACCTGTCTGTCTCACACCTGTGTGCAGGGAGTGAGAGAGAGTGCTGGGGCAAGACTAAGGCAGCAAATAAGGGTAGGAAAGCAGGAGGAGCGACTGGCAAGCAGCCAAACACACACACACACACGTAAATACACACGCGCACTAGCAAAGGAAACTATGGGGTTGACTTACCGATCATATGATTGGCAACATGGATCTGGATCTCTCGTTCTGTCTCAAAGGTCATTTGGCATTTGATGCACTGATACGTCTTCTTCTACAAAGAAAGACACAGGATTGGAATTCACATTGAACAGTTTTTTTTTTCTTTTTTAATTCTCCATACAGTTGCAAACACCAGACCTATCCTATGCTGCAACGAGAGGGGAAAAGGCAGAGATTCTCCTATCTGTTACACTGAGCTGAGACAAAAGCACAGGTAAAGATTGAGCGTCCCTGGAAGTTCACTGTCAATATCTAGTGAAGCGAACAGGCTGTACAATAGCCCAGCAGGATGAGGCTGCTGAACCCTCTGGGGCCAGTAGTAATGTAGCCATGAATTCACACATCTTTCTTTGACTCAGAACACTTTGGGAACACAGGGAACTTATACACTAAAAATACTGCCAGAAAATGGTTGCTGGCAATGTCTCCCCTTTTCAAAAGAAATTGCATAAAATTCTTCTTTGAACTGCCAAAAGAAACGGGATAATAGGAAAAGAAACACAAAAAGAGAAAAGGTAGAGAAAGAACACAAATTTGAGAACTAGAAGAAAACCTCAAATGACCTAAAAAATACCCTAAGCAAATACAAAACCATTTTGTGATGTGTGAACATTTCTGTCAAACGGCCTAATACTTGTTGACAATGGCTAAGAGTCATCTTTTATCTTCTGTTTTCATATTGAACTATCAAGTACATTTTAATACCCTTTCAGACAAAAGTACATAAAACTGGTTATCGTGAGGGTGAAGGCTTTGACACTTACTTTAGGGACAGGTGAAGCGTCGGTAACTTTCTTAGCTCCACTGGTCTCAGGGCTCATCTCGGGATGGTCCACCTGAACGTGGCTTTCCAGGTCTTCCAGGGTCTCAAATTTAACAGCACACTCTGGGCAGCGCAGTCCAGTGGTGCCCTTCTCCCCAGCCTCTTGTGGGGTGACAACAACAGTTGGGGACTGGCCATTTGTACCCCGACTCATGCAGCCAGCACACAGACCGTAAGGCAGGCCGTTCACATCTATCTTGACCAGTTCTTGCTTATTCTTGAAGTCTTTGAGACACAGGGCACATTTATAGAGTTTGTGGGCCTGGAGCTGGCCATTGGGAGATGATGAGGCTGATCCTCCTCCTCCGCCACTGACCCCAGAAGATGAGAGCTTCTGCATGTGAAAAGTTCCATGAATCTTCAGTTCGAGAGTTGAAGTGACAGTTTGCATGCAAACTACACAGCGGAAGCCTGTGAGAGAGTTCCTCAGGTCAGGGTGCATCTGGCAGTGCTCAATGAACTCTTCTTCACTCTGCAGGGGCATCTTACAGATACGGCAGGTGCCTGTGTCCAGGCTCTTGCTGTGGGTCACCTTGTGCTCAGTAAGAGTAAGCAGTGAAGGGAAGCGTTCGCCACAGATGGGACACATGTAGTGTTTTGCTGGGCCACGGTGCGTCTGAGCATGTTCCCTCAAGCCGTTCTCAGAAAAGAAGGTCCGTGAGCAAACATTGCACTTGTGGTTACCCTTGATGAAGTCGGCCTTCTTTTTTCTTGAGCCTGCATCATCCTCACCAGGCCTGATATTGTGGTCTCGAAGGCGGTGATTTTGAAGCAGAGACTCCATGGTGTAGGCTGCACCACAGATGTCACAGGCATACATTGGCTCTGAGGCATCAAGCTCCTCTTCACCACCGCTAGCTTCGTGGCTGTTCGCCGTTTCCTGATTTCCTCCTTTTAATAGCATGTTCTGCAAATCTGCTTGCTCAGCAGCTGCAGTCGATCCTGCTGTGGAACGCTTAGAGCTTTGAGTCACCCCATTGGGTGTTCCATTTTGGCTTCCTCCATTTCCATTGCCATTTCCTCCATCAAAAATGCAGTGCTTCTCTCTGAGATGTCTTTCCAAAAGGACAATGGCGTGGAAGGCCTTCCCACAGAGCCGACAATTATACTTTTTACTGTGAGTAGTGATGTGACACTGGAGCTCTACTTCTGTGCCAAAGGTCTCCCCACAGAATATGCATTTGCGTGCTTTTCCGGTTGTCCCAGTACTGGTAGGGTGACCCAAATGACTGTGCTTCACGTGTAACTGCAGGTCACTTTCCTTGCGGAAGTCCCAAGCACAGGCCGTACAGCGATACATTTTCTTCTCGTTGCTGTGCTTGACGGCCAGGTGGACTTGTATAGACACCTTTGAATCAAAGACCTCCTGACACAGTGTGCAGTGGTACAGCACAAATGTATGCATGTCTAGCAAGTGCTTTTGTAGATCGTCTACAGAAGAGAACTGTTTGTCACAGCTCTCACAGACATACTGGGTGGAAGTGGTGGTGTAGTGAATAGTCAAGTGCTGAAGCAGTGCCTCCTGAGAATCAAAGTCCTCTTTGTTGCACTGTGGGCAAGACTGCCTCCTCAGTAACAGTTCCAGGTGGGATTTGAGATGGGCTTGAAAGCCCTCAAAGCTGGTGAATCGAAGGTCACACTGATTGCAGGGATAGTCTCCATTAGCCACTGCTGGAGTGCTTTCACCAGTTACCCTATGGCGTTTGGGTGAGGATATCTCCACATCAGATGAGGCTGGGCTCAAGTCTGCCACTTTAACTTTGCGCTTGTTGTTGGCGAGGGGGATGTTCTTGTGATTCTCTTTAATGTGTTTAGTGAGTTTAAGGAGGGAACCGAAGATGGGAGAGTTGGTACAGTAAGGGCAAGAATACACTTCCATGAATGACTGCGAGGACTGCAAGACTGGGGACTCCATCTTGGTCACGCCTCCCCCACTGTTGCAATGGGTCTGCTGGATGTGCTCAGTGAGTGAAGACTCTGTAAGGAAACCCATGGAGCACTGGTTGCAGAAAAAAGCATGGTTGCCCTCCAAAGTGGTGGATCCAGCAACAACACTACTACCAGATAAGCAGTGAGAAACACGAATGTGCTCTTGCAGGCTGTTGATGTCTGCAAACATGTCAGGACAGTAGTTGCAATGAAAGGCTGAAACGTTACTGAACTGCAGAAGGGGAAAGTTTGACGCAGAGCTCCCACTGGATCTATGTGCTTTACGCACATGCTCATTAAGGTTGTAGAGAGT
Organism: Enteromius paludinosus; assembly: GCA_032361165.1. Taxonomy (NCBI): domain Eukaryota; kingdom Metazoa; phylum Chordata; class Actinopteri; order Cypriniformes; family Cyprinidae; genus Enteromius; species Enteromius paludinosus. The sequence continues at coordinate 13,009,266 of JAUMHQ010000081.1, forward strand.
AGGCAGGGTTTCCAGACATAACTGGCAAGTGTGGCTCTGCTGAGGTTTGTCTGCATGGATAGTCTTCAGATGAATCTCCAGGACAGCCAGGCTGTTGAAGTCTCTCTTTGAGCAATATGGACAACTGTAAGTCACTTTGCCTGACCAGCTTCCATCGTCATGATCAGAAGAAGGTGCAAGTTTTCGTCTGCTCTGTCCAGGCTTAAGGGTGGAGTCTGGGGTTGATCCTCTCTCCAGGGAGGCACTGGAATCAGGGGTAGCGCTGCTCATTGATGCCACGCTTCCCAAGACTGGATCAGGACTGGCACTGTGGTTGCTGGAGTCTGGCTGCCGGTGGCTGTCAAGATGGCAATAGACTTCCTCTACAGATGGGAACTGCTCAGCGCACATGGGGCACTTGTGTTTTTTGTTGGCATGCGTTCTGTCAATATGGGTGAGTAGAGTGCCTTCATCGCTGAAGATTTCAGGGCAGTGGATGCATTGAAGCTCTGCGCGGTCTGAGAGCTGGGGATGCTGCGTCAGCACGTGTTTCTCAAGTTCATCTGTCTGACTGAACGTCTCCTCGCAGTAATCGCACATGTACAGATCTTGGTCCTGGTCAGCTACATCACTGCAGGATCCATCTCGCTTACCCTGGTCTTTCTTTGCCAGGTGTTCCTTGTTCTTCCGATGAGCTTGCATGTGGCTCTGGAGTGAGGAGGTGGAAGAGAAGCCACGCTTGCAAATGCTGCACTTGAATGGTTTGCTGGAACTGTGTGTCTTGAGGTGGATCTTGAGATGATCGCTGCGAGAAAATGCTGCCTCGCACTCCTGGCAACTGTACTTCTTGTCACCTGTGTGCAGCTTGACGTGGCGATCACGGCTGCGCTTGTGTTTGAACAAACGACTGCAGAAGGTGCATTTGAAGGGCAGCTTGTCACTGTGGATCTGCTCGTGGCGCTTCAGGTAGCTGAGGCGGCTGAAGGACTTGTCGCAGAACTGGCAGGGATAAGGCAGGCCAGAGCCCCCTTCTTCCTCCCCTGTGCCCATGCCCATATCGCAACAGCCATCCCCTAGCATCTGTGACGGCGATGCCACGTCTTTGCTAGAGGGAGAGGACGCCACCCAGGAGAGCCCCGGGTCATCATCACCATCTGCAATGCAAAACACAGACAGAATTAAAATGTTAAAGAGGCAGAGAAAATATCAAAATAGAAGCAAAGAACTAAAGACAGCAGACCCCAAAGGAGTAGAGAAATAAGGACAAAGATGTATTTTTTTTATCCTCTTATCCTCCCTCAGCAAACAAGCTCATGCTCATATCCCCCAGATTTGCAACTGCTTTATCATATTTTCATTATGGTCACCAGATTGAAAAGCTTCTCAAAAGTGATTAGACCACATTCAGAAAGGAAGGCCCTCTTACTGGACAACGCATACAAAATCATAGCACTGGATTATTTATGTTTTTTTCGCTGTTTGTGCAAACACACGGCCAGATTAATGCAGGCATACATTATACAAAGATATACAAAGCGGGTTGCTCTTAATTCTGTCCTGCTTCGTGCAATCTGATGGGGCCTGACACAGTCCACACGTCATCTATTTAGCATCTCAACTAGCAGACTCCGAAGGAAAGCAAGGGAGAGAGCTCATGACTTATTGAGCAGGGATGCTGCGAGCACAATGTCCCACTGCGGCTCAGACAAACACAGAATTTTCTATCAGTGCACTGTTTGTTTGCTTTATTTTCTCTAAGTTGTATGTTCACTCTTAATGCGTTGAAAAAGCCTCTGGTATAACAGATCCCAAAAAAATATATGTTTACAGAGGATAACGCTTCACATCCCCTAAAAGCTCCATCTGCACTCACAAACCAAATGTAACAATGGCCTCCTATGCTCAGTACTCTAATTAGAAATGAAAAACCCACTGGAACAGAGTCACAATCTACGACCCAACGCAATGGGAAAAGGAAAAAAAAGAACAAAGAAAGTGCATCACCTCAGCGTGTATTGTATAAACTAATAACTTCAACTCCATATGGCAGTTGTAGGATTTTACTTCCGCCCACTACTCTCCCATTACACAAAGGTGAGCACAGCAGAATTTGTAGAAAATAAATTCAAGTGATGAATCGATCCACTTTAAAATGTAGGTGCTGTGCAGAACAAATAAATCTCCACGGGGGTTTGTGGGTAGAAATTTGTAAAACCATGAATTATGAATTTAGCTTTAAGCGAGAAATGAATTCAGAGCTGGAGTTAAGAAAAAGTTAAAAATAGAGATATCAGTAAAGGAGTAAAATAAGAGAAGGAAGTGGCATGAGGAAAATACTTAAAGGGGTCATTCGATCAAAAGGGACCCTTTTCCAGGTTAAAGTAATTTAGAATCGGATTTAACATTTAGGCATTTAACTCACTTCTCTCACTTCTTCTATTAACAAAATATAAGAAGAAATGGATTTTTAAAAAAGCAGTTAGATTTTTTTTAAATTCCACTGTAAGCATTTTGGCTTATTCCATTATAATACATAACAAAACTATAAATGTAATTAATAGATCAACTATAATAAAAAACAGAGAATACAGACAAAATGACAAAAGTGTACACAATGTCTAATAAAAAAAGAAAGTACTCATGTTTGTGCCCATGTGTACCCTTTTCTGTAACCCTTTCATTTTCTGTTTCAGTCTCACTCACTTTCTCAGATTACATTTAGGGTAAGACATCCCTGCCCACCTCCTCTGCTACTTTCCCCTCCCTCCTTCAAGTACAGTGCTCTCCCCCTGTTCTGTTCTCATGCTTTTGTGTCCGTGTCAGGATAAGAGCCATCCCAACACAACCTAAAACCCTTGCAACACGGGAGAGAAAGTGTTGCAGTGGCCCAATGAAAGAGCCCAGATGAAAAGCCCATAAGGGACTTAACCGTGGTGAATTCTTTGGCTGCACAATGAGACCGTGGCCCCTGACAGGCCATTCTCTGATCCAGCCTATGTGGAGGTGAGAGGGGGCGGGTATGGTGGTGACGGTGGGGGTGCCGACTGACAGGTAGGCTATCCTGCTGAGACACAGACATGTACCACAGTGCAAGAGATACAAAGAAACACTTGCTTGAGTTCAGAGCCAAAAAAAGGAGGGGAAAAAAAAGAGGCAGAGTAGAGGAAAAGAATGGAGCCCAAAAGAAAAAAAAAACCTCCTGGCACATGTGGTCATTCTGGCGAATTATAAATCTATTAATGCTAATGCAATCCCTCTGACTGCGACAGAATGTGAGAAATCACTTTTGAGAAAGAGGGAGATTATAGTCATTAAATAGCTTTAATCCTCAGAAGTGTGGCTGTCGGAAAATGGAAGATCACATGGCTTTTAGGGGGCTTTTGTCATCTGTCCGCCGGGGGACTTGGCAAGAGCACTAAACAGGGTAAGAAATTTCAATGAAAAGTTAAATTAGAAAAGAAACAGAAAGAAAAAAGTGAGGGGGGGAGAGAGAGAGAATGAGAGAGAGAGCGAGAAAAGAACTGGCGACTGGAATGGGCGCGAAAACATAGGGCTCCTTCCACGCTCCTGTTCTTTGCACATTTACAGGCTTGACCGACCTTCCCTTTCTTTTAAAATTTTCTTAGTCTCTGACAGTTTGTTTCTCACTTGTTCCACATTCCATCCCCAAACTTTCTTTCATGTTGTGACTCATTACCGAATTAACAGGCTGCTCTGGTGGTTGCCCCTGGCGCTGGCCTTCTCCTTGCCAGCCTGTCCCATGTGGAGGGGTGGAGCACAGGATGGAAGGGTGTAGCGAGGGAGGGAAGAATGGGAAGACAGGACTGGCAGAAGGACACATTCTGATGTCCAGGGATGGGCCTGCCACCCCGCTTCGAACAGGGCTTGGTAATTGGGACCGTGATAACAGAAACACATGGTGATGGCGGCAGCCACCCCAGCATCTAATCTGTGGATAATTCTAGGAGGTTCAAGAGCAGACCCCCCCACCCTGCACAGACCCCCATGCCTCCACCGGACTGGGCTGGGCTGAACCACATCGGGCCAGTTAATGGGCTAGCCAAAGCGCTGGCATGCGGGGCCGGAAGCGTGGTGGAACACGGTAATGAAGACGTGCTCGGTCTGATGTCTGTCCTCTCTTGTCTTTATCAGACACAAGGACAGATAGAGGAATGGGAGGGTGGGGGTGCCAGATAGAGAAGGGGGGAAAAAAAGAGAACCCCTCCATCTCTCCCAACACCAGAACTGTGGATTTTGTGAATGCCCCTACCGACACGAGCCAAACGTCAGAGCCAAAACAGGCTAGTGTGTTCATTAGCGCTTGGAGGCATATACAGCAGACCCACACTTATGACATACAGCACTGCTGTTCCCCTTCTGGAACAACACACTATCCAAAAACAATACAGCCGTTCCACAATGATTAACACACTGAAATTTATGCTACATGGGAGACGAGGTTAAATATGCCCACTTTGACAACAACCACACCAACACTAAACCAGTATCACATTCATATTCTATTCAAACATGACAAACGAAGGCAAGCATTCTGGTTTTGGCCTGATTAATCTCATCATCCAGGTTAGATGCCACTACTAACATCACATTTTGTCCTAAAATGCTTTTCTTTGCTAAAGTATTTAGCTCCAGAAGTAGCCAGAAAGTGCAGTCGTGGAAAAGGGTTTTTTCACCATCTAAATGTTGTGCATTATTGCTGGAGAAGCTTAATAATTTTTCCACAAATGTTTCATTTTAGTACTACACCTAGAACCTATTCTAAAGTAAAAGAATTATGTTATCAGTGACCGCAAATGTCATCATGCTAATGCGGTTAGCCTGAAGCTATGCTAATTATAACATTAATGCACATTAATAAGGGTAAATGCCATATTAAAATTGACAAAACTCAAAATGTACTTTTTTTGGAATTAAACTAATTCAACTTAAAAGTTTAATTGAAATGCTCCAGAGCTCAAAGTCAAAGCTATAAATAAAAGCAACAAATTTCCTGCTGGTGACCTCTAAGTGGTGTTCATGTGCACTCAACTCATAAATATAACCATTCCAACATGTTGCAAAATAACAACATAGGGAATAGCGATTTGGTAGAGTCCTGGTCTAACTAGACCGGAGTCTTATCACTTCACCTAGACACATTCCACATCCCTGACCTCTCACCCCTCCTCTACCCCCGCCACCTATAAGCCTGGCCCCCTGCCCAAAGCCTCCACCTTTCCCAGCAGCCCCCCTGCCCAGCTCACAGCCCCTTCCCCCTGGCCCTCTGCCCACAGCCCGGGGCAGGAGAGACACACTGTAGGGGGCAGAAAAACAACTTCCACCCTGGGCTCCCACTGGGCAACCCAGCACGCCGGCCAGACAGGCCTGAAGCAAGAGCCAGGGGAAAACAACTTCCAGAGTATAGGCCTATAGGAGTTTTTACTGGCAATTCATCTTAATTCTCTCCGTTCATCTCTCTCGTTTCTTTTTCTGGGCTTCTCGCGGAGACCTCCCTCTTCCCCATCTTCCTTCCTTCCTTTCTCCCCTAGGCAACAGGACAGTCATAACCAAACGCAACAGAGGACAAAGCTATGTTGCTAAGAGGGTAAGAAAGAGTGGAAGAGAGAACGAGAAGGGAGGGGGGGCACGCAGGAACTGACCACATGGCCAGCAGTCCTCTGGGAGCAGAGTCTCTGAGACCAAACACCTGTTTACCGAAACTGAAATACACACAAACAGACTCCTGTATTTCTCCCCCCGACTGTTTTGCCGTGTTCCTTTGGGCTTCTATGCTGACACACTCTCTGCCTCTGCCGTACCCCACCGCTGCTCAAGGGAGACAGTCTGTCAGGGGCCTGGTCCTAGTGGACACACAAACACGCACATACACACAAACTCATGTTTGCTGTCCCTAACGGTCTCTGCTCCATCAAGCTGACACTCTCCAGTCTGTGCTCGCAGGACCCCTGGCATTGCTCTCGGTACCCTACAGGGGGCTCCAGGGACACAGTCTGTTAGGGGTCTTTTCCTAAAGGACACAAACACGCAAACGCATGCCAAGGTGATGTCATTGTGTTGCCAGTCTGTCAGGAATCATAATCCTGGAGGAAACCCATGTATTTACACTCATATGTACCCTAGCGCACACACACACATATGCATACAACAGTGATGTCACAGGACGGACTGTCTGTCAGGGGCCGGAATCCTGGAGGACACACACTCTTGCTGCCCACGGCCCATATGGAGTAGTTGGCGCCCATAAGCGTCCGAGCAGCCGGACTCATTCCCAGGGCAGAAGGTGAGGGGCAGGGGGTTGGGAAGGCAAGGACAGCTGACAGCCTGCTCCCCATCTCCCCTCTGGCGACCCCCAGGTGAGGAAGAGAAATGGAACACGTTCTGGAGCCTGACCACTCACTCACCTCTAGAGACCACAGAGTGGTGTACAGATGGGTGCAGTGCTAACATGACGACAAGAGAGGCTGGAGAGAGGACAGGAAATGATGGGCAGAAGAATAAGCAGATCGCTCACACCAATGTGATACCACATGTTTTCCACAGTAGAACTTGGAAAAATATCGAATTTCTAAACTGATTTAACACTGTCATTTAAACAATCTTGGTATCATTTCTTAAAATCTCTAAATTTTTTGACTGAGATGCCCAAACTAGGGTCTGTGCAGCTCTGTGACCTCGGATTTGGCCTGTCACTCCGTATCATAATTTATAAAGAATATAATTGGATTTACAGTAATGCTTTTGACCCACTGCCTTCAATCAAGTTTCTGTACCAAAACATTTGGACATTTCTGCTCTATGGACTCTACTTTATGCAGAAAGATCATTTAATTCATGGGTTACACACATAGATATAACAGAAATGATACCAAAATGAATCAGTGATCAAAGTGATTGAGCAGTTACTTAGAACAGTTACTGTACTCAAATTAAAAGAATCGCAATTGAATCTAAATCTAAATAACCTAATCAAGAACTATGTTGATCAGCTTTTGCTAATGAATGAAAAATGTAATGAATTTTTTGGGGTTCTGTGACATTGTATAACTTCTGCAACAGATGTTGTGAGTTACTACAGAAAACCATTCCAATGCAAAATTTCACATCTACGGTGGAAATTCATGCCGCAGAATACTGCCCCATAAGTAAAATTCAGTTAGAGCTCTTTTGTCTTCATAAATTGGAGGTGCAAGACTATTTTCCAATGGTAATTGAGAGCATGCCACAGATGTTGCCGATAAAGCTTACCTTGTATTTAACCCGGAACGCTCCTTTAAACACTAACCAGACGCAGATGAAATCACTTCTAAAGCCTTTCTACAGAAGATAAAGTTGCTGTAAACCCAATTAAAAGCCTTCAGCCATTAATAATGTTTAGATGCAGAAAAGCCAATGGCGTTTTAGCGAGGATGATTTACACGCTAAGCATTTTTAGGGGCGCAAAGGTGAAACGTAAGTACTCTGTGTGTGTCTGACGGAGAGAGGGAAGGTGAGATGAAGGAGAGATAAAGACTGAGGGAGAGGTTGCGTGACGACAGGGGCACTGGCAGTGGTTAAGCTCCGTTTGACTCTTGTGTTGCTCAGTCTGCGCGAGCGGCGGGGGCCCGCACTGTTAAACAGCTGCAGATTAATTACATGTGAAGTGTACCAAAACAAGCCTCTTCTCAACTCCAGCATCAGAGATGAGACGTTTGGCTTCTGCCGCTCTTTTTTTTCCTCTTTTGCTGTTTTCCTTCAAAGTTTGGCTTCCTTTGCTATACTTGCCACGTTCGGTCGAGCATAGAGTGATGATGTCACTGAGTGTGCAAGAAAGAAAGTTGTTTTTTTGGCTTGTCGTTTTAGAAATGATGAGCATTGCCGGACTTTCACACAACAACAAGAGTAGCTGTGGAAAGACGATAAAAAATGGGAAATTTTGAGTTATGAACTCATATTACACATTCATCCACAGGCAGCTGACTCGCCCACTCATTCATTAGATCATAAATACCACATACACCAGTTAAAAAGTTAAAAGAAGTCTTCTTTTCATTACAAAAATTATAAATCTCAATGGTATTGTAGTACAATACATGATAAAAAGGGGAAAAAAGAGGGGGCACATACTAAGAAGCAGTTCCAGATAAATACAAATGATTAGAAAAAAAAAATGTAATCTAATATTAAAGCACTTATGGATATGATTTGATTATTTATGTTACTGTTTAGACTACAAAAAAACAAAAGAGATTAAAGTAAAACACAGAAAAAAAATCCCTGGAAAACTTTCTGGGGACAGCACTCTTTGATGTCTCTCTTGATCGCTCTTTTGTCTTCTGTCTGGTAGTGGTATGTGTCACAGGTTTTACTGGTTGGGAGTGTACAGTGAGTGCAGTCAGGTTCCCACTGTGTACCGAGTCAATGGGAAGCAGCTGCCTGCCTAGCCATGCAGGAAAGCGGTGCTAAACAAGCACTTTGTTCCCTTCTAGAGTCCCACACACACACAAACATCTACCTCAAATAACCTGGAACATGAGATGTGCATTTGCGTGTGTTTGTATGTGTTTTGTGAGTGAGAGCGAGAGAGCATATGCATAACAGATGGGAGAGAGAAGGTGAATGTGTTTAAATGTGTCCCTGTTCGTTTCTCCCATCGCTTACTGTACCCGTCTGTCTATGTCTTTTTCTCTATGATCTGTGCTCGGAGGCAGACAGGCCTCTAAGCAGATCACACACTGTATTCTGCCTCTTGGCTCTATTTGATCAAACCGATTCTGAAAAAAAGCTTTAGGTTAAAGCTCACCTGCTCCCTCTGTTAACATAAAATGACCCTTGCTATTTCATGAAAACATACAGACTAGAAGCAGGGGCACTAATGGAAGTCCTAGTCCACTTTGTGAAAGCAAAAATTAAATATAATTATGCATATACACACACACGCACTTAAATATATATTACAAAAAGAAAGAAAGGGAAAAAAAAGACAAAAAAAACTTTTACACTACAGGGGTCATGGAGGAAAATAAATGAACAGAAACAAAACAAACATATATATACATTTATA
>JAUMHQ010000081.1:13018405-13028494 GCA_032361165.1 Enteromius paludinosus
TATATATAATAAATAGAAATAAAAAGCTCTATACAGAAAAATATAAAAAAACTATTATATAAAATGATAACAATTTCCCCTTCCAAAATTCCCCTTAAAACCATTTAAGCCTAAACCCTGGACACAGCTGATTTTTCTAACCAAAAGATCAGACTTCATGTATATAGTTTAGAGTTAGAATCAGCAATCAACGTTATATAATGGTTATGGTAAGGGTTTAGAGTAGAGTTAAGGGTCAATACTTGTTTGAGTGTTGTGTCAAGGCAATCAGCATGATGTCATTAGCTTAGCATCAGATTCTGTAAGCGTCAACTGTGCTTCACTTTAACAGCTCTATTTGCAAGTCGAGCGTTCCAAATCTGTCACTTTTGAGGGTCCATTTGTTCCCCCAATGCCTACGCAGACTTACTAGGTCCAGGAACAGCCTTCCATTGCACATAAATTTAAAAGTAACAAAACATGACAAATGGAAAAGCACTTATGGGCGTGTATGGCCCATCTCTACTAGCATGCACATGTCTATGTGCTGAATCAGTGAGTGTGTATCAATAAGCGCGAGTGTGTGAGCGTGTACGCTGGCGGCCGCGGTTAATGGACTCTGTTCTGTCTGCAGAGGGGGAAAGGCTGGGGCTCTTTGAAAAGAGTGTGGATTCAGACAGCCTTGCCCATTTCTCTCCGTGCGCACGTCCCAGGGGCACTGCTTTTCCTGACATTTCACTTGACAAAGGCGAGCCACACCTGAGCGCAGGGTTAAAACTATTATAACAGCTCTCCCCCTGGCACACTGCCCTTTGGCTCCACTGCACCAAGTGTGTGTATGTATGTGAGTGTGCAATTTGGGCCCCTTGAGTGTGAGAACGTGAAAGAGTAAGTCGGTTTAGGTGTGTGCGTGTACCCAAGGTTTGCAGCTCCGGGGTGTGTTGGCATACGACGCCACCTGACTTGGTACTGTGTGGTAACAATACCGGCAACGGCACATCTTGAGGGCCGGACCTGCAGGGGCCCGCTCCACGCCCACACTCGGCCCACGCTAAGCTGGCTATAGGGAGCCAGTGAGGAGTGGAGGAGCACAGCTAGTAGCCACAAACCATAATGGAGAAGCCAGAGATTGAGAGAGCGAGGGAGTTGGGGGCAAATGGGCCGAACTCAACAGGAGGTGGGGAGTGAGTGAAAAGAAAATGAGAAAGGGAGAAAGGACACTGCAGGAGAGCTGGAGAGAGGGAGACGGGGAGAAAGAGTGCAGTTTGGGTTATCCACTACAGGGTGAGAGACGGAAGGAGAAGGAGGGGGTGACATCGGACTGAATCGGAAAGAACAAGCTGTTCCTCATTACCGCGACTCCCTGCGAAGAACCTGGTGATGGCTCTATTCTCCAACGCCCGGGGTCACCGAGGTCACGCCCACCAACCGGAGGTCACATTCTTGGACAAAACCCTAACTTAGATGCAAAGCGATCGAAGGAAGACCGGAACACCTGACCTCGTCTGCCTACAGAGCCTCTGACAAAGACTTGGTACCTGTGGAAAACCAACAAAGGGCGGCCATCTTAGATTGGACCTACGCCCCCTGGAATCGTTCAAAGGGAGCGGAGATGGCCTCGACTGACTTTGGGGGCTCAAAGTTGAGCAGTCAACATCCAGGAACGAGAAGTTTCATTCAATCTGCAGAAAATTCATTTTCGAACTAGTGCACTTCTTGAGGCGCGCACAGATCTTTATGTATGAATGAGTCATATTTATGCATTAGTGTTAGCCGGAAAAAAAAAGAGAGATGATTTGAACCTAAAAACAAAGAGGACGCGTGGCCAGAGCTTGTGCAAATAAGCATGATGTGAGTTATGCGTATTGGTGTGGATGAGCCAAAAGAAATAGATTTGTAATTGTGTACTTTGATTATCTGTACATTTATTTGTCCGTACACACTCTTCGTATAGCCAATGAATACAAATGAGTGCGTTTGGTGGCAGGAATATTAACTCTCTCTCTCTCTCTCCACGAGCGGGAAAAAAACGTGTGTGGATATTCCAACAGATTTTGGCTTCTTCCTGGGCACACGCAGACAGACCAAATATTTACTCTCCCCTCTTCCGCCCGCCTGCTCGACACAGCAGCCGAGAGAGAGAGAGAGGGAGAGGGATAGAAAGAAAGAGAGAGAGTTACATTTTTAATCGGCTGATTTTTTCCCTCCGAGAAGGCAAGCTGAATACAAGTACGCTGCCGCCAACACACACACGCTCCTTTTTTGTGTCCTTTGGCAAATTCTTTTATTTCGCTCTTGCGTGGAGCAGGAAAGAAAAAAAAATGGAGAGAGGAGAGGATGGAAGGAAAAGGAAGAGAAGAGAAGAGAGAACGTCCCCACAGAGTTTTTCTCCCTTCCTGGTGCGAGCGCAGGCCCCCACAGAGTCCCTGTGTAATTTCCAGTCCCTCAGAATTCAGGTATTAATAAAGGCCCCATGGGGAACTGCACACAATATAACCCTACATTTTCAGGCATTATGAAAGGACGCCCCCAGGGGTCTTTGGCTCAAATTTCTGAAATGCAGGCATTGTAAAAAAGGCACCCCAGGGGAGTCCCCCCGCAATAGAAATCTGCTGAATTCAAAGCATTTTCGGAGTCCTGGTGGGAGCCATTACTCCCTCTGGAAGCGCTTTTTTCCTTTTTTTTTTTTCTCTCTCTCTCTCCTTCCTTTTTTTTTTACAAAACATGTGTTGCTGACATGTTGACAGATTGCTCAGTGAAGTGTTTAGGTGCATGCACAAACCGAGTCTCTACAGAGACAGAGCACTGCTCTCTCTGCCAGAGAGCCTCTCAACTCTCCCAAAACTGGTGCCATCCATATTTTATAAGAGGGGGAAGAGGAAAATCTAGGGCTAGGAGAGCGAGCGAGGGGGGAAAAACATGAGATAAGTAGAGTCACGTATGGAAGGAGGTGGAGAGGAAACGAAAAAGAGACGCTGAAAGACAGCGACGGGGAAAGAGAAAAAGGAGAGAGAAAAGAACTTCATCGTGAAAAATGAACCCTGTGATGAAAAATGACTTCCAGTGTGCTTTGAAACAACCCTCCTTCGTCTCACCCCCTCCCTTTCTCTCTCTCCCTGCATGCTGTGCCCCCTCCCCTCCCCTCAATCTCTCTCTCTTATGGAGGCAGGGCTCTTGCTCTCCCTGGAAAACCTGAGTTTACAACCAGCTGTGACTGCATTTGTATCTGTGCCAAAGGCTTAGTGGAGGAATCTTCAGGCCACCCTCTGGCTCTGAGAGAGAGAGAGACAGAGAGAGAGGGAATGGAGGGGGTAAGGGAGGACCAACACACAAAGCAGCTCTCACTTTGAGGGAACACGCGTAGTCTGATTTGTGCAAACACACAGAGACACGCATAAGCGCGTACACGCTCTCCTCTGATATAGGTGCCGCAAACGCACAGAAAGCAAATACAGCTCAAGACGCATGTGGCATGCTGACGATTACCAGAGACAACAATTTCAGTCTTGCGATTTGTAAAAAAAACAAAAAAAGGCACGCTTCCAATGGAGATCTATGAGGTAATATGGGCTATGTCGCCGTATGGAGGCTACACTTTTCCACAGCGGGATCGACAAACCTCTCTCCGGACCGCGTTTCTGCTGAATTGACAGTTGAACAATGATATAACCGATTACGTTCAACGCTGTTTACAAATAAACATCTTAACATCAAAAGTAATAAAATAAAACTAAACTTCTAGTGTTTCCTATTTGATTCAGCAGGTTTTAGGGGCCAGTACACAGGCAATTTTTTCCAGTTTAACAAAGACATGCGGAACGGTTCCAGATTGGTCCCCTGTCAGTGGAAAGGGGGCACCAAACTTGCACTGTAAGCATGTAAGAGCATTTTTATTTGTTTCCCTAACCAAGTCAATTTTATTTTTCATGGTACTGTAAAAATGCTTAATTCAATAAATCTTTTCTTTAAACATACATAGAGATGTCCAGCCACATTTATTAGCAAAATAATCAAAGCTAATGGAAATAAAACTCATTTAGGGTACTAATGTCCGGGTTTGTCCTTGTCCAGCTTTTTCTCAGCACAGCGAGATCAAGTTACAAACTACTCTCCTCTTTCTCAGTAGGATGAAGGGAAAATTATCTGCAACTTTATTAAGAGTCTTGGCCTCCCTGGATTCAGCTGCCGTCGTGACGACAGGCAGGAGCTGGGGGGTCTTTGGTTGGCCCGGACAGACATACAGATGGATGGATAGAAGGGTGGATAAGTGGAAAAGGGATATGTATTCATAGCGTGAAGTGCCCTGGGCGAGTGTGTGTTTAGTGGAAGAATGAAGGGGGTGACTGCTCTCTCAAGGGACCGAATCACCCCGAGGCCCCGTCACACACCCCCATTACACTTCAACTGCCTGCCAGACACACAACTCCCCACCTAGCCTGCCAACAGAGGAGAGGGCACACCACTGTGTGTGTGTGTGATTGAGTGTCTATAGAAGTAAATTAGTTGGTGTGCACAGAATGCTACTGTCTTGAAGAGAAAGAACAAATGGGATACTATTACCATGAGAGAAACGCAAGAGAAAAAAATCTGCAGATTTGCCACTGTCATCATTCACAAACTTTATTTAAATATTTATTTACTATACTTGTTTCATTAAATTATTCATTTCAAATGAAGTGCATAGAAACTAAATTGAGTTAAGTGTCATAATATTATATTTACTAGTTAAACAAACTTGCTAATACATTTAAATAAAAAATAAATAAAAATAAAAGCTAACTGCATAAAAATACTACATTTCAATAATTACAAAATTCAATACATATTTCAATAATTAATGAAAAATGTTATAAATGCTATAAAAATAATATTATATATTTATATATATATACACACACACACACACACACATTTAAATAACAGTTCCGGCAAAAACTTTGTTTGCAATGTAAAAATATAGATAATATTGAAATATTGTTAGAATAAATCTTGTGAATATGTATATATTACGAACTGGAATCAAAATGCATGATGACAAGTAAATCTCACTGTCAGGCCTGTGGCCTGGTGGTTAACACATACAGTATGAGTGCAAGTTTGAAACCAGCTGGTGACATTTACTGACCCCATTCTGCTTTATTCTACCAATCATTTTCTCACTACACCTATAAATAAAAGTGACAAAAAGGCCAAAAAAAAAAAGAAGCCATTCATCTTCCTACCCTATCTTTGCTTCTCCGAACAGTGACAGAGACAGTGTGAGCAGTGTAGAGTTATTTCTACTGACTGCAAACTCCCCCACCAACTCTCTCTCTCTCTCTCTCTCTCTCTCTCTCTCAGTCTGTCTCTCTGGAGCGCTTGCCGTTCCCCTCAGTCTTCTGAAGGCGGGTTAATTAGCACTCGCCTCCTATTTGTATCTGACAGGTGGAAAGCCCGCCCCCCCAGCTGACTGACAGCTCTCTCGTTTACCCACACGGCTGCCTGCTTCACTCGACCATTCTCTGGCTTACTCCCCAAAGTCTTTCAGTATTTCTCGTCCATTATTCTACGGCAACACACAACCTGACATTTATTTTCTATACAGATCAAAATATGAACCGATGGTTGAAATGGCTCAAAGGATGTCATCCAACGAATTTTTATTTTAGGCTAGAAGAGCTCAGCTGCCATGCAGCGGTCACCTCTGTGTGCACGCGTGTGTATCTGTGCCTTCTGCTCACTCCCTGTCCTGCCACATGAGTTTAGGAAGCTCGCAGGGTGGTCAACACTGCTATATACAACACATTGTGAAGGTGGACCAATAAAAATTTATGCATATATCCAAAACCAGGCTGAGAGGACACCTGAAAGGGCCTACTGGTGCTGTGGACTAAACTGGGCCTCTTTCTTCGACTGAGCCAAACCCAGGAGGCTGTAGGGCCTTCTGTTCCAGACTAGAGAGGGAGGGGTCAGCTGCACAGCGCCACAGGGGACATGAGGAAAGGGGGCGAGAGGGAGAAAGAGAGAGAGAGAGAGCGAGAGAGTGAGGTGAGTGTTGTTAACAGCCAGGGCCCAACCTTGGCCGGTTGCAGGGCAGTGGAGCGGAGCAGCGCAGTGAATGTTCTCCATTTGATCTGAGGTTTTTTTCCAAGCGCTCCTCAGGGAGCCAGTGTTCCAGATTCCTCCTCCAGTAGAGCCTCCCCTCAGAATCAGCCCACAGTACGACACTCACGCACACACACACTCACGTTTCACCCACACACATTCACATACTTGTGCACACAAACACAAATCCACACTCATGACCTGATATATTCATACACAGACAAATATAAACATACACAAGGCGATATAATGCTGTCCAACTGCCAGCAGAGTGCACACAAACAAGCTCACTTATAATGCAATCCTGTAAACAGACATGATATCGTGACGCAGGGTCATTTACACTACCGCTCAAAAGTTGGGGTTGGTGAGATTGATAAGAAATCGAAAAAAAAAATTTAAGCAGCAAATCAGCATATAATAATCACTTCTAAAGGATCATGTGACACTTAAAACTGGAGTAATGGCTGCTGAAAAGTCAGTACAAACTGTAGCGTAAAAAAAAACATGACAAACAAATACTTATTTTCTAGAAGTACAACTAATACAAAAAACACTGGGGTCCAAAGTCTGGGACGACTACTGAAAATCCTGTAATTAAGCATTTTTATTACATTATGAGCATAACTTAAGTGAAAAGTTTAAAATAATTATTTGAACTTGATTAATGTTGCTTTAATGACAGCAGAATTTGAACTGCATGAACTGATGAGGCAGGAACATCTGACTGTCTGTGAAGAGTCACATGATCATAGTCAGTGTCATCTGTCTATTTGAGATTATCTAGAAACAGTGAAAAATCTTTCATCTTTTATTCACATCATGTTCCTTAGTTTACATTAAGTCAACCTATTCCCAGGCTTAACAAAAAGATTTTGTATCCCAGATTTCAATGTGACGTCAGCCTTTTGAGCCCCACTCTAAATCTTAAGCAGAAAGAGAGCACAACAAGTTAAAGCGATATATAAGACAAAGTAGGAGGAGATGGAAACGCTAGGAGTTAAGTGTAATGGGGGAAGGCAGAGCCAAAGACATTTGGAGGGACTGAAAGGCAGACGCTCCTCGTCTCCAATATCGTCTCCTGTGGAACTCATATTAGCAGCGATCAATGGCAGAGAGGGAGGAGAAGAAAAAGAGAAGGATGGAGGGACAGGCAGAGAAAGACAATGACGATAGAGACGGGTAGCGACTATATCAGAGGTTATATTATTTTCGAGAAGCTAAACAAGAGGACGGTGCACAAATACGAGACGGACACGCTCAAACACACATGCACGCACAAACACATGATGGGATTCCAGGTGTAATTCTATAGCCACGGTGTCTACTGTTAAGGGAATAGAAATTTCATTTCGTGGCATGGCGTGGCACGGCTGTGCTCGAGAATATTCCTGCTCTGACGGGCATGCGGTCATAATAATAACCGTAAATTGATAGAGTGGCTTTATGAGCCTTCTGCTGGTGTGCTGATATTGGCCAGGCTCTCCTTGGGGCCATGGGAACCATCCACTGCTCTCCACAACATGGCCTCCTTCACACACACACACACACACACACGCACACACAAAATGGCGTGTGTTTGTCCCTTATCAGATGAAGTCACCAGCAGCACACTACACTCTCCCCCACTAGACCAGCTCCCAGGAGTGTGTCAAGAACTTGAAAGGGATTGCAAATTATTTTTTTTATTTACTGCTCTTATTAGAATTATTATTACGAATTAAAATAATAAATATTTTCATAATTTTAAATGCAATCATTTGCGCTGTCAATAAAAGTTTGTTTATACAACGAGTACAGTGCATATTAATTTATATAAATATATAAATATTATTTTGATGTGATTAATCGTTATTAACCGTTTGACAGCATTAGAAATAATAACCTAATTTGATGATAATCTGATAGAACATTTTACTTAAAATAATAATAATCAGGGATAGTATCATTAAATAAAACTTTTATTAACAATTTTTGTTAATTGAAATAAAGTCGAAATAAAATTATGAAAATATTAGATGTAAATGTTGCCTTGACAATTAAATTAATTAATCTAAAATAGCATTTTACATTCAAATAAATCAGTCCTAAATAGTAATTAAGCGCAATTTCTAAAATATAAAAAAAAATAAATGAAAACAAAAAATAAAGTAAAAGCTAATAAAATTAATAATGAAATTTCATAATAATCTAAAAATTATTATGAAAAATATTAATTGAAAAGATATTATAGTATATTTATCAGCACATTATATAAACTCCTTATTTATTTAAATATTTCAACTCCTAAAATGACACTCATAATAAACTAATACATAAATGATAACAATAATCACAATCATAAAAAGAGGAAGAATGTTTGTGATTGGTCTAAACCCCCAGACAGAACACCAGATTATTTTGCAATCTCCAGATCGCACACTCCTGGGAACAACTGCATTTTGTCATTTCATTTCACTCTTTATTTTTTTGTCCTTCACAATGCTACATGCAGCTCTCTGATGACTCCGAAACTGAGATTGCGTCTAAAATCCAGTGCTATGATTTCATTACTTGGTAAGTTGCCAAAATAAAGGAAAGCGATGGAGAAGAGGGTTGTGTCACGCTGTATTGTGTCCCCTTAGAAACATGTGTGCTCTGCTACGATGAGGCCGTGGATATTAACAATCTACTAGCATTATATTTTGTGACTTTTTATACAACTGAAAAGACACTGCAAGATTATTCAGTAAATAAACTGCATATGACTGCTGGAGTGACATGCTCTCTCCCTCTCTATATATCTACCTCTCCCCCTCTTCTCCTCAGTTTTTATGCTCGTTAAGGAGAGGCCCTTGATTAATCTGCTAGGAAGCAGATGCCCCTGCAGGGCCGCTTTCAGCGTTTCATTAATTACCGCGATTGTAATAACGGCTATTGTGTGCGTGTACTGCGTGTTAGCTTTAAAACACCACTCTCCTGAGGGAGCATACTGACTCCAGAACAGCCAACGGCCTCTGAGTAACCCCACCACCGCGAAAAATATACCAACTTCTGCCTCCTGCCAATACGTTTTTCATCAGAAATAATAAATTAAAGCCATGTAGAATTTCTTTGCCAATAGCATAACCACACGAAATTGCAAAAAATAATGACTGTTTTCAAGTAGGCTTACCAAACACTCCACTGCCTACCAATGTACAGTAGAAACAGGTAGATTCACCCATAAATGTAATGTGAAAATGTTTGTATCTTTAATAAGTTGCATGATTATTTTAGTTAAAAAAAGGCTGTCTTAAGCAACAATCATTAATAATTATGTGTTCAACTCATAACCTACAGAAGTAAACATACATGACACATTAGACTGAAACTTCTCCTTTCAAGACAGTGGAGAAACACACACACACACAAACCTGCTGGGCAGTGGTTGGTACGGTGCTCTGTCAGTTCTGCCAGGCACTCAAAGTCCTGTTGGCA
Organism: Enteromius paludinosus; assembly: GCA_032361165.1. NCBI lineage: Eukaryota > Metazoa > Chordata > Actinopteri > Cypriniformes > Cyprinidae > Enteromius > Enteromius paludinosus. Next base: position 13,027,928 of record JAUMHQ010000081.1, read on the forward strand.
ATTGTCACAGGTGAAGATGGAGTCGTCATCTAAATCCTCCTCTCCCACCCTCTCGTCATGACTGGTCACACTCTGTTCTCCGTCCTCACCCGCCGCCCGGCTCTCCTTTCTATCAGAGTCTCGCTCTGATACCGCTGCATCTATGTATATACACACACACGCACCACAGACAGAAAGCGGCAAGATGTGAGGATAAGGTTTGCTATTGACAGGTGACTCAATCTTTTATAATTATTTCTGGACTGTTATGTGTTGTACATCATATATGTGCTGATGCAGAGCTTTTGCAAATGTCACCGGCAGCAAAAGTTACTGGACTTGTCAAAACTTAAATCAATTAAAAAAATAAGGTATCTGGAGTTGGGGAAGTTATTTTGAGACTGCAGTTTGCCAGGACAAAACTTGACATCCATTAACTAAAGTCAAGTTACTTATGAAGGTGAATAATTTATGTATTTAAACACACATATACATATATATATATAAATACATATATACACACACACACACACATGTTGGTTTTTGTGATTTATGAGGACTCTCCATAGACGTAATGATATTTATACC